>OY744537.1:64108386-64138386 GCA_963556195.1 Sepiola atlantica | reverse complement strand
GGACAGAAGTTATGGGATGACCTGATACAACCGGACACAATTTAGGGCAAGACCGGGTACATCCGGCAAGGGATTATGGGACAGGTGCGAATGTGATTGAGCAACCCTTGTTTCACTACACACTTTTAACGTAGCCTTCCTATGATGTTATTGATTTATCCGGATAGAAGTTATGGGATGACCTGATACAACCGGACACAATTTAGGGCAAGGGATTATGGGATGTTTTCAGTGACTCAGCATTTTTATCGGATTAGTACATAAATACATTAGATAATTTCCAAATTAGTACTAATTAACATTGAAATATAACTGAAAAGGACCCCCTCCCCCCCCGATGAAATCTGCCCCATAGACCCCTAAGGTGTGGGTTTATAGATGCGGGAATACGCCCATCAACTTACTCTGTGAATTTTACATTAGAATACACTTTTATATTGTATCTATATTCTCTAACATTTTTTTCTATAGGCCACACACACACACACACACACACACACACACACACACACACACACACACACATACAGACATTCAATTTTATATAGAAGAAGATATATATATATATATATATATATATATATATATATGTTTTTTATTCTGTTAATACATCTTATTTCCTTTTTTCCTAATAACCCTAGTAATGTAAAAAGTAATGGCTTGATTCTGGTGTTGGCATTGATTTCCCTGATTGTTTCAGGTACTTTACTTGTTTCGACTGGATTCGCACTTGGCACACTCAGGTCGTCAGTTGGTGTCATTACCCATTCACCACCGACAACCTTATTCATATTTCATTCTCGAGTGCGTCATGTAATTCATACCAAGATTCATCCAATGCACTCAACAGATCCCAGAATAGAAACCAGAGAATCGGGTTTTGTTTTAGATACAATACTCACTAAAGTTATGGAGCTGTGGTATTATTTAGGCTATAATACTGGTCTGTCTAGGAACTGATGAAACTGATTTGATAACACACTTAATCAAACACGTTTTTAGGTTCTGCTGAGGGACAGTTACTATACAATGCGGCACAATGGAGTGTGTAAATATCTCCACTGGACCATCTGAAAAAAATTGAATATCTAGTGTACAGCAAGTCCTGGTAACATATACCAGAAAGAACTGTTGGAAATAAGCCATTACCCATCCACTATGGCTATGCAATTCTTACAGCTACATTAATAGAAAACGGAACAGTTAAATCTGACATATATGAAACAAGAAGGAGAAAGTAGCAACCCTACTTAAAGTCAGTGTCCGTAATGATGCTGACTT
The DNA here is from genome assembly GCA_963556195.1 of Sepiola atlantica. Taxonomy (NCBI): domain Eukaryota; kingdom Metazoa; phylum Mollusca; class Cephalopoda; order Sepiida; family Sepiolidae; genus Sepiola; species Sepiola atlantica. The sequence goes on along the minus strand of OY744537.1, from coordinate 64,137,105 downwards.
AAATAAAGGTGAGAGTGTAAAGATAACTAAATATCAAGGTCTTAAAAATATCCTGGAATCTTAGAAAGATCATTCCAGTAATCATATAATTTTAAAATATAAATTTGTTGTTGTTGTTGATGCTGTTCCTATTTACTTCCTCTCACAAGAGTAGAGTTAGGCACAATGTCAATATTTAACATTGGGAAAATCAAGCTACCGAGCTCATGAAAAAAAATTCCCCAAACTACCAGGCGAATATACTCAGTGAACCAAGCGCAAGAGAGATCCAAACAATTGTGCTTAAAGGGACAGTTGAAATCCTAAAAAGATCTTGCAGTTGGAGTCTCTGAAATAGAGAGTGAATGTCTGGCATCCAGTAGGATGCCCAATCCCCATCAAAAACAAAAATATTAAAAATTGAAAAAATAAAATAGTAATCTGAGATAAATGAACACGAATTATAATATCCGTGGTCAACATTGCACAACTCGTTTTCAATCCGAGTTGTTCACCTAAATAACAATTTATTTCATTAATTTCTAGACAGACCATGTATTCCATTTGATAATCAACAATTATATCCAAATTTACTGGTGTACAAAAATGTATATGGATAAAAAATACATCATAATATAAATGTTGTGTATTCTGTAAAGAATGAAGATAAAAAATCGTCGGGTTTATGAAAAACTAACATCGTCTGTTGGTGTCATACTTGAATGCCTTTTGAAAATTGTTGGAAACTTTTTCTGTGATTTGCCTATAGAATTTTATCATTGGTTTGTGATAAAAAGAAAAGCTATAAAAAAGATAAGTACAATGAAGGGGGTTGGGTTTTTAATATTTTCTGGGTTCTGTTTGTTCGAGATAATATTCACTGAGCTAAAACTTATCTTGTGTTTATCACTTATAAAGAAAGAATGCGTTTTGGAATGGACAGAAACAATTGTATGAATAAAGCTATTTTATTGAAAAGTACACTCGAAACATTTAAGTTATTATATTATTTAATATTTTTTGTGCTCGTATAGTTAAAGTAGCAAAAAACTATTGGTTAAAATGTAAACTTTAATGTTAATATCTCAAACCATTTTTCCAAACTCCAGAAGCATCAAAAGAAGGGGGTGGTAACGGTTTGATGGTTTCACTATGGCTTCCTGAATTCCGGCAAAATTATGACTTTAGAGAAGTATTGTCAGTAAAGCAACAAGACGCACCAATATATGCGTCCGGCATTGGTCAACAGAAAAAGCCCAATCCTGCAGCATGACAATGCTCCAACACATATCTCGTATAACTTTGTGATAATATGAAAAGCAATTGAGCTATCAAATTCTGACTACATCTTCTTATAGAAGAAAATCGTCACAAAAATGCATCCAAAAATGCCTTTCAAGAGTTTGCTGAGTCCCGGACATCATTTTTTTCTTCTGTAACTGAAATACATGAATCTGGAATACATGGAATATATATGGTAAAATAGAAATCTTACATTTAATCTGTTGCTAAGGTTGGATTTTTCTATCGTTTCAGAGAGTAGCTGACTCCTGATGCAATCCTCTACCGATATAAGAGTCAGATACGTCCAAAGATGGGGAGGTACTGCTGCCCCATCTAGGGAGGCGCCACTCAGGACACTCTTCGTTGCCTAGACAGAGTTCAAAATGGTGTCTGTAATCTTCTGTTCCTGACAGTCTTTTTCTAGCAAAAGAGATGTTACTAGTCTCTCTCTGCTCTATCGTTATTTCCATGGAAGATGCTCGACTGAGCTCCAATCTCTGTATCCTCCTTGTAAGACATTCTCAGTGAGAACTCGTTTTCTACCACAATGAAAAGAAAAATTTCTTTCTTCCTCCATGTGCCGAGCGTCAGGCAGAATTTCCACAAAGAGAGCTTCTTTGCAACGGCTTCCCGTCTGTGGAACACATTATCACGAGACTGCTTCCCTATAGATTATAATCGTCTTCAAATCCAATGTCAACAGATTCCTGTTATAAAGCGTCCCCATAAGTATTCGAGCGAGGTCCATTACAACACTCATTCTCAATCCTCTCATAAGGTTCTTTGTCTCTCAACTGACAATCACTCCATCTTATATTACCTCTTATTCTCGACTGGCCACATGGCTTTATTTCGATTAATAAAATCGAGTTTAAGCTGATTTGAAGTTAAAATTCAAAAACCAAAATTATTTTTTTTAAAAACACAAATCGCCTTGAGTTAGAAGATAGAAGTTCTTCAACTTCTATCTTCAAAGCGCACAGGGTAGAAATGTCTGGAAATCTTACCATTCTTAAAGTTGGAACGATATAAAAAAAAATAAATAAATAAAAGAACAAATCGCGTAGAAAAAAAGTGTTTGCAGCAAAGGAGGAGCTAGAAGAGAGAAAATGCTACAAACAGACGCGTGTAAAACAGTGAGTGAAGAGAACTTGTGCTGATGTAAGTAGACGCCACAAAATAGATAAGACACATAAGCAAAGATGAGGATAACTTTATTCTTAAACTGTAATGTTATCAAAATGATGAGAGGATAAGGTGATACCTAACTAGGTACACATCATATATTTGGAGCAGTCTTAAGAGATAATGAGTTACACAAAAGTGGAATAGTTAAGCAAGTTCAGATATGAGAATCGGAATTTAAAAAAAAATCTATTTGGATAAATGATAAAAATGCTATTTATGTTTTATGTTCTTGCAAATATTTCTTTCAAATAATCTTTAAATAGAAAATTTTATGAGAAAAAACTGAAAGTAGAAATAATTCATATTCTGCGCTTTCTAGAATGCTTGGATATACATTTGAAAGTGATATTATTAAAAAAATAGTTCATCGCTCTGTTCAGTCTTGAGAGACAATGGATAGCCCCTGTAAGGGTGGCTGCACGTGTAATTGTGAAGCAAGGGTTACGCAATCACTAACCGCACCTCTCCTGAATCGGCACTGCTTGATTACAGTGGCAAGGAGAAGTCCAAGACAACTGGAAACAATGCCAAGATAAGAGGAGAGCACATGCAGCACCTGTATTCCGAAATGGTCACCCATTTAGTATTGACCAGACTCAACGTTGCTTAATTTCTGTGATTTAATGGGAACCAGTTTGTCAACGGGATTATGCCGTGTAAATTACACAACATCATTATTTCCTTTTCATCTGTACTTGAGTTGTCCTTTTTCTGTTCAGTATCAATATAATAATATATTTGCCTGGCATGGACTTATTTTTTGTGGAAGAGAGGATATAGCAGTCATAAATTAGATTTATTTTGTAATGTGTATCAGTGTCCCTGTGAGCTGGTTTGGCCAATCAGCTCGCAGGGCGCATTGATATCATTAGTTCTCTAAGAGACTACTTGAGCTCCTTTAGGATATGGCGGACGATGAGCAGACAGTACCCTGTCACCAGCCAAGAAGGATCGCCTCAGCCTTTCTCCTGCCTCCTTGTCCACTGGACACTCACGGCACCTGCTATCTTCGCCTGAAGATATTTGAACTAAGAACTTATTTTCTTCTCCTTTTGGACACTGTCATAAGTTTCTTCCACCAATACTAAATGGTATAGGTAACCTTATATACGAATACACCCCTTTCGTTGTTGTAAAAAGGTTTCATTATTTCGTTTATTCATTTCATATGTTAAATTAAGATAGGTGATAACAAATCCCTCCATTCTTACAATGGTGACCCTAAACACACGAAACTGAATAATAAAAAATAAAAAAACCTTCGTAAAGTTATTTCAGAAACGAAAGGGATCGTCACACAACACAGATCTGCGATCAAAAGAAAAAACACAGACCACATTCAAAGAAAAAAGCCGAACATAACTAAAACAACAGACGAAAGATGGAACAAATACATTGAAGACATTGCCAAGGCTGCAGCAAAGAAGGTGGGCTCCCTCAACTGTGCTAGTAAACTCCTCACACCTGACATTATCCTGTATCTCTACAAAGCCACCATCCGCTGATGCATGGAGTATTGTTGCCATATCTGGGCTGGGGCATCATCCACTAGTCTCTCCCTCCTAGATAAGGTCCAAAAAAGAGTCGCAAACCTAATAGGTCCCTCACTGTCAACCAAGCTCCAGCCCCTGTCCCATCGCCGCAATGTTGCATCCTTGTGCTTGTTTTACAAATACTTCAATGGATTGTGCTCCGATGAACTGGCTACTCTGGTGGCTCCTCGACGTAAATTCACTAGACTAACTTGACAATCAGCTAAATCCTATCCATTCACTGTGGAGGTCTCAAGATGCTGGAGAGCTTTCTACTCCAGTAGCTTCTTTCTTCATGCTGCTGACCTCTGAAACTTCCTCCCTGCTCCCTTTTTCCCCGACAGGACCGACATGCAGAGGTTTAAAACTAATGTAAACAGACATCTCGCTACACTGCTCCCAACTTGGGGTGACACCTAAAACCCACACCCAAATTCTCAGTAACCCTTTATGACTACAGTGGTGACATTCATTGTTTGGGGTGAAATATGTTAAAAAAAATTTTTAATTACTTTCAGCCTGTTTAACTTCAAAGAAGAAATTAAAAAAAGAAAATCTTTTTCATTGAACAATATTTGCAGGAATTAAACATTTTCTCTTACCGAAAAAAGAAGCTTTTCCACTAAGAGATAATTACATAAAAAAAAATACGAGCAATATTTTCTCTTACCAGAAAAATGTTAACAAAAAAAAAATTTCAAACTTCTAATAAAAACAACAACTTTTTCACTGAAAAATATCCCAAAATATTCATAAAAACATATTAGAAAGAAAGAAAGAATTTTAAAACTATTTTTGAATAGATTCAATGAATTCACTTAACGAGACTGTTTGTCATTTTTAGGAGCTAGAATTGCTCTCTCCGTTAGCCATTCAAGATGCACATAGTTTTCGGTTATATTTGGGTAAACTTTGTTACTAAGTTCAGTGAGTGATAAAACAATCGATCCAATACATGGATTAATAACAATATTGCAATGGTTAGTTGTTGCAAGCTTGCCATCACCTATTTTTAGGAGTAGGGAGGCAAACTCACCAGCCATTGGGTCACTATTGAGATGTACACACATGTTTGTAAATAACGTTACAGTCTTAATGTACTTCCACAAATATGAGAATTTAATGCAAGCATTGAGCTCATCAGCAGGACTTCCATGTGGAACAATAGGAAGTGTTTGTTGGAAGTCACCTGATAATAAAAGTGTTATGCCACCCATCCCAACATCACGTCTCTTGAGATCACGCAATGTTTTATCTAGAGCCTCGAATGCTTGTTTATGTGCCATTGTACATTCATCCCATACGATCAAGGAACAATTCTGTAAATCTTTAGCTGAATCTGATCCTCTTTCTATTTGACAAATTGGATCAGCATCTTTTGTTAAAGATAATGGCAACTTAAATGTGGAGTGAGCTGTCCTACCACCAGGAAGAAGAGTGGCAGCAATGCCCGATGATGCCACTGCCACAGCTATTTTGCCTTCTGACCTAACTTTAGCAAGAATTAACTTGGTAACAAATGTCTTTTCTGTACCTCCAGGTACATCAAGAAATATAAAGCCACTTTGCTGATCTTCTACAGTATTAACTACAGTACGAAAAACATAAATTTGCTCATTATTTAGTTGTGTGATACCATTCCGAATTGATGCTTGCTCATGAAGTTGCATTTTCATGCATCTATTCAGCAATGACCCGATGTGTATTAGATCGATCAGGTGAGGTAAGACTCACTTTTGTTAGTGTTTTACCATTCATATTATAAGCCATATCTTCGATATGAACCAAAGCCATATTGAAGATGTCGTCTGAAAATGTTGATTGTGTTCCTAAGAAGAAAATCTTCAATTTTGGTTCATTTTACTTCAGTAAAAATTTTCAGAAATCAAGGGGCCCCTTCCTGGGGCTAACACTTAATCTCTATATGAGATACATAGATATTCGAATATTCTGGTAAATTTTTCCTTTACCTGTCAAACGTTAAGTTAGTAAAGAAGTTAAGAACATTAATTTTCATCTCCCCAATTGACCAGTTAACTATGTATACTTTTCTTGCGGTCTATTGGTCTTACCGGATTCTAGGACAAGAATTCATCTAGTCTAGTGGAATATCCAGCTAAGTGTTGTTACTCGAGATAATATTACTTGGAGCAGGTGCATCATTCCTCATATAAGCCAATGTATAGGAGTAGGGAGGCAAACTCACCAGCCATTGAGGAGATATTATTAGGGCTTCGAATACTATATTATTTTGAATATTTGGTCAGGGTTTACTTGTAGGGTGAAGTATCCTCATGTCAGGTTGACCTGACAAACCCTTGTACAGAGAGACCGAAGACACTCGTGGTGGACTTGCAACTCTATCTGCTGCAGTACTTTCAGTAAAGTATATCCACTGTCCATTTTCTAGATGGACTGACAGGTGAATAACTGGAGGATGATGTACATGTATGTGAAAGTTAAGTAGTCTCCAAATGGCTTCATTGGTTCATATGTAACGTCCCGTTTCATATATCTTAACTTCATCATTAACATTACTTTCAATTGTGAAGATAGCTTGATCACTACCTTTATTTACATATTTACAAATGTATTTAATTGATTTCACACTGTAACAGTATTCAACATTGATATGAGCATTAAAGATCTTACGGTTGTCTACGTTGCCAGGTAGGGTAACTGTTGTCTCAAAACTTCCAGTTACAGGGGAAAGTCGTCGATATAGTGGGTAGCCATTTGTATCCGACTGAGTTTCATTCAAGAAATGTCTGGGATATCTCTTACTGCAGTGTCCATCTTTGAGACATGGTGAAGATCTTTTTATGTTTCCACATGGTCCATGAATCATGTGGTGCCTAATAATACCATGTAAAACAGGATCTGCCACTGGATCCGGAATTTCCGCACTGATAACTGAGTCTATGTCAGAGGATCTCAACTTTTTTTCAAGCCAAACCAGACAATGAGCATGTGACAATCCTCTTTACTGCCACTCAAAAGTGTACATGTATTCTAATACCACTCCGAAAATGTTTCTTTTCGTTAGGAGTTGAATGAGGATACCTAGCTTTAGATGGAAAACTCTTGCTTTGAGGTCATGACGATCATGGGTTGTTGATTCGGAAGGAGTTCATTCACAATCTCAGGCCACTTCGGATTGCAGGTAAAAGTTATAATAAAATCTGCAGTTCCATGTTTTTTCACATACACCATCGCATCTTGGGTGCATTCATGCATATAGTCCCCCGGTAAATGTTGCTGGTAGGATTGTCAGTTGGCCAACATTTTCAGTATTGCCATCAATATGTAGTGAGCCCCTCAAGTGAATCTAATCAGCAACTCTTAACTCCCTTGATGAGTCTTAATGTAAATAAGCCTCTCATCTTTGCAAACATATCAACTATGTATTGCTGGAATAGCTTCCGACATTTAATCAGCACGTTAAAACTCTCTTCATGGGCAAAAATCTTACACACATAAAAATCATCACAATAAATCTTTTTTCCTACTACTAACTGAGTGGTGTGAGGATTTGTTTTCCAAACAGTGAAATGATACTCTTCTTGACCTGTCCAATGAATGATCGGGTACTGTAAAGCATCATATGCCCGATTTGTTTCAGAGATGCACTGAAGTTGTTTGTTTCGAAGATACAAAATGATATCCTGATGATGGAACTTTACGTGCCTCAGGAACATTGAAACGTCTTTCATGTTCTCCTCTAGGAGTTTTGTCAGCATATATAATCCCTTTAAAGTCATCACCTCCAGTATGCTCCATCGCCATCTTAAATTCTTGGATATATACATTTTCTCCATAAAGCATGCTTTGCAATTCAAGAACAATATATAATTTAGTGTTTGAGAAAGAGTTAGATCTAATCGCCGCTTCTTGCTGTTCATTACCCATAAAATATATTTGCAAAAAATGGAATTTCACCTTCGATTGGAAGCAAGGAACCAACTCTATGACAAATCTGGCCACAAACTTTAAATGTAGACCCTTTCACGTATTTGTTCAGTGCCAAAGCTGGTCATACTGAAGCACTGGTTATAACTCTGAATGTTGTTCAGGAAATGTATTGAATAATGCGAAGTGTTATCAATAAGGGATTTTAATCGTTCCGGGGGGGGGGGGGTACCTAAAACTGGAAGAATAACTTTGCCATTTTGTACACGTTGTTCCGTTATTCATGGTGCTTATTTGGATGTCTTTGCATAGGTGATAATTATGCGCAACATCTTAATTATGGCTTTCATGCCACCAGAAACTGGCCTGAGGAACAGTTGTAACCGATGTACGTACTTGCATGGCTTCAAATGTAGCATGTTTGCTTAGTTGTATCAGAGTATGTAAATTTGTGTTTGTCTCTGAGGCAAGATGATCTCGTTCCTGTAACTCCGAAGCTTGACTTTAAGTTTTGTGGAAAGAAGCATCCAAATGCTCTTCTTGAGACTGCTCATTATTTTTTGTTGGTCAGCTTCTCTTTCTAGAGCCAACTGCTCTTGTAGTATGACCAATAGAATTTTTTTTGAAGGCATATTTCTCTTGTCTTCTGCGTGGAAAGAATCGTAATCGTAAAGATAAATAATGAGAGCGTGAAAATGAAATAAATTCTGATATATACATATATATATATATATATATACATATATATATATATACATATGTATATATATACATATATCATGTGTAGATGTCTGAAAAGTAAAAAACAAATATTATATTTTATTTAATTAGAACTGTTAAAAAATTATAAAATGAATCAAAATCGGCCACGTCTAATGAAAATAAATACCATTTTAGTCACGTATGTGAAAAGTCCAAAAAGAAACAATTGTTATATTATCATTAATTGTAACTGAGGAAAAGTTATCGTATGGAGCGTGAAAACGAAATGAATTCTGATATAAATATATATATATATATATATATATATATATATATATATATATATATATATATATATTTATATATATATATATATATATATATATATATTTCATGATTTTTTGGGGAGTACAAAATTTTATTATCGCAAGCATGAAAGGAAGACGAGTTTTATCGTTCATGATTAAAAAAAGCCAGCCTACCGTTTCTCCCTCTCTTAACAAAGGCTGTATCGAGGGATTTAAAAAAGAGTGTGAGAAGAGGGAATAGAGAGAAAAAAGATTAAAACAGCATTATCGTATATGTAAAATGGGGGATGAGACTGATCACATCTAGTCCTAATATACACTCCGTTTTAAATGAACGTGGATCGTCTCCAAGATTTTTAGATGGTATAATGAGTGAGCATGACTGAGAATGGTGAAGGAGTACATGCTGAAATTCCTAGTACACGACGGGTTTTTAAGCAAATAGTCTGTAATGGAATACCCGTATGTATTATTTTGAACGTCCATTGACCGGAAGGTTCCATATATATATATTGCATTCGGACAGCTTTTTGCCTTGTTTTTTCCCCACAATCTTTATTTTACTTTTTCAAATTTTAAATCTTGGCCTTTGCCAACTTATCTATCCCAGCACTTTTCTCTGATGATAAGATTTTGATTTTTGAAAAGCCTGGCTTAAGGAAAAAATTAATTGAATAAATTGCTTTTTTGCATTGAGCAACTGAATTGAAAAAAGATCTGCCTCCGTCGCTTTTCTAATTCCTTTTCATCTTTCTACCTATATATATATATATATATATATATATATATATATATATATATATATATATATATATATATATATATATAGTGTTTTTAGATGATGCAGGGAGGTGGATTAAATGAGACACATCAACTAAAGGAATATATATATACACATAGATTTATTCGCCGGAACAAAGAAATAGTGCATTCCTCATATATGAGGTTGAATATAGCAGACAAGATGTAATAGACTTTTTCCTTGAGTTCGTCGACTACTCTATAGTAGGCCTGATAGAGAGTGCAGGAAAGTACATCTTCAGAATCCTGGCTTTAACTGGTTAACCACACTGATCACGTGATTTGGGTTTTGCGTCGAATTACAATCTCTTGCGTGAATCCTGTGCATTGAAGAGTTCACTTCCGGTCAATCATGTGACTGCTACATGTTAAAAGTCCCATAAAAAAACAATTATTATATCGTATTTAATTAGGTGTTGAAAGAAAAAAACAATTATTACATCATATTTAAGTATAAGTGACAGAAATAATTAAATAAGTAAAAATGTGCCACGTGTAACGAAATTAATTTTTATTATAGTCACGTATGATGTAAAAAGAATTAAATTAAATTTGATCTGATCCATATATTGTGTTAAAAGTACAAAGGAAATGTTACAAAAATAATTTATTTAATATAATTATTAGATAATATTTGTAATGGATATTAATTTAGTAAATGAAGGTGGTAAATAATGACTATTTTAGTCACCTAAATTATATTTAAAAAAAAGTAGTATGTAGCGTGAAAATGAAATCAATTCTGCTGTGTTGGTCAATAAATATTAATTTAATCAAGTATGAATGTTGACAGAACAAACTCACTAAATTTTTTATTGACCTCGTGTTTAATTTCTATTAAGAAAAGTGTACAATGACAAATCCTATTGTCGCCCAATGGTTCTAATACGTATGGTTTGAAGGTATTAATTAATGTATTAATTAATGTATTAATTAATACATTAATCAGCAACTATTAATTTAGTGTCTGTTAATGGAAAAATGTATTCATTGGATATTATATGTACGGAATAGGCAATTATCAATCATTTTCAAACACCGAAAATACTTACGTACGTGTGCTTACGGTTGAAAGAATGATGGTATGTGGAAAGTGGGAATGAGTTCGTTTTTAATTCTAGCGAATACAGGAATAAATTTTGAAAAAGTAATGAAAACAAAGACGTAACACAGAATATTAAATCCGTTAATCTGATATCCTCATGTAAGATTGTGAATATAAAAATGGAAACTAATATTATATCGTATTTAAATAGAAATGAAGTAAATTTATGAAATGAATGAAAATGGGTCAAGTTTAACGAAGAAGTTATTTTAAGAAGAGTGTACAATAATAAATTCTGATGTTGTTCTGGTATGTACGGTGTGAATGCCCTAAATTATAGATGGAATGTTGTGGTTTGGCTAATTGTTTGATTGAAGTTATTTCACAATTACGAAGGTAGTGACTGTTAGTGCATTAGAATAAATATTTGGATGGAGTAAATGATCATTAGTCTAAAGTGATCTTATAAAAATGTGAAAAACAACTTACAATGTATTTATTATTGTCGCCATTTTGTCAGAATGGATTATTCTTGTCTGTGTGTTCGTTTTTAAACTATGTTTTTGTGTTGTAATGTAGTAATCAAATGGAGTAAGAATGAAAGAATACTATTCTGTTATTCTGTAAGTTACCGGTGATATGTGAAAGGTTAGCCTATGTAAAGAAATCACACAGTGTCATGAGTGGAGGGATTAGTAGACAAATTAGAGCGGGTAAAAGGGCGAGCTACCTCCTGTTTGTAAGTTATTTTTGTGCGAGTAAGTTTTTACAGATTAAATGTAATAATTAGAGAATGGATTTATGATAACTTTATATTTTATAGGAACACACAGGTGGAACCGGGTAGTTTGCCGAGTGGATCAGTTTAGTCTATGATGCATGTGGTTATTTTCTTACTATCGTCAAAGTTACAGGAAGGGGGAAACAGTCGACTTTATATAGAAGATTAGACTAGCTGTTACACCTGGCGCTGCCCAGGATACAGTTAGGTCATTTTAGGTTTTAATTTTTATTTGTTTGCATATGTTATAAACTGATACAGAAAAGAAATCAAATTTTATTGTAAGGGAGACAACTCTTTTTATATTCTTCAATAAAAATATAAATTATTCATCTTGATAATTTTTATTTTTTTAGTCGAAATTGAAAAATGTTTCCATTTCCCCAGGTGGGACTACATCATTTTTTTTAAATAAACAAATAAAATATGAAAATGAACTAGTCAGAATAAAAGTTTAATATGTCAACTTAAATGTTATTTAGATTTTACTTTTACAATCTCACAAGATAATTTGATATGTTAGATGAAAAATAAAATTACATCATCATCATCATCATCATCATCATCATCATCATCATCATCATCATCATCATCATCATCATCATCATCATCATCATCATCGGTTTAACGTCCATTTTACATGCTGGCATTTGTTGAATGGCTTTTAGAGATTGCCTTTCAAACTAACCTATCTCTGGCCAGATCTTTATTTATCGCTCTTTCTCTCAAGTTCATCCTTATCACTTCGTCCCATGTTTTCATGTGAACTACTTTATGCGTTCTACATCTCATCCATTCTTTCAACGTCACCATACCATCAAAGTCTCCTGTTCTGCACACATCTCTTTATATTGTCCAGATTTAATATTTCTTCTCAGGTCATCAGACCTAAGTCTGTCTTTATTATTTAACAATTTGAGTCAATTAATAATTTAATAGCCAAACGATATAGTAATAGTTAAATTCAACTGAAAAAGTTAGTAAAACAAAAAAACAGCATAATTAAAATTAAAGCAAAGAAAATAGAAAATAAATCGATTCTCGGGTAACACCGTATATATACAGCCAATGGAGGATAAAACACTCATACTCAGAAAACTATGGAAAGAAGTACTAGAGTCAGTCCACTCCGCACATGAGGGCATTACTAACATGTTGGTAAATGTCAGACAACGACTGTTTTGGCCAGCGCTAGACACAAATATTCACCAGATCCAAGCACAATGCAAAACATGCAACACAATGGCCTTCTCACTACAAAATGCAAGTTTTAATTCCAGAAGACGGTGACGGATTTATTCAACCTTCAAGGAAATAACTAGATGATATATGCAGATGAAATATGGTTATCCACGGACACGTGTTTCGTCGTCTCTACAATTCATCAGTGTGGCTAGAGATAACGACATTCGAAACCGAAACTCCAGTGACAAGATCTAGCGCTCTACCACTGAGCCATGAACTCAGCTAGTAGTAATGGGAGAGAGATACTACACTACCTCTACCCTCTTAAAAAAGAGGGGGTAATGCCTGGCAGAGGGGTATCATGACAACAGAACAGATACTACACTACCTTTACACTTTTCAAAAAAGAAGGAGGTAATGCCTGGAAAAATGGCATCATGACAACAGAAACTGATATTACACTACCTTCACACCTCTAAAAAAAGGAGGAGGTAATGCCTGGGAGGATTGTATCATGACAACAGAACAGATACTACACTACCTCTACACTTCTCAAAAAAGGAGGAGGTAATGCCTGGAAGGATGGTATCATGACAACAGAACGGGCGTAGGTGGACGGATTGACGGACGGACGTAGCTGAAATATTAGCGTCTATTAATTAAGAAAGTGAGAGGGGAAAGAAGAAAGGAAGGACAAAAGGGGTGTAGTGGGAGTGAATTTCTTCCCGGCACTCTCTTCCTCTGATGTCATTTCCGGTTGAATGATGACTGATATTATTTCTAGAATTAGTACATAATTAAATTGAAATTTAGCTGAAAATAGCTAGAATAATCGACCTCCCCTCCCCAGACGAAATCTGCCCTATAGCCCCCTTAGGAGTGAATTTAGAGATTTAGGAATACGCTCATTAACTTTCTCAGTAAATTTTACATTAGAATACACTTTTAGATTTTATCTAGATTCGCTAACATTTTTTCTACAGGGCGCACACACACACATACATACAGACATTGAGTTTTATATATATAGATATATGTATAAAAATATACTTATGACAAGTAAACTAGACAGTAAGTTTTGTGTTTCCTACTACTAAGCTCTACTCATGTATTGAGCACTGTTATAGCAACATATACATAATACAAAAGAAAAGAACATATACATAATACAAGTAAAGTATGTGTGTGAATTAAGTAATTAAGGTATTTTAAATAAGACAGAGTAAAAGTTGGTTAAAAACACAATTTTTAAAATGAGGTTCTGCATAGACACATACAGTATTAAATGAACTGATAACAATTAATTGGGGGGGGGGGGGGCTATAATTAACTAATATATTTGTAACACTAACCCTAACTCTGACTGGCACGTAATCGCCTAAAAAAGTGGACCCCTGCCCCACGAAAAAAAAAATAACGCGCAGAATAATTTAGGTTAAATATAAATTAAACTGATCCATCACTCTAAATTCTAAAATATGTTTACACGTAATCACCTAAAAAAGCAGAATATATTTAGGGGGGGGGGGGTAGCGGAGTGTGTTAATCTGCAAATTTACCCATATTTTATTTTTTAAATCTTATATTTTTTAACTGTACGTCCTTTTTTATTCTAATTTTAAGCAATTGAGTTTAGTTGTGTTATTTTTTCGCGTGAAAATTAAATAAATATCTTCTTTAAAATTATCTAAATAATTAAATAGCTTATTTTTCATGTATAAATAAACAAAATATTAAAAGTTTTGGTATTATTGTAGATTAGCACCCTCAGTTACCCCCCCTCCCACCCCCAAAATACGATTCTACTTTTTTAGGCGATTATGTGTGGATACCCAGAAAATCCTGGCGGCAGTAGAAAACAACAAAAAAATATTTTAGAATGTAGGGTAAGGTATCAGTGTCGCATGAAAATTTAACTTAAAATGATCATATATATTTGGGACATTCTAGGGTTTTATGGCAGTTAATCATTTTTTTTATTTTTTATTTTTTTGCTATTGGAGATAAATTCTGTGCGTTATTTTTTTGGTGGGGGGGGGGCAAGTGTCCACTCTTTTCGGCGATTATGTGTGGGTTTACGACCTTGCCAGTTGGACTTAGCGTTAGTGTTAAAATATACTAGTTAATGTCCTAATAAGTTAGAATGAAGCTAAAAAGTAGAATCACATTGTTTAAACTTAGCTGAGGGTGTTAATCTACAAATTTATCAAAGTTTGTTGTTAAAATTATGGAAGTCTCTGAGTTTTAAAAAATTGTTTTAACTATACCCATCCCAATTAATTGGTGTTTTGATGTAAATATAGTTTGGATAAATGGAAAAAAAAACTTTTGCATTTATTCATTTAGAAAACAGAAGAAAAAAAGTTGTTTTTTTTAATATGAATTTATTTTTTTATTATTTTAAAAGTTGAGAGGATGAGGAAGTTTTTTTCTTCTTTATTATAGCAAATATAATCATGTTTTCGACGACGACAACGACGACGACGATTATTGAGTCGTCGTTGTCGTCGTCGTCGTCGTCGTCGAAAACAACAACAAATTTACTTTTAAAGATAAAGTATATATCTAAAGAAAAACTTTGTTAGTTATTGCGTTCAATGATGAGTGTAATATTTTTTAATTAAATTATTGATTCGTGTAAACACGCGCATACTTAAAATGTGACCGGAAGTTATTCGAATTTCAAAATAATCATTTCGAACGTTAAATGTTTTTCATAAAATCGTTAGAATTAATATCACTACTAATAATAATTAACAAAACTTTTGAATATATATAAGAAAATTGTAAAACGAAAACAGTTATGAATTGTTCGGAATATTAATTTATTAGAAGGTGTTTATAAAATTATTATGCTAATAAAACATTGAGGTGAATGTGTTTACGCAGCGTTCTGTTTGCTATATATAATGTGTTTAAAAATAATTAAACATATTTTGCTATAAACATAGTTAAAATAAATAGAAAAGTAATTCGCATTTTTCATTTAGATATATATATATAAATATTTATTAATTTTATACGTACATAAAAGTAATCAATGGGCACGTTTTTCTGGCTCACAGCCGTCATCAGCATGGCTAACTACGACAAGGATCGAACCTCATTTTCTGCATCTTAAGAAGTGAAAAAAATCGAAATAGTAGTAAGCAAAAACAACGAATGCTGCAAACAATTACATAAAAATACATTAAATATTTAGGTGATAAAAATCGTACATATTTCTAAGCAGGGCATCGTAATCCAATGGTAAAACGTAGGACTTTAGACATAAATATCGAAGGTTCGATTCTTGTCTAAGTTAGCCATGCTGATGATAACTGTGAGCTAGAAACACTTGTCTATGGATTACTTTTTATGTACGTATAAAATTAATAATAAAAAATATATATTAACGAAAAATACTTCCTATAAAGTTAAGGGCGACTAATGAAAATGACTTTAGTTTAGAAAAAAAATTTCTTTAATAAAACACTTTGATAGAATAGATGTGTGTATGCTAAAGCACACACACGTTATGTCCATCCCAAATCTCAAAAAGTTAATGTAGATCAGCCGACACCCGGTTTCAATTTAACTAAATTCAATTAAAAAAAAGAAAAAAGATTTTGTATTTAATCTGACCATTTTCACATTAAAGGAAAATTTTCTTTTTAATTTTGTAAAAAAATTATATTTTATTAATTACTGATTTCAATAATGAGAAGAACAAACGATCAACCAATTTGAAATATGCTTTCCCATAAAAGTAAAATTGCAATTTACGTCTTTAAATGGATATGTGTAACCTATATCTAATACTAGACATACCGGTGACCCGTTGGGTCACAACCATTACCATTATTTTTACCATTTTACTTTCATTAGAAAATTCATAAACTGAGACATATCTGTTAAGATATTCTTCTTGCATAACTAAAAATGACTTGTTCAGTTAATTATAAATTACGGCTACTTAGAACAATTAAAACAGATTTTTTTTCTTTTTCAATCACAACTCAATCGCAAAACTAACGAATACGTAAGCATGTATTTTGTGGCATTAAAGTAGGACGAAGCCTTAGAGAGACAAACGTTGATGAGCTCACACTTAGTATAATCATACTAACTGTATCTCAGCTGCTTTAATGCGTCGCTTCCTCATTATGAAAATGTTTCACGTTTATTTCTTTAATAAATTGTGATCGATAAGCAACACTTAACGATTTACTACATAGGGCAACATGCAAAATGAACCACTCCTATTTATTGAAAAGGCTGCTCTTTACAGATTTCCTGGAGAACTAAAAATAAAAACAAGGAATTCTTTGCTTAACAAAACATGTTCTGGAAAGACCAAAATATGAAGTTTCCTTTCAGATAGTGGAACAAAATTATTTTTTTTAATAAAATTGATGAAGTTTTTATTTTATTTTTGCATCACATAACAATTTTTCTAAATTGTAAAATAATTAGTCATTTTTAATATTTAGCAACTAAAAGCAAACTGTTTACAGACGCACACCACCTATTTAAAATGACCTTGTGTCAGTGACGTACAGAGGGGGGGGGGGCGTCCAATCATATTCAAACTATCTTCCTTTCTCATATTTTATCAGTACTAGGAATATATATTTGAGTCTTTGAGGCAGACAATCAAAGAGTTTGACTCGAGCATCCGCAGGGCATCCCCCGGGCATCCCCCGGGCATCACCAGACATCTGTATACCACTGATACTGAGGCAATTATTTGGTGTGTAAAGAGGGAGGGTAACGAGGCAATGGCTGCAGTCACCCAAATGGAGAGTGAGCATCTATCTTCCTTTCTCATAATATTTTCTCAGTACTAGAACTTATACTTGACTCTTTGGAACATACAATCAAGGAGTTGGCCCCAGGCATCACTAGGGCATCACAAGACTTTTGCAAATCAGTGGTCTGTATTACATATGATCTGCATAGCATTGTTAGTAAGTCCTAAAATCAGAAATAAATACTTATATTCGTGTAAGTATAAAATTTGTAATTTCATAAAACCATAGCAGACTTTCAACGTTTTATTTTCTTCTTTTTAATCACTTAAAGTTGAGAAGCAGAAAAATGCAACAGAGAATAGAAGCAGAAAAATGCAACAGAGAATAGAAGCAGAAAAATGCAGCAGAGAATAGAAGCAGAAAAATGCAACAGAGAATAGAAGCAGTAAAAAGCAACAGAAAATAGAAGCAGAAAAATGCAGCAGAGAATAGAAGCAGAAAAATGCAACAGAGAATAGAAGCAGAAAAATGCAACAGAGAATAGAAGCAGAAAAATGCAGCAGAGAATAGAAGCAGAAAAATGCAGCAGAGAATAGAAGCAGAAAAATGCAACAGAGAATAGAAGCAGAAAAATGCAGCAGAGAATAGAAGCAGAAAAATGCAACAGAGAATAGAAGCAGAAAAATGCAACAGAGAATAGAAGCAGAAAAATGCAACAGAGAATAGAAGCAGAAAAATGCAACAGAGAATAGAAGCAGAAAAATGCAACAGACAATAGAAGCAGAAAAATGCAGCAGAGAATAGAAGCAATAAAATGCAACAGAGAATAGAAGCAGAAAAATGCAACAGAGAATAGAAGCAGAAAAATGCAACAGAGAATAGAAGCAGAAAAATGCAGCAGAGAATAGAAGCAGAAAAATGCAACAGAGAATAGAAGCAGAAAAATGCAACAGAGAATAGAAGCAGAAAAATGCAACAGAGAATAGAAGCAGAAAAATGCAGCAGAGAATAGAAGCAGAAAAATGCAACAGAGAATAGAAGCAGAAAAATGCAGCAGAGAATAGAAGCAGAAAAATGCAACAGAGAATAGAAGCAGTAAAAAGCAACAGAGAATAGAAGCAGAAAAATGCAACAGAGAATAGAAGCAGAAAAATGCAACAGAGAATAGAAGCAGAAAAATGCAACAGAGAATAGAAGCAGAAAAATGCAACAGAGAATAGAAGCAGAAAAATGCAGCAGAGAATAGAAGCAGAAAAATGCAACAGAGAATAGAAGCAGAAAAATGCAGCAGAGAATAGAAGCAGAAAAATGCAACAGAGAATAGAAGCAGAAAAATGCAACAGAGAATAGAAGCAGAAAAATGCAGCAGAGAATAGAAGCAGAAAAATGCAGCAGAGAATAGAAGCAGAAAAATGCAGCAGAGAATAGAAGCAGAAAAATGCAACAGAGAATAGAAGCAGAAAAATGCAGCAGAGAATAAAAGCAGAAAAATGCAGCAGAGAATAGAAGCAGAAAAATGCAGCAGAGAATAGAAGCAGAAAAATGCAACAGAGAATAGAAGCAGAAAAATGCAGCAGAGAATAGAAGCAGAAAAATGCAACAGAGAATAGAAGCAGAAAAATGCAGCAGAGAATAGAAGCAGAAAAATGCAGCAGAGAATAGAAGCAGAAAATGCAGCAGAGAATAGAAGCAGAAAAATGCAACAGAGAATAGAAGCAGTAAAAAGCAATAGAGAATAGAAGCAGAAAAATGCAACAGAGAATAGAAGCAGAAAAATGCAACAGAGAATAGAAGCAAAAAAATGCAACAGAGAATAGAAGCAGAAAAATGCAGCAGAGAATAGAAGCAGAAAAATGCAACAGAGAATAGAAGCAGAAAAATGCAGCAGAGAATAGAAGCAGAAAAATGCAACAGAGAATAGAAGCAGAAAAATGCAGCAGAGAATAGAAGCAGAAAAATGCAACAGAGAATAGAAGCAGAAAAATGCAACAGAGAATAGAAGCAGAAAAATGCAACAGAGAATAGAAGCAGAAAAATGCAGCAGAGAATAGAAGCAGAAAAATGCAGCAGAGAATAGAAGCAGAAAAATGCAGCAGAGAATAGAAGCAGAAAAATGCAACAGAGAATAGAAGCAGAAAAATGCAACAGAGAATAAAAGCATAAAAATGCAGCAGAGAATAGAAGCAGAAAAATGCAGCAGAGAATAGAAGCAGAAAAATGCAACAGATAATAGAAGCAGAAAAATGCAACAGAGAATAGAAGCAGAAAAATGCAACAGAGAATAGAAGCAGAAAAATGCAGCAGAGAATAGAAGCAGAAAAATGCAACAGAGAATAGAAGCAGAAAAATGCAACAGAGAATAGAAGCAGAAAAATGCAACAGAGAATAGAAGCAGAAAAATGCAACAGAGAATAGAAGCAGAAAAATGCAACAGAGAATAGAAGCAGAAAAATGCAGCAGAGAATAGAAGCAGAAAAATGCAACAGAGAATAGAAGCAGAAAAATGCAGCAGAGAATAGAAGCAGAAAAATACAGCAGAGAATAGAAGCAGAAAAATGCAGCAGAGAATAGCTTCTTCTGAATCTTAAAGTAAAAAAAATCTGGAGACGGAACAGAATATAGTAAGGAATGCAGCAATTTATGGCAACATTTTTGTGCGCAAACTGAATACATGAAGCAAAAGAATTTGAATTAGGCCTTCTTCACCATTCTACCATTCAATACTGATATAAGTTGATACAGCCAAATATTTTGGCATACGCACGCACACACGCACACACCTGTACAGTAAGAGTGCAAAAATTAAGCTTGTGGGACTTGCTATTTCTAAAATGAGAAACATTTAAAATTCTGTGTATGTTTTAATTATAAAGAGATTAATTATATATATTTTTTCTAATTTGTCTTAAACCTGATAAGATATCGAATCTACATGAAAAGCATTCATTTTATAAAATATCTAGAAGAATATCCGCACCAGGACGGATAAAATTAATTTCTCAAACAGAACAATTTTGCACCACTTTTATGTCCCTTTGCAAAGATATAAACCTTATGTCTAGAATCTTTATTACAATTTTCGTCAAAATCCATTACATAATTTTTATTTTAGTAAATGTCTAAAATTTAAGGCTTAATCTTAAGGGGTCTTAAGAAGAAATTGAATTTCAGACAATATTGCTTAATTAGTGTCTAATGACTATGGATCAAATTAAATGAAAATCTGGAATATTTGAATTTTCAAATGGGAGGTTGTGCAATATTATGCCTTCTAAAACCTTTTAAAATACACCAAAGAAACTGAAATTTGGAGAATATTTTTTTGTTAAATTTCACAAAAATCGGAGGTATCTGAATTTTCACAAAGCACTTCCACCCCTTTTTTACCACTTTTGCATCAAACTAAATTAAACTAAATATAACCCACATTAGACCCCTTACACCAGGTGGCTATGTTCCGAAATTCATTATGAGTGGTTAATTAGTTTAGGAGTGAGTCCTGTACATAGAAATATATAGACATATAAACATACCTAACTTTATATAAATCAAGATAAGAGAAGCAGTTTGTAAAGGGGATACAAAAACTGAAAAACAATCTTTCTTGTTTCATTTAAACATTTTCCTAACAACTTGTTCAGTCTACGGCATCTATTGTGTATTTGGTGAGAGTTTATTCTGAATTTTTTAAATGAGGAATGCTCATTTGGATTATCCGGACTATCATTCACATCTTGGTTGCTATTTTCACGTTTTGGCTGATGTAACCCCATATTTTCAAACTTGGGAATCTTTATGTCGAACTCGAAAATCTATGGCCCCGTAGCGCAAGGCTAAAAGCATTGAGTACAATTAATAATGTGACAGTCTTCTGAAGGTTGCAGGTTCAATCTTCATTACAGGTGATAGTAACTAAGAATAAAAAATTAATGAATTAAGACTTCTACCTGATCGTGACTGATGAAATAAGAAAAATCTACTCTCGTAGTTCAATTCAAAATTTAGCAGAAACATTCCCGAGTTCGGAAAGGTGAATCTGAAGAAGGTCAGAAGGTTACATTAGCCGAAACGTTTTGAAAAAAAAAACCAAGATGAGAATTGTAATCTGAATTATCTATTTCGGCTGTGGCACACTCCAGCCAACTTCAGTTGCCTTTTGCTATCATGGGTTTACGTTCTGGGGATTTCAAATTGAACCCTTTATTCAATTAACTGGTAAAAGGCTGCTCTCATTCTGCATTTCATATCCCTATTTTGCTATCATGGGATAACGTACTGGGGATTTCAAATTGAACTTTTTATTTAATTCACTGGGGAAAGGCTGATCTCATTCTACATTTCATATCCCTATTTTGCTATCATGGGTTAACATTCTGGGGATTTCCAATTGAAACCTTCATTTAATTCACTGGAGAAAGGCTGATCTCATTCCGCATTTCATATCCCTATTTTGCTATCATAGGGTTAACTCTCTGGGGATTTCAAATTGAACCCTTTACTTAATTCACTGGAGAAAGACTGCTCTCATTCTGCATTTCATATCCCTATTTTGCTATCATGGGTTAACGTTCTTGGGATTTTAATTTGAACCCTTTACACAATTAACTGGAGAAAGGCTGCTCTCATTCTGCATTTCCTATCCCTATTTTGCTATCATGGGTAAACGTACTGGGGATTTCAAATTGAACCCTTTATTTAATTCACTGGGGAAAGGTTCATCTCATTCTGCATTTCATATCCCTATTTTGCTATCATGGGTTAACGTACTGGGGATTTAAAATTCAATCATTTATTTAATTCACTGGGGAAAGGCTGCTCTCATTCTGCATTTCATATCCCTATTTTGCTATCATGGGTTAACGTACTAGGGATTTCAAATTGACTCCTTTATTTAATCAACTAGAGAAAGGCTGCTCCCATTCTGCATTTCATATCCCTATTTTGCTATCATGGGTTAACGTTCTGAGGATTTACAATTGAACCCGTTATTAAATTCACTGGAGAAAGGCTGCTCTCATTCTGCTTTTCATATCTATATTTTGCTATCATGGGTTTACATTCTGGGGATTTCAAATTGTACCCTTTATATAATTCAGTAGAGAAAGGCTGCTCTCATTCTGTATTTCATATCCCTATTTTGCTATCATGGGTTAACGTTCTGGTGATTTCAAATTGAACCCTTTATTTAATTCACTGAAGAAAGGCTGCTCTCATTCTGTATTTCATATCCCTATTTTGCTATCATGGGTTAACGTTCTGGGGATTTACAATTGAACCCGTTATTAAATTCACTGGAGAAAGGCTGCTCTCATTCTGCTTTTCATATCCATATTTTGCTATCATGGGTTTACATTCTGGGGATTTCAAATTGTACCCTTTATATAATTAAGTAGAGACAGGCTGCTCTCATTCTGCATTTCATATCCCTATTTTGCTATCATGGGTAAACGTTCTTGGGATTTCAAATTGAACCCTTTATTCAATTAACTGGTAAAAGGCTGCTCTCATTCTGCATTTCATATCCCTATTTTGCTATCATGGGTTAACATTCTGGGGATTTCCAATTGAAACCTTCATTTAATTCACTGGAGAAAGGCTGATCTCATTCTGCATTTCATATCCCTATTTTGCTATCATGGGTTAACGTTCTGGGGATTTTAATTTGAACCCTTTACACAATTAACTGGAGAAAGGCTGCTCGCATTCTGCATTTCCTATCCCTATTTTGCTATCATGGGTTAACGTACTGGGGATTTAAAATTGAATCCTTTATTTAATTCACTGGGGAAAGGCTGCTCTCATTCTGCATTTCATATCCCTATTTTGCTATCATGGGTTAACGTACTGGGGATTTCAAATTGACTCCTTTATTTAATCAACTGGAGAAAGGCTGCTCCCATTCTGCATTTCATATCTCTATTTTGCTATCATGGGTTAACGTTCTGAGGATTTACAATTGAACCCGTTATTAAATTCACTGGAGAAAGGCTGCTCTCATTCTGCTTTTCATATCCATATTTTGCTATCATGGGTTTACATTCTGGGGATTTCAAATTGTACCCTTTATATAATTCAGTAGAGAAAGGCTGCTCTCATTCTGCATTTCATATCCCTATTTTGCTATCATGGGTTTACGTTCTGGTGATTTCAAATTGAACCCTTTATTTAATTCACTGAAGAAAGGCTGCTCTCATTCTGTATTTCATATCCCTATTTTGCTATCATGGGTTAACGTTCTGGGGATTTCAAATTGAACCATTTATTTAATTCACTGAAGAAAGGCTGCTCTCATTCTGTATTTCATATCCCTATTTTGCTATCATGGATTAACGTTGTGGTGATTTACAATTGAACCCGTTATTTAATTCACTAGAGAAAGGCTGCTCTCATTCTGCATTTCATATCCCTATTTTGCTATCATGGGTAAACGTTCTTGGGATTTCAAATTGAACTCTTTATTCAATTTACTGGTAAAAGGCTGCTCTCATTCTGCATTTACTATCACTATTTTGCTATCATGGGATAACGTACTGGGGATTTCAAATTGAACTTTTTATTAAATTCACTGGGGAAAGGTTCATATCATTCTACATTTCATATCCCTATTTTGCTATCATGGGTTACGTACTGGGGATTTCAAATTGAACCCTTTATTCAATTCACTGGGGAAAGGCTGCTCTCATTCTACATTTACTATCCTTATTTTGTTATCATAGGTTTACGTTCTTGGGATTTCAAATTGAACCCTTTATTTAATTCACTGGAGAAAGGCTGATCTCATTCTGTATTTCATATCCCTATTTTGCTATCATGGGTTTACGTACTGGTGATTTCAAATTGAACCCTTTATTCAATTCACTGGAGAAAGGCTGATCTCATTCTGCATTTCATATCCCTATTTTGCTATCATGGGTTAACGTTCTAAGGATTTCAAATCGAACCCTTTACTTAATTCACTGGAGAAAGGCTGCTCTCATTCTGCATTACATATCCCTATTTTGCTATCATGGGTTAACATTCTGGGGATTTCCAATTGAAACCTTCATTTAATTCACTGGAGAAAGGCTGATCTCATTCTGCATTTCATATCCCTATTTTGCTATCATAGGGTTAACTTTCTGGGGATTTCAAATTGAACCCTTTACTTAATTCACTGGAGAAAGACTGCTCTCATTCTGCATTTCATATCCCTATTTTGCTATCATGGGTTAACGTTCTGGGGATTTTAAATTGAACCCTTTACACAATTAACTGGAGAAAGGCTGCTCGCATTCTGCATTTCCTATCCCTATTTTGCTATCATGGGTTAACGTACTGGGGATTTTAAATTGAACCCTTTATTTAATTCACTGAGGAAAGGTTCATCTCATTCTGCATTTCATATCCCTATTTTGCTATCATGGGTTAACGTACTGGGGATTTAAAATTGAACCCTTTATTTAATTCACTGGGGAAAGGCTGCTCTCATTCTGCATTTTATATCACTATTTTGCTATCATGTGTTAACGTACTGGGGATTTCAAATTGACTCCTTTATTTAATTAACTGGAGAAAGGTTGCGCCCATTCTGCATTTCATATCCCTATTTTGCTATCATGGGTTAACGTTCTGGGGATTTACAATTGAACCCGTTATTAAATTCACTGGAGAAAGGCTGCTCCCATTCTGCATTTCATATCCCTATTTTGCTATCATGGGTTAACGTTCTGGGGATTTACAATTGAACCCGTTATTAAATTCACTGGAGAAAGGCTGCTCTCATTCTGCTTTTCATATCCATATTTTGCTATCATGGGTTTACGTTCTGGGGATTTCAAATTGTACCCTTTATATAATTCAGTGGAGAAAGGCTGCTCTCATTCTGCATTTCATATCCCTATTTTGCGATCATGGGTTAACGTTCTGGTGATTTCAAATTGAACCCTTTATTTAATTCACTGAAGAAAGGCTGCTCTCATTCTGTATTTCATATCGCTATTTTGCTATCATAGATTAACGTTCTTGGGATTTCAAATTGAATCCTTTATTCAATTAACTGGTAAAAGGCTGCTCTCATTCTGCATTTCATATCCCTATTTTGCTATCATGGGTTTACGTTCTTGGGATTTCAAATTGAACCCTTTATTTAATTCACTGGAGAAAGGCTGCTCTCATTCTGCATTTCATATCCCTATTTTGCTATCATGGGTTAACGTTCTGGTAATTTCAAATTGAACCCTTTATTTAATTCACTGGAAAAAGGCTTATCTCATTCTGCATTTCATATCCCTATTTTGCTATCATGGGCTAACGTACTAGGGATTTTAAATTGAACCCTTTATTTAATTCACAGGAGAAAGGCTGCTCTCATTCTGAATTCCATATCCCTATTTTGCTATCATCGGTTAACGTTCTGGTGATTTCAAATTGAACCCTTTATTTAATTCACTGGAGAAAGGCTGCTCTCATTCTGCATTGCATATCCATATTTTGCTATCATGGGTTTACGTTCTGGGGATTTCAAATTTAACCCTTTATTTAATTCACTGGAGAAAGGCTGCTCTCATTCTGCATTTCCTATCCCTATTTTGCTATCATGGGTTTACGTTCTGGGGATTTCAAATTTAACCCTTTATTTAATTCACTGGAGAAAGGCTGCTCTCATTCTGCATTTCCTATCCCTATTTTGCTATCATGGGTTAACGATCTGGGGATTTCAAATTTAACCCTTTATTTAATTCACTGGAGAAAGGCTGCTCTCATTCTGCATTTCCTATCCCTATTTTGCTATCATGGGTTTACGTTCTGGGGATTTCAAATTTAACCCTTTATTTAATTCACTGGAGAAAGGCTGCTCTCATTCTGCATTTCATATCCATATTTTGCTATCATGGGTTAACGTTCTGGGGATTTCAAATTGAACCCTTTATTTAATTCACTGGAAAAAGGCTTATCTCATTCTGCATTTCATATCCCTATTTTGCTATCATGGGCTAACGTACTAGGGATTTTAAATTGAACCCTTTATTTAATTCACAGGAGAAAGGCTGCTCTCATTCTGAATTCCATATCCCTATTTTGCTATCATCGGTTAACGTTCTGGTGATTTCAAATTGAACCCTTTATTTAATTCACTGGAGAAAGGCTGCTCTCATTCTGCATTGCATATCCATATTTTGCTATCATGGGTTTACGTTCTGGGGATTTCAAATTTAACCCTTTATTTAATTCACTGGAGAAAGGCTGCTCTCATTCTGCATTTCCTATCCCTATTTTGCTATCATGGGTTTACGTTCTGGGGATTTCAAATTTAACCCTTTATTTAATTCACTGGAGAAAGGCTGCTCTCATTCTGCATTTCCTATCCCTATTTTGCTATCATGGGTTAACGATCTGGGGATTTCAAATTTAACCCTTTATTTAATTCACTGGAGAAAGGCTGCTCTCATTCTGCATTTCCTATCCCTATTTTGCTATCATGGGTTTACGTTCTGGGGATTTCAAATTTAACCCTTTATTTAATTCACTGGAGAAAGGCTGCTCTCATTCTGCATTTCATATCCATATTTTGCTATCATGGGTTAACGTTCTGGGGATTTCAAATTAAACCTTTATTTAATTCACTGGAGAAAGGCTGCTCTCATTCTGCATTTCATATCCCTATTTTGCTATCATGGGTTAACGTTCTGGGGATTTCAAATTTAACCCTTTATTTAATTCACTGGAGAAAGGCTGCTCTCATTCTGCATTTCCTATCCCTATTTTGCTATCATGGGTTTACGTTCTGGGGATTTCAAATTTAACCCTTTATTTAATTCACTGGAGAAAGGCTGCTCTCATTCTGCATTTCCTATCCCTATTTTGCTATCATGGGTTTACGTTCTGGGGATTTCAAATTTAACCCTTTATTTAATTCACTGGAGAAAGGCTGCTCTCATTCTGCATTTCATATCCCTATTTGGCTATCATGGGTTAACGTTCTGGGGATTTCAAATTTAACCCTTTATTTAATTCACTGGAGAAAGGCTGCTCTCATTCTGCATTTCATATCCCTATTTTGCTATCATGGGTTAACGTTCTGGGGATTTCAAATTTAACCCTTTATTTAATTCACTGGAGAAAGGCTGATCTCATTCTGCATTTCATATCCCTATTTGGCTATCATGGGTTAACGTTCTGGGGATTTCAAATTGAACCCTTTATTTAATTCACTGGAGAAAGGCTGCTCTCATTCTGCATTTCATATCCCTATTTTGCTATCATGGGCTAACGTTCTGGGGATTTCAAGTTTAACCTATGATTTAATCTACTGGAGAAAGGCTGCTCTCATTCTGCATTTCATATCCCTATTTACTTACATCTCTAGGTTTTTAATGTGGGGAAATCCAGCTCCCCAAAAAGGGTCACTATTTTAATTACCTCAGTCGAGAAAGATTTCTCATTCACTTACCGAGGACAGGAAAGATGAAGTTACTACACTTGCGCCTCGTCAGAAAACTAAAGAAGATCGAACGTGAAAGTAAAATTCCCCCTCTAGAATTATCAATGATAATATTAAGTAGGGCAACCTAATGTCTATGATAATTAACTGAACTCTTAGTATATGTTCTATGCTTATATTGTAACTAATGACTTGCTATTATAATCATTATCGTGTTTAATTTTAGGATTGTTTGCCCTTTCTTTTCTAATTCTGGGGTTATCTTCTACTCCCCCTTTTTTAAATGAAATGCCACCAAACAAGATGCGCAAACATTCATTGACAACTTCTTTCTAAAGACACCGATACACACAACCGTTTGTAAATGACATCACAAATGTGACAGTGAATAGAAGGTAGATAACTCTGTCTGTTTTAGTAGTTGGCAGTGACATCAACACAAATGATGAGTAGCCTCTCAAGACATATACATTTGCATTTGAAATTTGAAAACCTACCAAAAATAAAATTTACTTAAATAATTAACAAATTTTACAACATTATTCTATACTTTTTTTATATTAATCAATTTTTATCGATCAACCCCAATCTCAATTGAATTCACATATAATTTATTATTTTCATTTTTAGGTCTATTTATTAAATATTATTAAATGCTTTGTTTTGATAAAAATAATTTCTACCAGCATTGCAATTTAATATGAACTCAAAAATGTTTAATCGCTGAACACAGTATCTATGCTCATGGTCTCACGATATGGGCCCCATGAAGAGACAACTCTTGGTAGACCGACCAGCTGTTAATTGTTTTTAATCACCAAACATCAGAGAAGTATTCAATTACAATTAGTT
>OY744537.1:63963386-64105886 GCA_963556195.1 Sepiola atlantica | reverse complement strand
AGTCTTCTATACTTACCAGTTCTCTACCTCCTTCATTTCTTTTCATGTAGAGTCTGTCCGTATCGTCTTTTGGGTGCAATGCATTGTGCATGGTCATTAGTTTTCTAGTCCTCTGGTCAAGGTGCCTGAGTTCTTCTTTGGTCCAGCCTATGAATGGTCCAGAGTATCTTATTAGTGATACAGCCCATGTGTTTATCCCTTTTACTAGGTTTCTGCTATATAGTTTAGTTTCTAAGAGTTTCCTTATTGTTCGTAGATATTCTTTTCCAATCTTCTCTTTCATTTCTGTATATTTGATTGTGTCTGCTTCCAGAACTCCCAGGTATTTATAACTATCTTGTTCTCCTAGCGCCCTCATCTCCTCTTGGTTGGGGAGTTCTATGCCTTCTGTCGTCTCCAGTTTTCCTCTTTTAATCTCTAGCAGTGCACATTTTTCTATTCCAAACTCCATTTGGATATCCTGGCTGAATATCCTGGTTGTATTTATCAGCTTTTCCAGTTCTTTTTTGTTTTTTGCAAACAGTTTAAGGTCAGCCATGTACATTATTCTTTGTTCTGTATCCGTAAACCTGTATCCGGCATCACACTTTCTGAGTATGTAGTTGAGTGGCATCATGGCTATTATAAACAATAGTGGTGATAGAGAGTCTCCTTGAAAAATGCCTGTCTGTATTTCTATCTCAGACAGGTGTTGTCCTCCGGCTGTCAGTTTTAGTCTCCATGTTTCCATTGCTTTCTGGATGAGATTAATAATCCTGTCTGGTATCTTGTATATTTTTAAGCATTCTATTATCCATGTTTGGGGGATTCTGTCGTAGGCTTTCTTGTAGTCAATCCATGCCATGGTTATGTTCCTTTGTCTGCTCTTCACCTCCTTCAGGGTCCTTTGATCAATGTATAGTATATCATGTGCCCCTCTTTGTCCTTTCCGGCATCCTTTTTGCTCCTCGGGGAGCAGTCCACGTTTGTCCAGGGATTGGTAGATTTGTTCTCTCAGTTGTGCTGTGAGAATTTTCCACATTATTGGTAGACATGTTATCGGTCTGTAGTTGCTGGGGGTCGTTCCCTTTTTGGGGTCTTTTTGTATTAATGTTGTTCTTCCTTCCGTCATCCATTCTGGTACGTCTGTTTTGCGGATACATCCACTCAGTTTCTGCGCTAGTCTTTCGTGCAGGGTCGTGAATTTTTTAAACCAGTATGCATGTATTCCATCGTGGCCTGGTGCTCTCCAGTTTGCCATTTTTCTTAGGGTTTTCTTGATCGTTTCTTTGTTAATTTCTGTTTCGGTTCCTTGTTCGATTTCTTGCAGTTCATCTTTCATGTTTTTCAACCATTGGGCATTCTTGTTGTGCTTTTTTGGTACTTCCCATATCTTGCTCCAGAATTGTTTTGTTTCTGTTGGGCTCGGTTGCTCTGTTGTTGTTTTTTCTCCATTTACGTTTTTGTAAAACTGGCTTTCATTGTTTTCAAAGGTCCTGTTCTGTTTGCTCTGTTCTGATTTGTACCTGTATCATCTCAGTCTTCCTTCTATTGCTGCTATCTTTTGTTTTATTTCTTCATGTTTCTCATTTAGTTTTTCCTTGCGTTTCTGATTTTTGCTTCTTAATCGTTTCATGTCCTCCTTTCTTCTGTTCACGGTTTTAGCTTCTTTCCGAAGTTTGGTGATCTGGGTTTCCATTCTGATTTCTCATCTAGGTTTTGTCGGTCCTCTCTTTTGTCCATTCTCTTCGTTTCTTAGTTTCATACTTACCGATTTTGCCCCTGCATATATCAGATTGTTTAGGTCTGTAATAGTTTCTGTTGGAATGTGTGTGAGGAGTCTGTTTACTCTTTCTGTTTCTGCTTTTAACTTCTTCGCTACTTCATTCCTGAGAGATGGGAGTTTTTATTATTATTATTATTATTATTATTATTACTATTACTATTATTATTATTATTATTATTATTATTATTATTATTATTATTATTATTATTTTTATCATTTATAATAATATTTATTTTATTATTATTATTATTATTATTATAACTATTAGTATTACTATTATTATTATTATTATTTTTTTTTATCATTATTATTATTTTTATTATTATTATTA
This sequence comes from Sepiola atlantica, assembly GCA_963556195.1. Classification (NCBI taxonomy): domain Eukaryota; kingdom Metazoa; phylum Mollusca; class Cephalopoda; order Sepiida; family Sepiolidae; genus Sepiola; species Sepiola atlantica. The sequence continues at coordinate 64,103,790 of OY744537.1, read as the reverse complement.
TTTTTATTATTATCATTTTTATTATTATTATTATTTTTATTATCATTATTATTATTATTACTATTACTATTACTATTATTATTATTATTATTTTTTTTTTTATTATTACTATTATTATTATTTTATTATTATTATTATTATTTTTATTATTATCATTACTATTACTATTATTATTATTATTTTAATTTTATTATTATTATTATTACTATGATTATTATTATTATTATTTTTATTATTATTATTATTTTTATCATTATTATTCTTCTTATTATTATTTTTATTATTACTATTACTATTATTATCATTATTATTATTATTTTTATTATTAGAATTATTTTTATCATTATTATTATTTTTATCATTATTATTATTTTTATTATTATTATTATTTTTATCATTATTATCATTTTTATTATTATAATTATTATTATTATTTTTATTATTATTATTATTATTATTAATATTAGTTTTTTTTATTATTATTATTTTTATTTTTATTATTATTATTATTATTATTATTATTATTATTATTATTATTATTATTATTATTATTATTATTATTATTATTATTTGTTCTTTACTATTAATCGATTAGCATCAAGTAGTAAAATAACATTTAAAAAATTCTTTTACAAAGTAATTTACTCACAAAATCAATGTTACCAAAATTAATTTCTGTTTCTTCATAAACAAGTCACTCATTTCTTCTTTTACTCCCGGGAAATGTCGGATAGGTAGAGCAAATATTTTATAAAGAATACAAGTTTTCAAATTTACCGTCATAGTGATTTTCAGAAAATGGAAGTTTGACAGAATTTCAGTTTGAAACATACTTGAGCAAGAACATGCTTTTTTTTAAAACTATTTCGATACTGTTAAAAACGATTCTATATACTTTGTTATGACAAGATTTTAAGTGAGGTAACAAAAACAACACTAAAGTGAGCCCCAGAGAGCTGATGAAACCATCCCTTTTCGAAAGGACGATAAGCTTACCCCTATCCTGGTCGGCAGGTTTCAGAGATAGTGCCAGCTCTCTGAAAATGGTTACCATTCTGACATCAGAATTTCATCTTAAAATATATTTAATTCCTGCAAGAATAAATGTGCAAGAACCTATTTACGAAATGTCTGCTTCAGTTTTACAGCATTTCAAGTTTTATTGAAAGAATCACTTCATTTCCAGATGTTATCAGTATTGTTGTTATATTATCCATGTATACAATTTCACAATAGAAACAAATAAGAAAAGCCACCATTTTTTTTTACTTTATTGATTCTTTAACTTTCAGTCAATCACGTTTTGTCAATTTTTATTGGAAGAATCCGTGCAAAAATGTATGTAAAAAATGACGTTTTTTAAGAATAGGGTAACGTCTTAAAAAATGTATCTTTTGCTAAAGTTGGCACAATCTGAAGAAAAAACTCTTAGAAAGAGGGAGATAAAATGAAGTAGTAGTAATAAGTGAAGAGTTGTTAGATTGAGAGAGGGGAGGGGGAGCCTCATTCAGAAAAAAAGTGAATAAAATAATAACTCAGTTGAAACTAATGTTGTGGCTCATCCAGCAAAACCATTCCTTTCACAATTATCTATAAACTCAACCAATTGCCCCTATCAATACCAACATACCTCTAAAAGCCCACAATTCGACTGTGTCAATAAACGGTAAACACCCCCAATTGCTAAGGCAGCCAAAATAGTAGGTAGGTATTTTCCGGCTCTCTTGTCTTGATAGGCTTAGTTACATAATTAATTATAAAATTTCTGTGTAGGTAAAAAGAAAACAATCTTGATATCCAAGAAGGTTTTTTTCTAAATTAGTGGCTTCTCCAAGATATCTCTATAAAACCATCATTCATCCATGCATGGAGAATTATTGCCACATCTAGGCTGGTGCACCTTCTACTAGCCTCTTCCTCTTGGACAGGATGCAGAAAAGAATTTCTAACCTAATAAGACTGGCACTGTCTGACAAGCTCGAGCCGCTGTTGCATTGTCGCTGTGTTGCATCCATATGCTTGTTTTACAAGTAATTCAATGGAATGTGCTCTGATAAACTTACTGCACTTGTACTCTACACCCACCGACTCGCAGCAAAATCCCACTCCTTCACTGTAGAGGTCCCTAGATGCCAAGAGATTTTCTACTCTGATAGCTTCTTTCTTCAGACCGTTTGCATTTAGAATTTCCATTTTGCTCCCTGTTTCCCCCATCTGTACAAACATGCAGAAATTAAAATGTAATATAAACAAACATCTTACTGCTCAACTCCCCACACAGCTTGCCCCTTATAAATACGGTCCCTATCACAGTAGCCCCTTAAGCTTCAGTGGCAATATGCCTTGTCTGGGATGAAAAAAAGTATTAAAATCATTTTTTAAAAATTACTATTTATCTTTGGTTGAGTAGCAAATGAAACATAATACTTAACTTTGCCAGACGAACTTTAATTCTAGCGAGAAATTACTTTTAAATATATATAACAATTTTTCCTATACTGTCCAGATTTAATCTTTCCTCTGAAGTCATCAGACCTAAGGCTGTCTTTAAGACTCACACTACAAATCCATTGTATCATTCTTATATCATTTCATGCATCCTCAACCCTAAATATCCATAAAACTATCCTGGCTTGTTTGTTAAGGGAAGGGGGGGGATACAACTTTACTTAGTGGCGGGGGGGGGGGGGTGAGGGAGCATAGAGCCTTCTTCTAAAATTCAAATAGGATATAAGACAAATTTCCAATAAATTTAAGTATGTAAAATTTATTTATATGGTTTAGCCATGTCGTCAGAAGAAATCCTGAAAGTAATGTATACCGAACATTCAAAGAAGAATTTCCCAGTAAAAGACCTTGTGTAGGCCGCCAAAGCATTGGATCCGCAGTTATGTAGAGCTTCCTTTACTAACAGTGAAAAGATTGGCAAAGCACCGAACAATGGATGGGAGAATTGTGTAAAATGAGTACACCTGCACAAGCACGACTAAATACTCAACAACTGGACGTTCGTTGATCAACAGGAGGACCCATCAACTTGAACGACGTGCACCAACACCAGCACAGACCCACTTGTACCGGGACCTGCTAACTCACTTGCAGACATATGCGCATCTGACTTTGACCATAGTGTACCACCAATCTAAACAACTAGATGTTTGTTCATCAGCTCCACGACACGGACTATTCAACATGAGCAACATCAACAACTGCACAGAATCACTTGTGCTCACTCATCACCTTAACTCACTGCGCAGACCCCACATGTGCTCATTCGACAGCAACCGCGCAGACCCCACATGCGCTCATTCACCAACAACCGCGCAGACCCCACATGCGCTCACTCGTCAGCAACTGCGCAGACCCCACATGCGCTCACTCGTCAGCAACCGCGCAGACCCCACATGCACTCAGTCGTCAACAACTGCGCAGACCCCACATGCGTTCACTCGTCAGCAACCGCGCAGACCCCACATGCGCTCACTCGTCAACAACCGCGCAGACCCCACATGCGCTCACTCGTCAGAAACCGCGCAGACCCACATGCGCTCACTCGTCAGCAATCATGCAGACCCTACATGCGCTCACTCGTCAACAACTGTGCAGACCCACTTGCGCTCACTCATCAACAACCGTGTAGAACCACTTGTGCTCGCTCATCACCTCACTCGTCAACAACCACGCAGACCCACTTGTGCTCACATAACAACCGCGCAAACACACTTGTGCTCACTCATCACCTTCAACCAACTGTGCAAATTCATGTGCACCACAGACCTTACTAACATACCGAACTCTTACACACTTGTCTTTGACCACAACGCACCGCTGATTTTGACAATTGAACGTTCGTTTCATCAGTTCCGCATCACGCCGACTAATTATCATGAACAACGTCACCAAGATTCGCTCGCACTCAACATTTTTCAACAGAGCAGATCCACTTGCACTGTCAATGCTTGACCACAGCGTAAACACACATGCATCTTTCATTTTTTGACCGTCCTTGCAGGTACTTTTCATTATACCTCTGCAACTCTTCACCACAATGTTTTCCTTTAATTTTTAATTGATAATGATCAATTATCCAGGGAAGGGGCCTTGTCGCGGTTCAACAACACCGCGACGTTGTTTACATTTTTGGAAAACACGCCATCTTGGAAAAACTAGCAGCAGCAGTTGTTCGTCTTTTGATCAGCAGGAGCAGCAGTGGCCTCTTAACCCTTTTCCATGGAAATGTACTGGCTGCTCCCTGTGCTCTGACATTGCTAATGTTATTTTTAGAAGATTAGAAAAACCAAGTTTTTTAATCACTATTTTTGTAAACAATGATTAAGTAAAAATCGGCCGGCGAATATTTTTCTTAATTTTCCTTCAAGGGATACACAAGCGTTTCGGCAACTATGCGGATAACCGTGCTAATACTTTCAAGGAGTTTGTCAACCAAGTTTTACAGCTAGAGATTCTTTTGGAATTTATTTGTCAAAAATTAATCCCTTTCACAGGACCGCCGAAAGTAACTTGACATAACGTTCATGAGATCTCTAGCTCCTCGCTCAAATTTTGAGTTCAGCCGGGGGGGTCAGGAGGCCCCCACGCCCGACTTGGTCCACGGATGGACCAGTCGTCGGGAGGTAGATAAATAGTAGTTCAGCCAGGGGTTTTTAACCCACCTAATAGACTGGTATTGTCCTGGCCTGGATTTACGCCGATCTATTGGTAGTTGTCTGGTCCTGTGCAGTTCTAGTAGGTGCACCCTCCCAGGCTTTGCCTCCCCTCTTTGGGATGGAGTAAGTTTATTGCTTACTGTCTGAGGCGCCCCTACCGGGGAATGCCGACGGGGCTGCCCAGGCAATTTTTAAATGGTCAGATGGCTCACCTCTCGAGCGCTGGCTTACCTAATCCCACTTTCCCGACCTTGTGTCACATTTTACCTTGTGGGAGGTAGATAAATAGCAGTTCAGCCCGTTTCAACCAGGTGTATTTTACCCTGCCTAATAAACCGGTATTGTCCTTGCCTTTGGGTCTGGATTTACGCTTGTCTGTTGGGGGTTGTCTGGTCCTGTGCAGTTCTAGGAGGTGCACCCTCCCAGGCTTTGCCTCTCCTCTTTAGGGAGGAGTAAGTTTATTGCTTTCTGTCTGAGGCGCCCCTACCGGGGAATGCCAACGGGGCTGTCCAGGTAATTTTTAAATGGCCAGAGTGCTCACCTCTCGAGCGCTGGCTTATCTAATCCCACTTTCCCGACCTTGTGTCACATCTTACCTTGTGGGAGGTAGATAAATAACTCCAGTTCAGCCCGGGGGTCAGGAAGCCCCCACGTCCGACTTGGTCCATTGATGGACCAGTCGCTGGCAGTCTAAGTTCCTGCATACAGCAGTCGCAACTCCTGCACCAGCACCCTGCAGTTCTGAGTTCCTGCACACAGCAGTCTCAACTCCTGCACCCGCAGTCCTGAGTTTCTTTCACTCGCAGTCTGAACTCCTGCACCAGCACCCTGCAGCTCTGGCTCCTGCATCAACACCTTGCAGCTCTGACTCTGCGCCAGCACTCTCCTGCACCTGCGTTTCCAACAGCCCTTATCAGGGCTACAAACTACTGCGATATTTATTTAAACAGCCCTTATCAGGGCTAATCCGACAAACTACGGCGAATTTCCTTTCTTTCTTTCCCAGCCAGCAAACCACAAATGTGCCTGTCAACTCTCACCAACGACACCAATTCCTTTTCGGTCCAGTTTGCTGCCATCAGTTACGTCACTCAACCCTGCCCGGATCTCTCCTGGTCCAGTGACGTCATCACAAATCTCAATTCACTTCTTGTTGTTACCATTTCCTTATGGTAAATAAACAATACCTTTTTTGAAACTGTTCACCAGTTGTTTGTCATCTCTTCTTTACCATTTGCCGTTATTCTTTGCCTGTGTCCACACTTTTCTTAGTTGTGGGGGCCGATTGAACGATCAACCACCTAACCCCAACTGGTCGGTCAGTCGGACGGTCGGTGCCTCCCGCAACAAATGCAACAGCAGTTATGAGTAAAATGAACAAAGAGAACGGAATGTATTTCATTCAAAAATTATTTGATTAACATTAACAATAGAAATCAACATTAAAACAGCACTTGGCTAGGAGTAAAGTGTAGTATCTGTTCTGATACTACACTTCATATTTTCTGTCAGTGAAGAAGAAATCCTTTTAGACTGAAACAATTAAATTTTTTGTTCCTATCCAAAGTTAACCGTTTTGGGGAGCTGGATTTTCCCCATATTAAAAACCGACCTTGTGTCTAACTTTTTCCTCGTGGGGAGGCAAGTAAATAGGAACCTTACTTTACTTCTGCTTAAAAATAATTTACTTTGTTTATAAAACAAACTCCATGGCTACAAAATGTAGTATCAGTTCATTTTTTCTGTACTTGGTCAGTGAAAGAGAGATCCTTCTAGACTGAGGCAATTTTTACATTTGTCCCAATCAGGAGTGCCCTTTATGGGGAGCTGAATGTATCCCACATTAAAAACCTACCCTGTGTCTAACTATATGCTTGTGGGGAGGCAAATAAATAAGGACATTAAAACAGCAGTTCTTAAAAATTACTACCTTCAAATTTCTATCCGATTATATTGTTTAGAATTTATTCAGTTTTTACTTTTTCTTCCAGTTGTACAAAACCAACAAACTCATAAAGTCGCATAATGGATGCCGCTGTTCAAATCATATCAGATCTACTGTAGTCTTTTACACACTAATACTGTTGTAAAAGGCATGAACCCACAACTTTTCACCAGCAACTTGGCTTCAACAAATCATATAAAATAAATTGTTTACAATAAGCATCAACACTAAATAACCCCAAAAGGGTTGATATGCCGTAAAAAACAAATATACCAATGTGGGGTAAATCTAGTTCCCCATAAAGGGCACTCATGATTGAGACAAAAATTAAAATTGCCTTAGTCTAGAAAGATCTCTCCTGCACTGACCAAGGACAGAAAAGATGAAGTGTAGTATCAGAACAGATACTACATTTTGTTCATAGCTAAACTAAAAAAATTGATCCTTAAATTATTAAAAATATAAAAATATGGATCGACCATAGTCGAAGGCGATCCGAAGGTTTTATTCTCATTGGCTACTACACCAGGATGTAGGGGAGGGCGCCACTCCTTTCCCAGGGTTGCTCCACTTACCCTTGATCCTAACCTTATAATGCTGAGTGTTTAGCAAGTGGTCACCAAGTACCATTTCATTGAGTGTTTGGTATGACTCGACTGAGGAATTCATCTCGGTGTCCCAGCTCATGGTCAGAGTGTTCGCTAATGAGCTGGGACACCGAGATGAGCCGGGTAAATTATTAAACATGGAAAAAATATTATAAATTATTAAATTAATAAACATGGAAAAATTATTATAAATTATTAAATTATTAAATTATTAAACATGGAAAAATTATTATAAATTATTAAATTATTAAATTATTAAACATGGAAAAATTATAAATTATTAAATTATTAAACATGGAAAAATTATTATAAATTATTAAATTATTAAATTATTAAACATGGAAACATTATTATAAATTATTGAATTATTAAATTAATAAACATGGAAAAATTATTATAAATTATTAAATTATTAAACATGGAAAAATTATTATAAATTATTAAATTATTAAATTTAATAATTTAATAATTTAATAATTTATAATAATTTTTCCATGTTTAATAATTTAATAATTTATAATAATTTTTCCATGTTTATTAATTTAATAATTCAATAATTTATGGAAAAATTATTATAAATTATTAAATTATTAAATTATTAAACATGGAAAAATTATTATAAATTATTAAATTATTAAACATGGAAAAATTATTATAAATTATTAAATTATTAAATTATTAAACATGGAAAATACCACAAAAAAGGAGAAAAAAACATGATTTGTTTCAATGTTTTCTGTACTCGAAATCAAATGATGACGGTCCATCTGCAATCACCACAGCATATGGTTATGGTTTCAGTTAAATTGCTAAGTGTCTTGATGTTTGTTTTCCCCATTATTTACCCTCTCTTCCCATAATCATGATATGCTCTTGTGAAAAACAGCCATTAAAGAATCAAAGAAGATGCTTCACAAACTCAGCTTATCTAAAATCGATTTTCCACAATTCATATTGGTACAATAGCATCTGAGCATGACAGACTGCAATCCACAACTCGCTCCCCCCCCCCCCCCATGACAGACTAATCAGCTTTGAAAATTATTAAAGCAATAAGAACTTATTTTAAATTTTAAACTTCCTAAGTTTTCAATCTTGCATGGTTCCAACACCATCAGCAAATACATACTTACACTCAATCTGACAGACCAGGGGCTGCTGTAGCGGCTTCAGGCCCCTGATCTGTTAGAGTAAGGTATGTTCTGACTCAGTAAATGCATCTTCCCAGGTATTACCTCATCACTCACTAGGAGAGGTTGATTTATTGCTGACTGCTTCAGACTCCCCTATTGGGGAATGTTGACAGGTTTGTTCATGGCTATTTTTGTAGAGTGCGCCTTCGGGAACACTTACATTTTGCCCCACCTTCCGACCCTTTGTCACATCTTCCTGCAATGGGAAAAAGTAAACAAATAGCTCTTCTTACCATTACATATTCTGATTGTTATAGCAACTCATTTTTTTGGTTGTACTTGCAAGCATTGGGTACACAAGAAGTGCAGTGGAATTACTTGTAGGTTGAGAGATGATAACCAATTTGTGTGCAAGAAGTTCAAGACAATGGAGATGGATGAAAACTCAGATGTGGAGAAAGTATATTTGGATGGCGAGGCTATTTAGGTTGTTGAGGAAGTTTGATTAACTTGGTGATTACAAAAGTTAGGAGTGGATAGAGTAAGTTCAGGAAACTTCTGCCATTACTAACCAGCAGAGCATTACCATTGTCGACCAAAGAAAGAGTCTATCAGGTGTGTGTGTTCAGTGTGATGATGTAAAGTAAGTGAAACCTGATCAGTGAGAGCTGAAAGAAATCATATGAGAATTATACGATGGATGTGTACTGTAAGACAGGCTTAGATATGATGACCTCAGAGGACGATAAATTTGACAGTATAGGGAGATATGTGCAGAACTTGTATCCCTCCAACGAAATTATATCCAACCCACCTGATTAGCAGCAAAATTCCATCTCTTTACTGTAGACCTCACTTCACTTACCCTAGTTTCCGGAATATTTTCTACTTTCATAGCTTCTTTCATAGGACTGCTCCCTGTTTCCCCAAACATACCAAGATACAGAAATTTAAATATAATGTGAACAAACATTTTGTTGCCCAATTCCCCACTTAGGTTCTCCCTATAAATCTGACCCCTATCACTGGCAACATGTCTTGTTTAAAGTAAAAAAAATTAGGTTAGTAGCAGGTTAGGGTTCAGTTCACAGGGGGAAGGCCAAGGAAAACATGGGAGGAAGTGATAAGAATGGACTTGAGAGAAACACCTGGCAGAGATAGGTTTGGAAGTCAATTTCTAAAAGCCGTCCAACATGATGATGACGACAATAACAACAGCATCTGAAAGAGAACGCACTAAACAGATCAACATTAGCAACTTCATTTAACTGTAAATATTTAATGCAAGAAAATATTTACAAAAATGAATATAAACATTTTTTTAAGTGTTTATAAAAAAATCAGGAAATGTTTCTATGGATTTTGTTTCAAATAGAATCAATGTTTAATTTTACTTTAAAAAATTCTAGATGGCACATGATTGGTATAATGGATACTCTCATCGATTATGGAATTGACTGTATTGAGAGTTTTTTGAGAAAAATATAAACCAAAAATCACTCCCCATCTATCGGTAAAATAGTTACTTGTGTTCAACTAATCGTATGCAATTAATCATTAACAATAGTTAACGTGTTTTTAGCATTAAATGATCAAAACTGGGTTGATATGCCATAAAACAGAGTAAACAAAACAAAACCTATAAATATATATCAGTCACATATTCTAATTGTATTATGTACTACTTTCATTTGATGTAAATAGACAGGTGTACCACTGGACTGATTGATCAAAAGCTTTGACAGAAACACAAATTGCCGAACTTCTTCTTCAGTATTCATGCGATTTCGTTTCCCACTTGCGGTAGTTGGAGCCAGTACAAAGACCAGAGCAGGTCGCTTTGTAATGACTGTGTTGCGGTTAATTCCCTTTTCAGCACAGATTAATAAAATATATTTTTATTTGAAAGTTCGATGTCGACTGTTGATTAACTTTTAGAATCAGATAAACTTCCTATTACACCCTACCATTACATTAATTATAATGGAGAATGATCAGACCCATTATAAATACTAATGGAGGAATTTTTATTTGATTCGCTTTTATGATTTCTTAGTAATTAATAAGCTAACCACAGAATCAATTTGTATATGAATAATCTATATAATAATACATTTCATGTTCGTATGTACTTTATCACCTTTCACACATATATAAAAAAATGAGATCGTCCGATCAGCAAAAATAGTGATTGGTAGTTAATTCCGACTTTACCCATTTTCAAAACAAATTATTACAAAATCAAACTATGTTGTCCTGTTGTACAATTTAAAATAAATACATTTCAAAATGTATAATTCGTTTCATTAATTTGAAGAATATTCAGCTGACAATTATTTTTATTTCTTACAATAAGACAGAATATGTATTGTTTTAAAAATTAAAATTGCTACAATTTTAAATGAAAAATAAAAAAGAGACACATTCGTTTTATTTATTTAAAGAATATTTAGCTGACAATGGCAATTATTTTCATAAAAGAAGAAAAGTATTTTTTCTGAATAGTATTGACCTTGACAGGCATATATTATTTAAAAAACAACTATTATCATTAACAGTAAATTATACAAATTGATGTAGAAAGCACCACAGACAGTAAAAGTCTCGGCAGTAATTTATAATATTTTAACTATTGTATTTAGTAAGCAGATCGAATTGAATAAGAAATAAGCTTAGTTATATTTAAAGTAATTTTTAATGCATGTTGACAATGTGACATAGGAAGAATTTGAAGTTAAATTTCAGTTGCAGCCTACACTTCAGTGAACATACACATAATGTAAGGTCCTTAGCCCCTCATACTCCATCCGAAGAAAGGCCACAAATAACTTGTAGTTAAGGAAATGAATACCCATTAATTAAGTAAATAAAATATAGTTAAAGTTGAAATCCTTCATGAAGACCAGCTCACGAGGAAAGGATAATCAAAAGTCAACAACATGGCACCATCAAGAATACAATGGCAAATATGCATAAACAGATATAATCATTATTTTATTAACTTTAATTTATTGTATTGGACGAATACATGCAATGGTTATTGACAAGGGAAATGAAACTTGTATAAGTATTATCGGTTTCTTAATTGGTCTTAAACATAGATAAAAAAGAACTAAAAACCTTGCTTAAAAAATGTAACAGGATATATTTATGCTTACAAATAATACACCGAATTATGCATACATGTCAATCTTCTTAATATGTAAATATATGAAAAGACTTATAAGCATGTCGAACATCACTAGTATGGACATATCAATGACTGACTGCATGTTGTCTCAAATGGTGCCTCTACAGAACTGGCTTGGTGGTGAAAAGATGATCATCGACAGAACTGGTCTGGAATAGAAGAATAACTGACCGTATGTCACAAAATTAATCTGGACGAAATACGAGCAGTACACTAGTGAATGTTGCCACTTCAGTAATTAAACTGAAGGGGGGAGGAGAGAGAGAGGGGTTTGACAAATATGTTGCCACCTCAACGGCCACATCAGAAAGGGAGAAAAGATGAAGTGAACTCCTGAGTCACACTTTTATATGGGTGACCACATGGCTATATCAACGAATGGTTGAACACCGTATCATCACATGATCTGCTACTCGACGTATTAGGAAAAAAGCAAACCCAACACTGGCAAAAAATATTCGAATGTTGGTTGTGACAACGTAGTACCGCTTGATAATAACTGAATCCACAATATTGCATTTAGTCCTTTACAAAATTGCTTTACCCAAAACATATGTTACAATAGTTAATCAAAACAATGAGAAGATAATGAGGAAGCAGTTAGGTAAAAACCACCCTTTGATAATTACTGATCGAGCATTAATAGCTGTAAAAAATAATGCTTGCACTAACTTTCAACATTGACAAGTGTGAGATAATTAAAAAATATTTTGACAGTGATAAAAAATATATTTTACAGTATCGTGGCTTCATTTTTAACAAAAATAATTCTTTCGATTAAAAATTGCAAAAGTGTTAATTATTTTGGCTAAACAGTAACTATTAAGACTATCAAAAATCAATCTAGGAGTTTTATGCCAGTTTTTTTTTTCTTACTATAACTTACAAAATCATTCAATCTCTGTTCAATTATTGAATAATTGTAATAAATAATATGTAATCAGGGTTAGGGTTTATACCGTGACTCCAACGGGACAGAAAACAGGACCGACAGAATGCCAAAGATTTACCTGATTTAAACTTCGACAAACGAACAGACTGCAAGTCTTCATTGAACACAGCCTTCAACAAACACCTGTTATCACAATTGGGAGTGATCTTAGAACATAAATCGATTAGAACTGAGCGGCAGAACTGAACTAATTGCTTGAATAGGCAAAATAGGCCTGCTTATAATAGGTCTGCTTATAATATGCCTTATAATAGGCCTGCTTATAATAGGCTTGATTATAATATGCCTTATAATATGCCTGCTTATAATAGGCCTGATTATAAAAGACCTGCTTATAATAGGCCTTATAATATGCCTGCTTATAATAGGCCTGCTTATAATAGCCTTATAATAGGCCTGCTTATAATAGGCCTGCTTATAATAGACATGTTTATAATAGGCCTGCCTAAAATGTCATTGATTGGTCAGCAAACGAAATTATTTGCATAACTAGACATGGCTGATTTCGTTGTCTCAGATGTCTGTCTACTTGTGCACAACGAATCATTTGTATAACTGGATGCAGCTCACTTTGTTGTTCCGGGTGCCTGTCTGCAATCACTTGTTTGGGATAACTACTGACCCCTTTTTACAACAGACATAGCACTCAAGTCGACTGGGGCCAGTGAACAATTCATTGTTCGTATCAGCTCCACTACAATAATACTTAGCAGTAATAATATATTACTGTGGTATTGGTGGGGTTATTAGAGGTAGTCCCTTTGTGTTTTTGCCGCATCGTACATGTCAGCATTTTTGTTTTCAATGCTATCACCTCTGCCCTTTCTTGCACTATGTGTTTGACTCGTCATGGTCCCCAGTACTTCACTACCTTCATTAGTACCTCCTAGAAGCTGGTAGCATACACCAGTGGGTACACCATGGTACCGTGCCTCTACCGGCATGCTAAACCTAACAAAGGGAACGGCCGTCATTGATTTGGCTGTCATGAGAGGCAGTCTTCCTCGTTCATGTAAGCGAAGACTAGAGATGGCGGATGAACTGAATAGCAGTCAATGGTGGATCTAGCAAAGCCAGCAGCTTGACTCCGAGGGCGTGATTCAAGGTGTACACGATTACCGGCCAGCTGCACTTCTAAGACGGAAAGTAATGGAAGCCTACCATCTTTAGTCATCTTCCGAGAAAACTGGTTCAAAACACAACAACTAACACAAATCACAACAAATCACTGCAAAATCTTTTGATCTGTCAATAATTCAAGTTTATGCAGCAACTTCAACCGCTGACCCGAAGATGATAGAGCAGTTTTATAATGACCTCAATAAGGCAAAAGAACAGTGCAAAAACCGAGAGATTACTATCGTGATGGGAGACATGAACGCAAAAGTGAATAAACATGATGATACGGTGGGACCGTTTGGTCTAGGAGATAGGAACGAAAACGGTGAGGCTTGGGTTGAGTGGTGCAAAGTCAACACTCAGTCGATAATGAACACTTAGTTTTACAATCATCCAAGACGTCTGTGGACATGGAAAAGTCACTGAGATCAGAGCAGCAATATGAAAGGCGAAGATCAAAAAAGTCCCGGGTCCATATGGTGTATATACGGAAATGTTGAAGGTTCTCGACGACTTCAGAGTAAATAAGGTAATGGAAATCGCAAATGATATATACAATAGTGGAAACATCCCAGACGATTTAGCTAAATCTGTGTTCGTTACCCTGTCGAAGAGACCAGGTGTAATTTAATGTAATCTTCATCGCACAATCAGCTTAATGAGTCACGTCATCAAAATCATTTTGACAGTACTTTTACATAGACTATGTAGAGCGATAAGACTGGAAACTTCAGAGGTTCAATGTGGCTTCATAAAAGACAAAGGCATGCGGAATGCAGTCTTCCTCATTTGTATGCTCGCTGAAAGATCGATTGAACATCAACAAGATCTATATGTATGCTTCCTGGACTACAACAAAGCGTTCAGCAAAGTCCGACATGAATCTTTATTACAAATGCTAGAAGACCTCGATATTGATGGCAAGGACATTCAATTAATACGCAACTTGTACTGGGACCCGCAAGCAGCTGTTCGCATTGATGATGAAATGAGTCCATGGACATGATTACAACGTGTAGTAAGACAGGGCTGTGCATTGTCTCCGGATCTTTCTGCTTTATATAGTGGAAATATCCTGAGGCATCTGGATGGTTTAAAGGGTGTTTCGATTGAAGGACGTCAGCTGAACAACATCCGATACGCTGATGATACCGTACTAATGGCAACATCAAGTGAAGACTTACAAAAACTTCTTGACGTAGTGGTCAAAGAAAGCAAAAGATACGGATTATAACTGAATGCCAAAAAAACTTTTGCATGACGATTTCTGGAAAACCTCGAATGCCCGCCTGTGAAATCAAGATCAGAGATACTGCAGTCTTGAAAGTACAATCATTTAACTATCTTGAGTCAGTGATAACATCATATGGATGGTGTAGGGCAGACGTAAAATCTAGATTTTCCCAGTCAAAGAGTGCTTTTATGAAGTTGTCTTCTGTTCTTCAGTCTTGTACCATCTTGCTGGAGACCAGATTGAGAATACTTCGAGCATACATTTGGTCCATTCTACTTTATGGATGGAAGACTTGGACTATATGTCCTTAATTAGAAACTAAACTTTTTTCCGTGGAGACATAGTTCATTCGCCGGATTCTGAATATCAACTGGAAGCAGTATATAACCAATGAGAAGGTGTGGGGCGATCTGGATACAAACCTGGTCAATAAATGCAGACTTTAATAAAAAGACAAATGACTTTTATCGCCCATATATATAGACACAAAGGACTCGAACATTTAGTTCTTACTGGTAAGAGTGGCTGGCTGTAAACCAGTGGGCAGACCAAGATATAAGTTTATAGAAAATACGTGTAGGTGGACAAACCGGAATGCAATGGGACTATTTCGTTCAATGGATAATAGGACAATGTGGTGAACCATAGTCACCAACGCCTCACCAAGGCAGAGCCGTCTATAATGATGAATAACCTATTATTATACTAAAGCTGAGTTAATCAACGTTTGTTTCCCTAAGGCTTTTGTCCTATATATTTTTATCATGCAAAATATATGGTAAAATATTCCTTAGTTCTAAGATTGAGTTACGTTTGAAAAAAATCCATTTCAATTGTTCTAATTAGCCTTAATTTGCAATTAACTCACTAAATTACTCCTCCTTTACTAAGTGCCTGTCTATCACTCTCTTCTTCTCTCACCGTATATTGTTTGACTCTCCTGCTCTTATTTTATACAGTTTCTATCACTGTCGCTATCATTTCTCTCTCTCTCATCTCTCTCTCTCTCTCATTTCTCTCTCTCTCTCCCCCCATTTCTGTTTATTAACAGTCGAATGTAATAAAAATAGAAAAGAATAAAAAGATTGGAATAGTCTATTCTAAACAAAAGGGAATAACACGACAAATAGTAATATTATTTAACCCGTAGCCGAGAAGAGAGAGAAAACAGAAAGCGACTAATTTCCGATTTCATCTTTTTATTTTTTGCAAACTCATTTTTTCTTGATTCAATCAATTTAACCAGAGCTCAATGGTCAACCCAACTGCTCACATTTTTTAAAGTATACATTTAAGTATAACCACTGTAACTAATGTTCCTTTCTTCCTTTGTGTACCTAAAACTAAACGAACTTCCATGGGCAGAGTTTCTTTCCAAGTATTTCCCATCTGTGGAATGCAATACCACCGATCTGCATCCCAGTTGTTTTAATATGGTCGTTTTTAAGTCGAACGTTAACAAATTCTTGTCGATCCACCCACGTAAATAATCAAATTCTGCACATTTCACCAATCATTTTGAATCCTCTCAACGTGTTGTTCATCGCCAACCCACAATTTCATTAACCCTTATCCTCGAGTGACCCCCGGGCCTTGATAATAAGTGACTTATTAGTAAAATAAAAAGAAGTTAAATGTATATATTTTATTTGCCATGAAGTGTTAAGTACTTTAGCTGAACTGTAAATATTTCAGACTATCAAACATGAATCAATTGTGACAATACGAACAAATAACAAGTTAACAAAAATAAACATGAGTGCATAATATTTAAGATAGATAATCTTAAAATGGATAAATTTTTTTTAAATCTCCTCTTTAGTTATATGGTAGGCTTGAATGCTAAAATAATGCAAGTGATTTGTTCAGGGAAGATAATCAAACTTTATGGGTCAATTAGTGGCAAATGAAAACCTTGAAATAAGCCACTGCACAGCAGCAGAGCAACTTATGAAGCGATTATTTTTCGAGCAACTTGCAACAAAAACATCTTGTCGACATTCCTTATTTTTACCTTGGTTTTACCAGCCAATTTAAGGACAAACGCATCCAAAATTTCCTCAAATAATTTATCTATATAATAAATGTAAACGTACGTCTGACCGGCTCGCTTCAATAATGACATATGCAAATTTAATTTTTATTAACTTAAATAATAACTGATAATAATAAAAAAGCAAAGAATAATCACGTATGCTAATTTAAATTTTATGAGAAAAGAATCTCAATAATATCTGATAATAATAAAAAAGAAAGGAAATAATTTCTTTCACTTTTAATATAAGGATCCATGGTAAGTAGTAAGAGGTCCATATGGAAATCTGTTGAATAAAAATAATATGTATAACAATTATATTGTTAACTAGTAGGACTCGTGCCCCGGCGTTGCCCGGGATAGATATAAATGAAATTTTTTTAAATATAAGTATTAGAGTATTAATTCGTCAAAAAGCAGTTGAAAATAACCCAGTAATTTAGGTGATTCAAGTAGATTCAAGGTGATTCAAAACATCGATAGTTTTGAATTAAACAAAATAGATTTCTCTATGTTTTTGGTAAACTGCCCCCACCCCCTCTACGATTGTAAGTAGCGGTTTATTCGAAAAAATAAAGACCACTACCCCCCCCCCCCAAAGAAAGTAAATATGACCCAAGAATATGCGTGAAGCTTTCCAATGTGAGTGAAGGAGAAATACTTCTAGACTGAGGCAATTTTTATCTCAATCCGTAGTGCCCATTTTGGTGGGAGATTGAATTTACCTGCATTAAAAATCGACCTTTTGTCTAACTCTGGCCGTGATTTAAATATATGGTGATTGATTTTAGGAATTTGTTGACTGTTAACTAATCTGCACTATGTTGTTGTTATTTCGTTGCCTCTCCACGAGGGGAGAGTTATACAATGGTGATGTTTAATGTGTTGAAAATCCATTTCCTGGGGAAAAGAAATGCTGCAATCTAGAAAAATTTCTTTTAAAATTGACAAATAGTTAAATAGAGGGAAGGTAATAAAAAAATTGATGCAGTCTAGAAAGGTTTCTCCTTCACTGACCGAGAAAAGAAAAGACAAAGTAACGGATACTGCACTTTAAGTTGAAGTATATTTAGAAAAGTAGAAATTAATATTTTTTTGGAATATCAGTAGCAATTTTAGCGTCAAAGAAAGTATGTAAAAAAGTTATGAAATAAATTTGAATAATGTTCGGTATGAATTAATATCGAATAAATGAATAAATAGATGAAAATAATGATTTTAAATGTTACGCCGCTCTGTGTTCGAAATTGATTTTGAAGCATTTTAACTATCGTGAATTTAACAAAAGAAATATTATTCGTAACTGATGTATAATCATGATAATAAAAATATACTTAATAAATCGACGAATGCTAATTTAAATCGAATGTGAGCAGAAAAATTGTATGTATATGTTTTATGTGTATTGCCTCGAAGGTACTGTTGCGTGCTGCGATTATTTAAGTTGGTGAAAATGTAAACGTTTATTTATAAATTCTTGCCAATGAATAGAGAGGGAGAGGTGGAAGAGAGAGAGAGAGAAAGAGAGAGAGAGAGAGAGAGAGAGAGAGAGAGAGAGAGTGGAAGGTAAATCTAAAGAAGAAAAGAAAACGTCTTACGGAAAATACCCTCTCAATAAAAAAAGAAGAATACCTAACGTGAAAATGAAAAAACAAATGTTGGATTAATGTTAGATATGTATGGATGGTCAAAAGTGAAAAAGTGAACTTGTTTTGCCTGTTAATTATTAGTGGAATATGGAAAGACTGATATTACGTGCTTCCATGGAATTAGTATCAACAATTTGATGCTGAAATGAACACTGCAGTTCGTTTTACACTGTAAGTATTTTGAAAAAGATTTTGTTATGTATTAAATTGTCTAAGTGTTTAAGTTAAAAAATGAAATTATACCTGAAGTAATTGAAGATTGCTAAAAGAAATGTTTCAAGTAGATTCGATTAAGAGATTGTAGCCACCAATTTGAATCAATGTACAGTATAAGTGATTGTCCGCAAGGACCCGTGGTGCAGTGGATATAGTACTAAGTATAATTCAGTTCTAAGTGACAGTCATCTGAAGGTTGAAGGTTCAATCCTCAGTGCGATACAAAGAATTGTGAATTACTGAAGACTTTCTAGACTGTGCCAATCATGGCAGATGGAGTAAGAGCATGCTACCCCCGTGGATTAAATAAAGGGTTCCGCTCGAAATTCCGTCCAGATTCGACAGAAAGATTCCCGAGTTCGACAAAGTACACCTGAAGAAACGTTGTGATAAAAACACCCAAGATGAGAACAGTAGTCCGAATATACCAAATTCCACGAATAAGTGATGAAAGGGAAAGTGTTAGTAGTAAAATATTAGAGGGAAAAGTTTTTGCTATCATCTCTATAAAGTATTTTTTGGGGGAGGCTGTGATGGTGGTCTAAAAGTAGTATTTATTGTTAGATGAATAAATTAATCATAAATTTCTTCAAACACGCTCGAGTGAATAAGCTGAATAGAGTTGTAAGTTTAGTAGCCTATGATGCATGTGGTTATTTTCTTACTCTCGCCATAGGTACAGGGGGAAAAACGTCTTCACTTTATATGTATAGAAGATATATAATAATAGTATAAAAAGAATATTAAACATAGATAGATGCTGCTTTCTTTGGTTAGTATGTATTGGCAGGCTGACAAATGTAAGATCACCGCATATGCAATACTAAATTTTCGCTATTTTTGAGCTTTTATGTTATGAATATAGCTTAATTTACTCATTGTTAGGTTTTACTAAGGTAGAAACAAATAGTTGATTAAAAAAATGATATATGCACATATATGGGTTCACAGATCATAAGATAGCTTTCAGGGGTCTACAAGCAAAATAAGATTGGAAACCCCTGATATAACATAAAGTTATCTTGTCAGATTTTCAAAGTCAAACACAAATAGCATTTAAGCTGACAAATCAAACTTTGCTTCTAACTTGTCAATTTCATTTGTTATTGTTGTACCATGTTATTGGCAGTATAATAATGTACTTAGCTAAAATTTATTTTTAAATTGCTTAATCCCACTCAGTCGACAGATAATATATAATATTTTTAAATATCACCTAAAAATACAAATCAACAAGGGGGATAACTCATATTTTAAATTGAAGAATATAATAGGAATTGTCTACCTTAAAGTTAAAAAGGTGCAAACATAAAAATTAAAAACTAAAATAACTTCACTTCATCCCGGGCAACACCGGGTAGGTACTGCTAATATGCTATAAGGTCAGTAGATTGACAATATACATTTATGAATTTGATTAAAACAATAACTAAAGAAAAATTAAAATATTTTCACTCCTTGAAAACTTTATTTTAAAAAGGCTGCACTACCCGACGTCGTCCGGGAGTCTGTTTACTTTAATTGTTGTTTCATTTTTTTTAAACTATGCCATTTTTTTTCATATCAAATTATTATCATTTTTTAAATAAGATTTTGAAAGTTAAATTTTATCATATGCAAATATTAAATAGCTAGTTAAATTTAATTTTTGGGCCATTAACTTATCAATTCAACCACATTGTTATACCATTATACTTAATTTATTTAAGGTAATGTTGTTGTATATACAGCATTATCGCTTTGACACACATCGGTTCTTGTTAGATCACCGAAGTTAAGCGACGTTGAGCCTGGTCAGTACTAAATGGGTGAACATTTGGGAATACTAGGCACTGTATGCCATCTCTCCTGACCGGAGTATACATGTGGCTGGGATTCACATGTGAATTTGATATTCCCTAGAAACTTCCCCTTTCGGTGGCAGCCCATCCAAGGCGAATACCACACCAAGTATTACCGAATGTATTTTTTAAATGTTGCTTTAATCTCTATTCATAAAATTATTACATTTAAATAACTTCCAAAACTTTCAATCATTTAATGCACAAGGATTTGCGAAGAGCTGTAAAGCCAGGAATGACTTTCTATTCAGCAGCTTAAATGCTTCAATTTCCTTACAAATTTCGAAGATTTTAACAATTAACAAGCGATTAAAATGGCTGACTTATTTATGAATAAACCGAAATGCATTCTAGTTGATTTAATTTTGTAATTAAATTATTTTTTAAATAGGAATTTTTAAATTTCGTCCTATTTTACTCATTCACATTTACTCTAAAACATTTTTTATTCCAATAATAGTAAATAATAATCTATTAATAATGGAGATTATGTATCTGTCTGTCTGTCTGAAGTTGAAACTATATTATTAGTTTTGATCGCTCTCTTTTTATATCTACTTATCAGCTCCTATATATACCCATTCCAAAACTTCCCCAAACATCACGCGTCTTTCAAATTTACATAATTAATATTCGCAAATATACATTCATGATATCTACTTATTAGCTCCTATATATACCCATTCCAAAACTTCCCCAAACATCAAGCGTCTTTCAAATTTACATAATTAATTTGTTTTCAATCTTCTAATAAATTAATATTCGCAAATATACACTCATGATTGTTTTTATTCAGATTTCCAGATGTATTTAAAATATTTTCCTCGATAATAATAATCTTAATAAAAATTAATAACATGTAAACAACACATTCTTTGAGTTTAATTGTACGAGTCGCTCAAAAATGATATATTACTTTGATTTTTTTATTACAACGTTTTGGGTTTGTTTATGTTTTATTTTAAATCTTATTAGAAATTATGTTTTAAAGCACAAATTTATCGAATCAAATTATTTAATTTAAAAAGTAATTGATTAAAAAATTATTATTTTATTTTGCAAAAAAAAACAACACATTTTACTGAGCAATTAAACAACTGAATTTAGAATCGTGTTCACTGTATTTTATTTTTTTAATTGTTGAGTTTATTTTAGGTACACCTTTTTTTTTCGATTTGAAAAACTTTCAATATTATTATCTTTTTACGACCTTAAGTGAGTTTAGGATATTTTGTAAATTTTGTTTAAAAACTATGTTTTTATTATTCGGTGTTTTATTCATTAAAATAAAGGATGGAGTGATTTTCTTTGTCTTTTTTTTGCTAAAAAAACAAAAACAAATACATTTTACTGAGCAAAAATATGCAACCAGAGAGAGCATATATTTGCTAGTTGTATATATTCGCTAATGATAATAATAATAATAATAATAATAATAATAATAATAATAATAATAATAATAATAATAATAATAATAACGGAATCTTTACAGACGGCTGTACAGAACAATGCGATTACGACAAACTACATTAAATCTGAAATAGATAAAACCTAGGAAAACAGTAAATGCAGACTGTGTTGACAAAGAGACGAAACATATAATAAGTGAATACAGCAAACTAGCACGAAAAGAATACAAAAACAGACATGACTGTGTGAGGAACTGTGCAAACGATTGAATTTCGAATGCACAGATGAATAGTACAAACATAAGTCAGAAAAAGTACTGGAAAACGAAAAACACAAAATCCTCTGGGATATGGATGTTTAAACAGCTAAAAAGCAAGGAGACAGGATGTTATAATAATCGACAAGAAGGACCAATCTTGCCAAATTGTAGACTTTGCCGTTCCAGCAGACAACAGAGTGAAGATCAAAGAGACAGAAAACGAAACAAATACACGGAACTTACCAGAGTACTGAAAGAGATATGGAGCATGAAGAAAGTCAATATAATACTAATAATCGTAGGAGCACCAAGAACAGTCCCCAAAAACCTGGAGAAAAGACTGAGAGATATTGGAATCAAAGGGATCAATGAGACCATACAAGGACAGCAATGATCAAAACAGCTGCAATCTTAAGGAAAATCCTCGAATGCATAAACCAACCTGCATAAACTACGAATGGTAACCAGTCACATGGAAGTTACAACAGGAAGAAAACAAAACCACAGGAAGAACACCACCGCATGAACCAGGGAACAGAAACTGCAAGAAACATCATCGATGAGCAATCACTGATGATGACCTGTGTAATAACTCCTAGTGAGTACAAAAAATAGTAATAGTAATAATAATAATAATAATAATAATAATAATAATAATAATTCAATATTTAATTATCAAAGTTTAAGTTTACGTGAGAAATAGACACACACACATTAATTGTCTGATAATTTTTATTAATATGAAGATTTAATTAACTATAATTGAAGTTCTGCATTTTCATAATGCATTCTTTGGTTTTCTTCAAGTACATTTTTCATCCAGTTGTATCTGGAAGCCACTTAGTACTTTCGTTTGTTATTTTCTCAATAAGAACATGCCAGTTTCATGCAACACATACCTGAGGAAAAGAGAAAAATTCATCAGCCAAAATGGTTTCTTATAAACAATAATAAGAAGGAAAATACTAACAAAAGAAAACGATACAAATAAATTTTTCTAAAATATTTTTTCTCCAAAAATCTGATTTCATAAAAAGTTTAACATAAGAGATAAAAAAGAAATAAAATTTTATATATTTTTTATAGTAATCATTTTCATAATAATATCAAATGTTATTTATTATTCAAATTTAAACTTTAAATTTTGATTTAGAAAATGTATTTTTATTAAAAAAAAATTATTTACTGGTGTGGGATAGACCATTCTTTTAGAACCCACCCTCCTTCTACCGGTCAATAGTCACTGCAAAGCCAAAGCCAAACCGTTTTTTTTTTTGGGGGGGCTAGGAACAAAGTGCAGTATATGTTCTGATACTACACTTCATCTTTTCTGTCCTCGGTCAGTGAACGAGAAATCCTTCTAGACTGAGGCAATTTCAATTTTTGTCCAATCCAGAGTGCCCCTTTTTGGGGAGCTGAACTTTATCCACATTAAAAAACAACCCTGTGTATAACTCTGTCCTCCCGGAGAGGCAAGTAAATAAGGGCATCTTTGCAGAAACTCGTTACAAGAGAAAAAAAGAAACATTAAATTTAGGGAAATTGAATGGAAATCAGAAATCTGTCAAGTATTTCCGACTCTATTCTTCGTACTTTTCCCTCTATTTCCTCCTCCATTTTTTACTTTTTTTTTTTTGCTGGCAAACTTCGCCTGCCATAGTTTGAGTGAAAAATCTTAAGAAAAACAGACTGTAAGCACTAAAGGAAAAAGGAACCGAATATCTGTTGGACTACAGTCAACATTTGGTAGGGCTGATCAAATTACGGTTAGTCAAGGGAGGCAACTTGACCTTAAATGGTAATGCTTCGGTCATAAGGGTGTGTGTGTACGTGTGTACGTGTGTACGTGTGTACGTGTTGTGTATGTGTATGTGTGCGTATGTGTGTGTGTATAAGTGCATACAACATGCGCTGGAAAGCAGTTACTCTCACTTGAGCTACAGCAGCCATCTAGTGAGGAGCAAATATTACTAGACAGCTGTTAACAAGTACTCGGCAGGAATCCATACTTTCCTGGCCTGTTAATTATTTCTGTTATATCGCCATTAATTGACCAAAGGAATCAGTGATGGAGAAGAAGAAGAAGAAGAAGAAGAAGTAAAAGTTTGAAGAAGAAGAAGTAAAAGTTTGAAGAAGAATAATGCTATTACAATTAATTTTGTTACTATTACAGCTCCCTTGCCTCCTCACTCGGTAAAAATCAGCTTTAGTAGTAGTAGTAGTAGTAGTAGTAGTAGTCTAAATATGCAACAAGCAAAACTATCAACCAGCTTGCACTCTGCTTTTAAAGGAGTTTGCAGGCAAAAAAAAAAAACTCCTGTATAAGTGAACAAGTGGGAGGGAGTAGTTTGGGCAAGGGGGAAGTAGGTCTACATTTGAGGAATGTGCATCAATTTAGGGGGAACACACATAAATTCCTGATTGCTAAGTAAGTAAAGTATAATGCCTGAGAAGACAAGGAACACACAATTCACACAAGTCATCTATTGAAATGTAAAAAAAGAGAGCGAGATAGAGAATGAGAGAGAGATAAAGAATGAGAGAGAGAGAGGGGGAGATAGAGAGGGGGGGTAGTATAACAAGAAAGAAAGAGTAGAGGTGGAAACAGTAACTTCCTTGAAAGTGTAGCAGAGAAATAAGAAAAAAAAAGAAGAGACTCTCCTTGGTGGATCGCATGTATGTCAGGAATGCACAACTGATAATGCGAGATCCAGTGAAGCCCAGAAGTGAAAAAACTTGAGTAAAACTTAGAAAGCATCCTTATCAAAAAGTCAGCCAATCTTTAAGATATTTTATTTTTGTTTTGTAAAAAGAAAAAGTTTAAAAGAATCCATTTAAATGCTTTTGTTTGCAAAAGAATAGAGTTTTATCAAGAACAAGACATTTCAAATGTATGAAATGCAATCCATACCACATCAACCAAAATGCGGTAGGTTCACATAGAATGAATGAGGAAATAGAAAGAAGATGTTGTTGTTGTTGTTGTTGTTGTTGTGCCAGATTATACAACAACAATCAACTTTGCAGTCGCATACACTTTTCTGTCATTCGAGTTGTATGTGTTGTTTTTGCTTTTATTCACCCCAAACAAGGCATAAGGGTCTACTATGATAGGGTCCGGATTTATAAGGGGACACCTGGGTGGGAAGTTGAGCATCAAGATGTTTGTTAACATTACATTTAAATTTCTGCGTGTTGGTGCAGTCGAGGAAACAGGGAGGGAATTTGAAAGGCAAACGGTCCGAGGAGAGAAGCTATTAGTAGAAAATCTTCTGAAATCTAAGGACCTCTACAGTGAAGCCCCCACGTAGCCAGGGGGGTGCCAAAGGGGGGGGGGCTTGCCCCCCCCCCCTGCAATTACATTTGCACCCCCTGAAATTTGTGATCCAAAAAATATTATAAATATAAATACTCTTATATTTCCTAGTCAACTATACTTCTTCATTATGAACCAGTATTTACTTTTGTGTAATATATTTTACAGCAGGGCCGGATTAAGGGGCTGGGGCCCTGGGCCACCCACCAAGAGGGGACCTCCCACCAATATTTAACATAATTTCTGATTTCAAAAACGCTTCTTTTGATTTTATTTTGTTTAAAACTTAATTTTCCATTCCTGGTACTAATGATACCATAATAAATATTTATGGATTTTAAACTACCAGTTAAAATAAATCTATTGACCATAATAACATCTAAATATTTATATTTAAATTGATGTTACCTTGTAAAAAGAAAAAAAATTAAAATGTACGTGTTCTCAAACTCAAACATAACTTCGCTAGTTTCAGATCAAGTGGTGAGGGAAACAAAGCCTCGATGCTTTTCACCTGTTTCCTGCTTGGTGAAAGAGATTGTCAGTGTATCTGTCTTTTTGTCAACTTACCAAATATATACTTTTAAATATTGTTAATTCACACTATTTAATATCATAAATTATCAATTTCATAATTATAATTCAAATGATATAATATAAACACAAAATGAATTCACGTTGTTGTTCTGCCAGCTTCTTTTAAAGATATTTTTTTAATTTATAAAAGAAAGTGTTGTCGTCATTCAAAAGATAGAAATGAATACTAGCAACCTAAATTATTTTCAAATGAAAGAGGGAATTAGTTTAAAAAATTATTTTTGTATTTTATCACGAATCTCAAATACGTTTTTTTCTTTTTGTTGTCAGTTGCAACTATTAATTTAAAAAATTGTGAATGTTACTGTTGTAGACCCGTGCTAGGGGTCACAAAGATAACAACCACAAATTGTGACAGGTTAAAATATACAATGTATTTATATCATAGCAATACAGTAACGCCACTAAATGTGGTAGGAGATGACCGGATTCCTACCATGCGGTAAAACATGATAGGGATGTCTTCTTTATTTATCTCTTTAAATATTTACAGAAAATATGAAAAAAGATGTGGGGGAGGAGTGGGGGTCGGGGGTCGTCCACTGGTCTATGCCCTAAAAACTAGCTTCAATCACCACAATACCACATTTACTCTATGGACTTAATCTACTTAAAATATCCCCAGGTTGTTTCATGATTTTTATTTACAAAAATAATATGTACAGAGTATGGTGATAGGGAGTGGGAGAACAAAAACTAAGCCTTAAAAATCCCCCAAAAATAAATAAAAATAAAATGGATGTAAAAATAAAGAACAAAATAAAATGCTAATTATGGTAAGTTAGTAGGACCCTCCCATCCTATCTAAGGTATGAACTGCTCACTGTCTTCCGGAACAACCGAAAGCAAGAGAGTCAGCTCCTAAGTGGAAGTGGGCGTTGCCTAGGGGGACAAAATAAATATTGGGTAGGGTTTTTTGGGGGATGTACGGTGTCCTCCAGGATAAATACTATTAGGGCAGGCCAGGGATAAAGTAAATCGGGGAGCGGGCACCCTGGAGGAGTTCTGACACCTAAAATAAAGATGGGGTACACAGGACTCATTTGTACTACTAGCTATAGGGACTGATCCAACAATTGGATATTTATTACAAACTTGTCAAAAAGAAATACCTAAGGTCGGCGTGTGCCATGCTTAGGCAGGGAACACGAACTCAATTCTATTCCGTATGAACACACATAAACTAGCGGTGTGTATCCACCTACTTTTAAATAGCGAAAAGGGTAACCTCCTTCTATCACATTTAATTTTGATGCTTAAAATACAAAATCAAATCGTAATGAGAAGGCGGCACCCCACCACTCCCTATGTCTAAGTGTGAAGACCACACTACGAGTCTAGCTACGGCTAAAATCGCAAGTAACACCATTCGTTTCTCCCTGGGCCACAAGGGGTCCATGTTGAAGACAACGGATTCTAAATCCAGGCACGTCATCCGCTCGGGAACGATGCGAGCCGTCACCTCGTTGACATACGTCCAGTATTCACGCAGCTTGGAGCAGTTGAAAAAGGCGTGCTTGGCCGTTTCAATTTCATCATCCTCGCAACGTGGACAAAAAGGGTCCATACTTAGACCAATACTGAAGCGTATGCCATTAAGGGGTACTACATTTCGAACTAATCGCCAGGTTAGAGAAAACTCAGTATTGTTAAGATAACTCCGGCCTGGCGCCCAATTCCACTGAGAGCGAACCTCCTCCTTCGACAATCCAAGTCGCCCCCCAAGTGGATCCAAAGCGGTCCCCACCACTAACTCCCGATATAGTGTTTTCCTAGACCGGGCGAGGTCACTGGACCCCGGCAGCATTCTGAGCGCAGTTCGACATTCGTTGAAGAACCGCGATTGACCTCTTGGCCTACGACGGCATTCAGCCAAGTGGTCAGGGATGAGGTTGGGAAAAGCCTTCTCAACCGCAGGGCCCCACGCGGACTCCTCTGTCAAAGTTCTACTCAGGAATGTTAACCTCTCGGCATATAAATGGCTCGCCAAGTCGGGCATTCCCAAGCCCCCAACATCAGGACGTTGAGTACAGACCTGTCTACAGACTAGCGGCTTTCTCTTATCCCACAAAAGCGAGAAAAGCATACGCGTTAAAGCCGCCAAGCGGTCCGCAGGCAGAGGTAGTACAGCCAATCGGTAAAGGATAAGAGGAAAGACGTACATGGCGCACGCCTCAGCTCGACCTTTAAGGGAAAGCTCCCTTCGAAGCCAAATCCTTACAGACGCTTCGACCTTAGACTGTACTTCCGACCAATTCTTATCAAGCTGGAGACCCGGTCCGAACCACACGCCGAGGATCCAAACCGGGCCATCGGACCAGTTGAAAAGGCCCGGCAGCGCAGCCGCGCCACTCCAGGCAGCCAACCTTAGGCCATTGGATTTGCTAAGGTTGACCACGGTCCCTGTAACATCTTCATACCTTTTGAGTGCCTTAGTTACCGTGGAGATGTCTCGACGGCACGAGACGAACACGGTAACATAATTGGCATACGCGGAGACCCTGGCTCGAGCACCACCAGGTAGAGCGATACCGCGTAGGGCGAGTCCAGCCTCCCCTTGCCTCAGCCTGCGCAGGAAGGGCTCCAATGCAAGAACGTAGAGGAGAGGAGACAACGGACACCGCTGACGTACCGACCGAGAAACAGCAAACGATTCCGATCGTATCCCGTTTACCTGCACCACTGCCGTCGGGCTGTGATACAGCATGGAAATCCATCTGCAGAAGGCCGGTGTAAAACCGGCGGTTTCTAAAACAGATCCCAAGAACCGATGGTCAACCCTATCAAAAGCTTTGGACTGATCTAAATTGATCAGTGTCGTCTTCTAACCCCTCTAAGATCGTGCGTATCAGATGCAAGTTGTTCTGAATCGATCTCCCCTTCACAGCATAATTCTGATCATGTTCAATCAATTCACCAATAACAGCCTACAACCGATTTGCAAGAACTTTGGCCAAAATCTTTAAATCTGTATTTAACAGAGTTATGGGCCTATAGTCATCTAAACTCCCACCATGCTCGCCCTTTTTCTTAAGCAATGTGATCACTCCCCTGGTGACTTGACCAGGGATAGAACCCTGTGCAAACCAGTGGTTGAACACATCCGTCAGAATAGGTACGAACATGTGCGACAGCCTCAAGAACAATTCATAGGGCAAACCATCAAGTCCTGGAGATTTGTCGTAGCCAACCTGCTTCAACGCAGTCAGGACCTCACATTCTGTAATGCGCTCATCACAACTAGCCGCTCGAGCCGCCTCCAGGCGGGGCGAACCGGCCAAATAGTTGCCAAACTCCTCGACGCGGAGTCTGGACAGTTGGGTGAAGCGATCCGCGAAATGCTCCCGAAACCCCTCACAAATCTCCCGAGCCGACACAAGGGTGTGTCCTTCCGGGCTTTGAATTTGACGAATATAGCCGTCCGAATTGCGACCTAGTGGAGCTCTACGCTCTGCAGCGTCAACATTCACGGCTTCGTTGTACACTCTTTCTAACCTAGCCCTGACTACTTGACCTTCATACCGCTCGTTAGCCGAACGTTTCAGGTCCCCCTTAGCTAAGTTTATGGCTAGGGAATCCCCTCCTTCCACCGCCCGGGCCAGCTTATTTTCTAAACGCTTTTCTGTTTCAGCCTTATTTAAGGCGAGGCGTTGGCTATATTTGACAGAAAAGCTCCTAATGCCACATTTGGCGTTAACCCACCACTTACTCCCAGTTACCGCCCCCACTAATCCCTTTTGAAAATTAAGTGTTAGCCTGTCCCGGAAGTCACGTATCTCCAGTAAGGAGGTATTTAACTTCCAGTACCCAGCTAACTTATGGGTTTTAGGTTCTATTTCCATACTGGCCACAAGTAATTTGTGGTCAGAATGGGCTAACCAGTGGAACGTGGGACAAGAGATATAATCTACTTTGCCTCTTCTCACTAACAACCGATCCAAGTAAGTACTTGAAACGGAAGGCCTGCTAGAAAGCCACGTCCACCACTCCCGCCCCGGGTGATTGACACGAAACCTATCGACCAGATCACATTCAGTCATCAGATCAGAAAGGCTGGTCTCACACCCACCAAACCCTCTAGGCCCACCCACCTTATCTATTTTGGGATCAAGTATGGCATTCCAATCCCCCAGTAAAATTAACCGCTTTGAACCCCTGAGGAACCCCTCCACCCCCCGGAAAAAGAGAGCCCTCTCCCGAGCGATATTGGACGCATAAACCGCAACGATTCGAAATGCGGCACTTTTTACGGCAACATCGGCCACGACCAGTCTGCCATCAGCATCCGCGTGAACAACGTTTACACTTGCGGACAGGGTGCGTCTTACTAACAAGGAAACTCCCCTAGCACAACGGTCACCGAAAGCTGAAAAAACATCGAAATGCTTTGACAGCAGTCGGTGATCGTCGATCGAATCATAGTGAGTTTCCTGTAACGCAGCCACATCTATGTCAAAAGAAATGAGGTCCCCCAGTATGCGTTTAGCTTTGCTTAAAGACCTCATGCCCCTTGTGTTCAGGCTTCCTAAAACTAAGTTCGCGGCCATCTGCACTAATCAGTGTCAACCACCGGTCTGAAGTCTTTCGGGACGAGGATGCAGCAGGCATTAGCCATGTTACCCGTTAGTAAGTCGGACATAACCCGTCCGTCTCGGGTAATGCCTCCGACATCCAATGGAAAGGTGAGTTTGAGGGCCCTATAAAAACAAGGGTGGACGTACATGGGGACCCTCCCTTTGCAATCTTTTCTCAGCTGTTTGAGGGAGTCATGGGTATCCTCCACCAGTTTCAGACCCGGAATTGCCCCCTTGGCGGCCTCAACCATTTTCCAAAGGCTTTTCGTCCGACCTTCCCTAGTCTTTCGGATGAAAGTGATGATCAAGGGGGCATGTGGAAAATTTTGGGGCTTGCTGACATCCAGCCCCTGGGTCTGAGTAAGGAGCTGCAGCGGGCGCACGATTTTTAGCTGTCTCGAGTTGAGATTGGCAGCGACAAGGTGAAAATCTGCTTCGCAGATCTAGTCCCCTGGCAAGAAGGGGAGCTTTCGGGTTTTTTCCTTCCTCACTGGGGAACGAGAAGCAGACCTGCTGCTAATTTTGGGCTCCGGCTTTTTGTTTTGAGACAGAGAGCGGGAGCTAGCTGTGGTAGAATCATAAGGGGAGGGGGATTTCTGCTCAGTATTAGGGGTAGGGGGTTGGGATTCAGGAGTCTGAGCAGAAGAGATGGTCATCTCTTCAGACGTTGGGGCAGGGGATTGGGGCCCAGCCTCTTTAACTTTCTTAGCCTTTTTTGTGGCTCTTTTCAACTCCCTAAATTCCTGTTTCTCTGTCTCTGGAGCCGGCCCAGCGTCATCTTCCATTTTGTTTTCGTCTTCTTTCTCCCCTTCCGAGTCTGATGATGTCAAGGGGACCGTCTGCTTCCTTTTAGTTGCCGCTGCCAATCCAGATGTTGAAGGCTGCAGCTCCTTGGTGGGAATATCAAGATTTCGCGACACTGTGGGTAGCTGCCTCCCTTTTTCACCCGGGGGCTGCACCTTTTTGGAGGGGGACTGCTCCGGACTGGAACTTGGTTCTTCCGTGGGGATGGTCTTTCCACCTTTCACCACCTTGCTCCAGACTTCTTTTGTTGTTGTTGTTGTTGTTGTTGTGTTTGTTGCAGTGCCCCCTCCGGTCGTTGGTGGAGGAGCTGCTGGTGCCACTGACGCCGCTTTCACTCCCGGGCCTTGAGCAGAAGGGGTCTTCTTAGGTGAAAATTTCTTCGGGCAGGCTTTCGCCATATGCCCCTTCTGCTCACAATGCCAACAATGTGGCCTCCTGCCTTCGACGATGACACTCATTGTCCAGGTGTCGCACTTGAGTAGGGGTGGGATATTATTGAAGCCGTCCCGGTCAACTCTCATATTTATTTTGTAGTCCCCTACCATAAGGTTACGGGGACCACGGACTGGGACTATAGCTTCGACGTCCCCATACTGACTTAGGACAGCACCAAGCTGTTCTGAGCTAATATAGCAGGGGACGCCAAGGACGGTGACTAAAGTCCTTCTCCTACTCAAGTACTCCGGCCTGAGAATGAGATTTTTAAATCTCAGGTCGGCTCTAGACACTTTTTCTGCTTCCTGTTCACTTGGAAGCAGAATATCCCAAGTGGCGAACCCTCTGCGACACACATAGGATGCTGGGACTTTAAGCCCCCACAGAAGGTCCGCCATTTGATTAACTTCGACCCCAGACAACCCCTTGGTTTTGGTGTCGATGGTGACTAGCGATACTATTCTTTTCGCTAGTCGATCCACCGCACCTGGAGCTGCTTTGATGTTGTTACCGTCGGTCAATTGTTTGTATTTTTCATCAAACAACCGACGGTACTCTTCGGGGCTTAGCTGGGACTGGGGTCCCCACTTGTCTTGAGTTGCTGAGAGGGCAGGAGATGCTGATACTGTAGGTGATGGTGGTGATACAGGCGGCGTCTTCTGCCCGGGAGGGATGGTACTGTCCTGGCTGGACAAACTTTGAGTATGAGGGAGGGACGGCCACTCTTTCGGAGATGCCAAAGGATTGGACACCTTTGGAGTGGCCAACTTGGTCCCACCTCCCCTTTTGCTGGCGGCACCAACTGCTCCAGATTTTATTTCTGGTCCAGCGACCCCCTTCGTTCTCGGTCTGGATTTTCTTCCACCGGTTTTCGTTGGGCTTTTGTTTGGTGCCCTCATACTGTTGCTGCTGCAGCTACTACTGCTACTGTTAGTAACTGGAGCTCCAAACAGCTCATAGTCCATTTCGGACATTTGAATCTGAGCAGCCTCCCGGTCGCTTGGCCCTGGCGGCTGATCTGGATCGGTGGCTCCTTCCTTTTGAAGCTCCACCGACCTGGCTGGCTTTAATCCTACAGGCAGAAGACTTTTCCTCCTGCGAGTAGGCGGGCTGACGGTTAAAGCCCGTCGACCAACTGGTGTGATGGGGAGTCTCTCCCACCGACCCAGATCACCTCTCCCAGCTGAGCTAAAACCTACGCTGCCGGGGTCAGCAGCGTTGAAATCGCTAGCAGAGTTGCCGTAGAATGCGGCAAACTCCGAATTACTTGCAGTGCGGGGGACAGCACTGCCGTAGATACTGGGCATGTCGCCTTAATCGTCAAACCCGTACATATAGTCTTCGCCTACTCCGGCCCCCAGATGTTTTTTAGGCATCTGGGAACCAGAGCCTGAGCTAGGCACTAAGCCTTCACCGGAGCCGGTCCAGTCCTCCCCTCTTCCGTTTTGCCCTGCACAACGGCAGAATAAAAAAAAACGCGTATTATGTTTTTAGGTAAAAAAAACAAAAACAAAAAAAAACAGTTCTGAACCCGGCTCTAACCTGCCGATTTGGAGATGGAAGAACGTTTGCTAAATGTTACTCTAGCTGTTCAACCAAATCTGGCCAGCTGCTTAAGTTGTGCCTGGACTCAGAACAAACCTAAAAACAAGAAGAAAATAATTTCAGTTAGTGCCCAAAAGGGGCTATACGAATCACCCAAGAGGAGTGATCACCCAAAAGGGGTGAGAAGAACAATGGTGCCCAAAAGGGGCTTGCCCAGGGGACAGAGAGAGTCCCCGGTCAAAAAGGGGCACAAGAGGCCAAGTAGCGTGTCACTCCCAAGTAATAATCCAAAGTAATAATCCTGGGGTAAAAAATAACGACGTCAAGCATCTCTGCGGCAATTTTGGAAACTGTGCTTTGTCTTGATAGGGATGTCCTCTGGTGAGTCTTTGCAACCATAGTATTTATTATAGATGGTTGCTTCCATTAGTTCTTCAATAGGGGTGATTTGTACCCCACAACACCCCCTCCCGAGCTTTTCATTCCCCTGGAATGATCGTATAGCTCTTTTTTCTGGGATTGATCTCTATGGGATCGATCCTTTTTCTTTCTCTGAAAGATCGGCGTTGTCCGGCTGCTTGTAATGTTACCAGGTCGAACGTGTCATATATATGGTCCATTACTTCTTCTTGTTCAACAGGAGGTTGTCTGTCGTCATCAGTGACACGTTTCCAAATTTGGTTCAAATGCTTCTTGTGAGTAAATTTTGGACCTTCGATTATGTAAACCATCCGCACGATCCTCTGCTTGACCTTTCCTAGTTCCCACATCATACTATTATTTTTATGTACCTGGAAAAATACCTTTTCCCCAGGTAAATACCTCTTTTTAGGAACTGTAGTATTCGGCAGTTTTTTGAATATTGGTTTTGCTTCATCCAGCAATTCGGATCTCGCTTTTATTTTCGTGCAGCATCCAAGCTTTTCAGAAAAACACTTGGAAAAATTTTTTTTAGATCTTTTTTTAGTTTGACGGCTTCGGCCGTTAAATTTTCGACTTTTTGACAAAAATCACTCATTGGCGAGTCCCATAATTCAAATTCTTGGATCCAGTCAGATCCAAATAAATTTGATGCGTTCCTAAGAATGAATACTTTTAGCTTTTTTGTCTTTCTTTTTAGTGAAACATTAATAATTAATTCACCCTCAAAATGTATCTTTTCACCAGTTACCGATCTTGCGACTTTATTCGTCTTCATCATCGTGGGCTTACCTAATTTCTTCCACGTGTGAACATTTATAATCGATATATCCGACACTGAATCGAGTTGCAGATTTACTTCTCTATTTCTGATTCTCACCGTAACATATTTCCTTATGTTCTCTGTTGGTGAAGGGTCCCTTTTTGCAGTTTTTATGTAGCTCTTTTTTTCTACTTTTGCTTTGCAATATGAGGCCTTGTACCCTGCTCGTTTGCATAGGTCACACGTTATTTTCTTATGGTACCAACATGCATTGTACCCATGAGGTCCTCCACATTTACTACAAGGGGTCCTAGGCTTTTGTCTATCCTGATAATTTTGTGAAGGGTTCTTTTTGCCTCTTGGTTGGTAATAGCTGGCGGGTGAGTGTCCTTTATTTTTGGAGCGTATCTTTTTAATGTGAGCGATACCTGCTTCCTCTATGTTTCGGGAATCTTGTTTCACTGCCACGAACCGCTGACAATCTTCAGCCAGTTTCTGAAGCGTTAAATCAGGTTCTAATTCCAGTTTATTTAGAGCACGACGTCTTATATCGGCGTCTTTTGTGGCTATCAAACCTTGTGTGAATATTAGGCATTTAAAGTTATCTGCCGTTAATGATGACAACTTGAAGTCGTCACAGTTTTTATTAACTATAGACGCAAAAGTCGTATAGTCATGATTCTCCTTATGTGTAATATTCATACATTTCCATCTTTTATGGAAAAGGCTTGTCGTTGGACAGTATAACTCAATTAACAGTTTGACTGCCTCGTCAAACGACAATTCGTTGGTTTTTCTTGGCAAAATATAATCCACGAATTTGTTATGTTCGAATGCACCCAACTTCCGTAGTAATAAACGAACCTTCTTTTGATCCGTCCATGAACCACAGTCAATCTTGAATAAGTCTTCAAATCTTCTGAAGCATAGCGAAATGTATCAATGGCTGACCAGATCGCATTTTGCGAAAAAGCCGTACTGTTTTCCTGTCCGTTGTCCTTATTCATTAAAACTTGCGTTAACAAATCCATTTTTTTATCTGATTGGTTTTGATGCTCTAAATGTAATTTTTTCAATTCCAATATTTGTTCGTTCATTTCTTTCTTTTCTTCCTCGGCGTATTTCATCATTTCTTTCCTTTCTCTTCTCTGTTTTTCCTCGAAGTATTTCATTAAACTTAACCGCTTCTCGTCATTTTGTTTCTGTACTATCAATTGTTCTTCTCGAAACCTTTTTTCAAGTTCTAATTGTTGATTTTGTTGAAGTTTTATAATTTCCAAAATCAGTTTTGAAAAATCCTCCATTTTTTTTTTTTTTTTCTATGACAAAAATGCGTTTTCTAGAAACAAACCAATTCTTTTTCTATAGTACCAACTCTACAAAAAAAACTTTTACAATTTTTGTATCTGGTTATATTATACTCGTGTATTTCCTTAATTTATTTTTTCCTTGTGTGGCAATTTTTCACTAGAAAATAATTCAGCGTTTGTGTTTATACAGAAAAAAGTATGACCCTTTTTTTTTCTTCAATTTTCTTTTCGTAACGTGTAAGTATTTAGTTCAAATCCTTGTTGAACGTAACTTTTTTTTTCTTTTACAAAGAATTAGTTTGTTTTTTTTTGTGAAAAAAAAACGAGTTCATAGCATTTATTTAAATATTGGCCATAATTTCCGCTTTAAGTGCGTAACAGAATATCATATTTTCTCATTAGCACAAAGTGTTATGCCGTACCTGCTTGTCGAAAGTGTTTTTTTTTTCAACGTGACAGTCAGTCAGAGAAAAATTTATTTTAATCGGAAAAATCCGACGTAACTTTTAATTTTGCGAATACTCGCTTTAGCCAAAATAAAATATACTATCATTTACTTGCTGTATTTTCGTAATTTTTTTTTTCAATGCTAATGCCTTTTTAAGACAATCTTTTTAGAACGAAAATTTTTTTTTTTGTACTTACTGAAACTTTGAGTCGTTTTTTTTTTCAGTTGTCGTAAATCCACGCCATTTATGAGTTCCGTTTTAACTCGTAGTTAGGCTTCTTGTGGCTTTTTTTTCCAACAGCAAGATAAGAATTTTTTGACGACGTCTTTTGTTGTTTGACGTTTTTTTTTTTCAAGTAAATCCTTGCCCGAATCTTCGTTATTCAGTTTTTTGTCGAATGATCCGGTAACTTTCTTGAGTAATCCTGGTAGCCAGTTGTCGTGCCTGGTATAACATCAAAATCCTCACGTTTTTTCTTTACTAATCTCATCCTCGTCGCCAGTGTTGTAGACCCGTGCTAGGGGTCACAAAGATAACAACCACAAATTGTGACAGGTTAAAATATACAATGTATTTATATCATAGCAATACAGTAACACCACTAAATGTGGTAGGAGATGACCGGATTCCTACCATGCGGTAAAACATGATAGGGATGTCCAATATTTAACACCAACCCACTATAGGAGTATGTGACACAAGGTCGGAAAGTGGGATTTGAAAAGCCAGCGCCCGAGAAGGTGAGCGCTCTAGCCATTAAAAATTGCCTGGGCAGCCCCGTCGGCATTCCCCGGTAGGGGCGCCTCAGACAGTAAGCTATAAACTTACTCCTCCCCAAAGAGGAGAGGCAAAGCCTGGGAGGGTGGACCTCCTAGAACTGCACAGGACAGACCCATAGACCGGCGGAATCATGCCCCGAAGGCCAAGACAACACCGGCCCATAGGGTGTGGTATCCATCGGAACAGATACCACACATGGTATGAAGACTCTCACATGATAGAGATGTCCTCTGTTGAGTCTTTGCAACCATGGTATTTATTATAGATGGTTGCTTCCATTAGTTCTTCAATAGGGGTGATTTGTACCCCACAACAGTTACATTCAACATTTTTGAAATTAACATAGAAAAAAATCCCAGATTTCACCCGAGATGAAGTTGAAAGAAATAACAGCATTGGTAGGGTATAAACTCCACTTACAAATAGAAGATTATAATAGAATTCTGTAGAGCTAGCAAGTAGCTACCTTATTTTACGAACTTTGTTATTATTACTGTGTTTACTATGCTTTATGTGCTTTACTATGCTGATGTTGTTATTTACATGTACCTACCGAAATACACAACAATATATTTAGATTATATAAAAGAAATTGAAATTTTGTATCTACTTATTTATATTTATATATCAGTGCACAGACACACTGAACCAAAACGTCACTCATATTAGAATATCAATATTAGTTTTGCCCCCCCCCTAAAAATGCCTTGCCCCCTAAAAATGCCTTGCCCCCCCCCCCTAAAAATGCCTTGCCCCCCCTAAAAATGCCTTGCCCCCCCCTAAGTTAGAAGTCTGGCTACGTGTCTGCAGTGAAGGGGTGAGATTTTGCTGCTAGTTGGGTGGGTCCAGGGGTATTTACACCGAGGGGTACAAGTGCTGTAAGTTCATCGGAGCACATCATGTGGAAGTACTTGCAAAACAAGCAACGGGATGCAACTCTGCGGCGATGTGACAACGGCTGGAGCTTGCTTCAAAAAAAACAATGCAACATATGCATTTAATCAAAGTTAAGACACTAAAAATGGATTTACGATTAAGTAGATGACCAGGAAGAAGATGTTAATAAAAGATTTTATCGAACAATATTTTTAGATAGGGTGTTATTATTTACATGTTTAGGAACGTTATTCTTATCAGGATTGTTATCTCTATATAAAGTTAGGTATGTGTATATGTTTGTATATTTGTATGTGCACGATTCACTTCTAAACTAATTAACAGTTCATTATACATTTTGGAACACAGCTGCTAGACGAAAGAGTTGGTAATGTGGGCTATATTTAGTTTAATTTAGTTTGTAAAAAGAGGGTTGAAGCCCTTTGTGAAAGTTTAGATACCTCTGATTTTTGTAAAATTTTAACGATAGATATTAGTAAATAAATATTCACTGAATTTCAGTTTCTTTGGATTATTTTAAAAGGTTAAAAAGCATAATTTAAACACAACGTCCCATTTGAAAATTCAAATATTTTAGACTGGCATTGAATTCGATCCATAGTCATTAGACATCAATTAAGTAAGATTCCCTGAATTACAAGCTTTAAATTTTAGACATTTTCTAGAATCAAAATCATGTAATAGATTTTGATAAAAATTGGAATAAGGATTCTAGACATAAGGTTTAGTATCATTATATCTTGAAGTTAATCTTCATAAGAGAACATAAAAGTTGTGAAGAACTGTTTCGTTTCAGGAATTAATTTTACCCGTCCTGGGACGAGTATTCTTCTAGTCTATCTTCTTGTACATCTATAAAGTTGGGCCATTTATCACAATTAGCGATATTAAAACCCTATTTTCATATGCAAAATACAAGAACTTCACATTTCTAATATACTCCCGCCAGTGCCAGAGAACATTGGCAAAAGTTGAAGTCTGCCATTTTGGACGCATGCGGGAAGTTGATTGGTTTGAAGAAATATAAGAATCAAGACTGTTTTGACAAAAATGACAAAGAAATAAAAGATCTAATCGAGCAAACAAGAAAAGCGCTTGCGTCACATCTCAATGACTCGAACTCGGAAGCCAAAAAGAGAAAACATAGAATTAAAAGCCAAAGTACAAACATCTACAAGAGCCATTAAAAACAACTGGTGGACGAACAAATCTAAGGAAATACAACTTTATGTTGATAAAAACGACATGAAGAAATTATTTAGTGCAACTAGAATTCTGTATGATACCAGCACACAAGGCCAAGCTCCTTTGCAAAGTAGGGATGGCTTTCGAATTCTCAAAAGTAGTGGAGAAATCTTAGCTTGGTGGAAAGAATACTTTGAAGATCTGTTAAACCGACATCCAGTCGTCGACGACAATGCGATACATCAAATCCCGCAACGACCTGTGGACAATTGATTGAGTAGAATTCCCTCTCATGAAGAGGTCAAAACTGCGGTCTTTGCTTTGAAAAATAATAAGGCTGCTGGGGTATA
Organism: Sepiola atlantica; assembly: GCA_963556195.1. NCBI lineage: Eukaryota > Metazoa > Mollusca > Cephalopoda > Sepiida > Sepiolidae > Sepiola > Sepiola atlantica. The sequence continues at coordinate 64,064,107 of OY744537.1, read as the reverse complement.
GACAACATCCCTGCCAAAATCTATAAATCGGGTGGACCATTCCTGCATTCACAACTGCATCAACTTATTGTCAAAATATTGATACAGGAGGAAATACCAATTGATTCATGGGATGGTTTAATTACAATCATTTTCAAGAAATCGGGAGAAAGAACTGACTATGCAAATTATAGAGGTATTACACTACTATCAATAGCTGGAAAAATCTTGGCTCGTATCTTAACATAGAGACTAACACCTCTCGTTGAGTCTGTTTTACCCGAGTCACAATTTGACTTTTGACCAGCTCGTGGCACAAACGACATGATATTCAGTCTAAGGCAGCTTCAGAAAAAATGCCGAGAGCAACATCAACCTCTATATATAGCTTTCCTCAATCTAACAAAAACCTTTGATAGTGTAAGCTATGAACTTCTCTGGAAAATCTTATCAAAAGCTGGTTGTTCAGAGAAGTTCATCAAAATAATGAAACTTCTCCAGAACGATATGACTGCAACAGTAATTGCAAATGGCAGCTCTACAGATCCATTCAAGGTAAAATCTGGGGTCAAACTGGGATGTACAGCTGCACCGACTTTGTTTTCAATCTTTATTGCAGCTGTATTGCAACTAATGGATGGTCAACTTCCACCTGATATATCCATAAACTACAGAATGGATGGTGTAGTTTACAACGTGAGACGTCTGAAGGCCAGAACTAGAACAAATGTTGATTCTCTTATTGAATTTCAATATGCAGATGATAACGCGATTTGTGCTCTGACTCAAGAGGACTTGCAAACCTCGATTAATGCATTTGCTGATGCATACTCTAAACTAGGACTAAAAATCACTGTTCGAAAAACTGAGGTGTTACTTCAGCCTTCATCTCAAGATAACAACAAAAACCCTCCTAATATCCAACTAGGCGACGAGTGGTTAGAAAACGTGCATCGCTTCACGTACCTGGGTAGCCACCTCGCTTCCAATTGACGATGAAATCCAATATCGTATTAGGTGCACAAGTGCTGCTTTCGGTAAACTTTGTCTTAGATAAAGATTTAAGGCTTGATACCACAATACTAGCGTATCGAGCCATTGTCTTTCCAACACTTTTGTATGCATTGGAGACTTGGACGACATACCGTTTACATCTTATAGCACTCGAAAAACTACATTAAAGACTTTTACGAAAATTTTAAAAATTAACTGGCCAGATCGTCGAATGAACATCAGTGTTCTAAGAGTCTGGTTGCTCTAATATAGAGGCTTTGATTGTTAAAAATCGTTTCAGATGGGCTGGTCACATTGTAAGAATCAACGACCTCTCCTAAGAAAATATTTTATTCCAAACTGAATGTGGGAGTTAGGAGGGTTGGAAGACAGAAGAAACGGTGTTTGAACGAGAATATAAAGAGGTGTGGAATTGATCACACACCATGGGAAGCGAGTGCACTTGAGAGAGTAGAGTGGAGGAATGCAATAAGGAGTGGTGTGGAAAGATTTGAATATGAACAGCGTCATCACATTGATGAATTAGCAGCAAGAATAGTGCGTCACGAAAATCAATTGCCAAACGATAATGAATGCCCGATTTTTGATAGGATGTGTGGATCTCGAATTGGACTGTTTTCTCACAAATGAAGCTCCTGGTGACCTGTATACTCGATTCGAGTGACGGTCATGATGATGATGATAATGAGCATTGTCCACATGATATATGTGATAGGCCTAACTAATTTGCATATTCATTTAAAAAATGGCATCTCATTAAGTCCCTATTCGTTATTATTGTTTCCTAATTCAATGACTATTTTTGTTTTTTAATACTTTATTCATGCATATTTCTTTTTAGATCATGGATATAAAATTAGCATGTTGGTTGAAAAGTGTTTTCCTGACTATTTTCAGATCAATTTATTTCTGGGGGTTGCGATTCAAGTAACTAAAGCACAATCACCTCCACCTTGAAGAAAAAACAACACATACACTCTACTTTCTTGGTCAACGCCAGGACATAGGTTTGCTAGTTCACAATAGTTTGACCTATTTGGAATTGAGTAGTAGTCTGCGTGTCAAAGTTGGTGAAACTAGTTTAAAGTCTGTATATGAATGTCAAATAGTTCAAAATGCCAGTTACATACATGAGGTCCTAGATGGCTTAGAAATAGATAGATTTTATCCAATGGAGTTGACAGACAAAACACTAAGTCTGCCAATCAATTCAAAAAGACACCTGAAGAAGCGCTCCTTAGATTTACTTTTTGTCCACTTAGTTAAAGCATTGTTGGAAAAATTATATAGAGTCACTTTTAACAGTAACAACATTTTTTAAATGTTGTTACTGTGTATCTGTGTTAATCTGGCCCAAACTTAAATTCTATTCAACTTTCATCCTTATGAAATCTCTATGATGTAAAATTTTTAAAATTATATATTTCTTATAAAATATATAATTTATTGAAAAAAATGATGAAAATTTTATTAAAATTGAATGGTTCTCTTATTTTGAATGATTAAAACAATTAATCTATTGATTTTTCTCAAAGTAAAATGTAAAATGAGATAAAAGTAGAATGTTGATAAAGGTGAAATGTAATAAAATATAATGTGATAAAAGTAAAATATGATATATTTATATCATAGATTAAGGAGGAGTAACGCTGGCACAAGTTACAATATCTAATTTTGTATTTGTTGGTACTATTCCACTCCTTATCTGTATTCATAAAGTTGGGCCATTTACTGCACACGTGTGTTAATCTGGCCCAAATCTTAAATTTTGTCAAGCTTCCAAATGTGAATCGTAAATGATATTATATTTCAAAACTTGTGTTCCTGATGATCAAATATTTTATTTAAATAAATGCTGAAAATTAAGTTAAATTTGGGAAATTCTATGATTCTTGGTAATTAAAACAAATTAAAACAGTGGTTTGTCTACAGTGTATTCTCCAAGTATTATGGATTTGTGGTGGACCCATGAACAGACACTAGTCTGTTTTAAATGGAAGTTGCATTTTATATGCATTTATATCTTCATCACTTTTCCAGAAACAATTTTCAAGCATGCAAGAAATAAATAAGTAAATAATGCTAAAACCTTTAAGACAGTTCTATAATTTTCCCTTTATTGTAGACAAATTGTTGAAAACTTTTGCTAGTAGAATGTGATAAAAGTAAGATGTGATCATGGTAAGATGTGATAATGGTAAAATGTTATCGAAGTAAAACGTGATAAAGGTAAATGTGATCAAAGTTAGATGTTAGAGATATAAGATGTGATAAAAGTAAGATGTGATTATGTTAAGATGTGACCATAGTAAGATGTGATCAAAGTAAAACGTGATAAAGATAAATGTGATCAAAGTAAAATGTTATCGAAGTAAAATGTGACTGAAGTAAAATGTGATTAAAGTAAAATGTGATAAAAATAAATGTGATCAAAGTAAACTGTTAGACAAATAAAATGTTATAAAATTAAGATGTGATCATGGTAAAATGTGATCAAAGTAAAATGTGATAAAAGTAAAATGTATAAAACATAAAATGTGATTAAAGTAGAAATGTGATCAGAGTAAAATTTGATAAAAGTAAAATGTATAAAACATAAAATGTGATTAAAGTAGAAATGTGATCAGAGTAAAATGTGATAAAAGTAAAATGTATAAAACATAAAATGTGATTAAAGTAGAAATGTGATCAGAGTAAAATTTGATAAAAGTAAAAATGTGATAAAAGTAAAAATGTGATAAAAGGTAATATGTGATAAGACTGATATAATGAAATTGATTTTAGAATATCTTATATCTTACTATAATTTTTTTTAAATTGATGATGTGTCACAAAAAAATGGAGTACTTTTAGAAAAAACTATATCTGCAACCGTTAAAGACCTCTTAAATTGAACTATTATCAAACTTAAATTCAGGAGTTGCTTTTCACATTTTATTATTTTTGTCTTTAATTTTTTTACGATTCACATCATGTTTAGTCGCTGAAGTTAAGAAACATTTAGCTTAGTCAGTACTTACATGGGTGACCATTTGGGAATACCAGTGTTGCAAGTTTAGAAGTGGCTGTAAAAAAGTAATTTTCTCTAATAGCTTTGGGAAAGGTATGATCCTCCTTTAGCTATAAGTGAAATAGTAGGGTAGACAAGACTCCCAAACCTTGGTAGAGAAACTAGTTTAGGACACGGAAAACTGAAATAATACCAGTTCTTCTCCATCCATTTGTCTGATAGTCTTTGTCATGATGCCGAGTCAGGAGAAGGGAAATTAGTGATTACACAACCCTTGCTTCACTAGGAACTCCTCATCGTTTACCTATAACTTCAGAGGTTATTTAGTATGAATTGAGATATAAATAGGTCAGTCTTCTGAATTTAGGATTTAAATACTATTGAAAATATTTTATCTACAATAATGATCTAGTCTTTCAAAAATAAACAAAATTTATACACTATCTCAGGTTTTCACAATATTTTACAAAAAACATACATTTATTTTTTATTACTAATGAGTCAGCACTTATCAAGGCCAGAAGCCACTCAAGTATAAGGGTAAATGAGATGGATAGATTGTCAGTTGAATGATGAAGAATGTTATCAAAGGATTGAAAATGATGAATGGAATGAACAAAATTTGATTACTTATCAGGGTGGTTGATTAGAAGTATTTGTTAGGATTGGATTTGAAGACGACCATGTTGTAATCTGCAACGAAGCAGTCTCGCTGTAATGTGTTCTACAGATGGGAAGTTCTTGAAAGTAGTTGAACAAATACGCATACACACATAATCATATGCATACACACATAATCATTTGTATAAAAACAAGAAATGAATCCAATCAAATAAACTTGCTGTAAAATAACAATATTTGAACACTGTTTTATAAGCATACAGGTTGGTTGTTATAGTCTCACTAAAATTCCAGCAACAAATGTTTTGAACAGATCTATGATACACACATCACAATTACAAATAATAGGACAAAAAATACAAATACCTGAATAAAATAATCATTAAAAGTCTTTCTACAGAAAACTAAGAAAACTAATTACTATTATTTATAAAGTCAGTTGGATTCTCGAAGTTAGACCTAAATAGAATTGCATCTGACAAATCGATATTTGATTTTGCCTAGCCAGTGAATTACAGAAATTTTCAGTTGAGTTTTTCAAAGACAAAATTTTGCTATTCAAATCGATTTCATCGATCACATACTATATCTGGATGGAAATTTCTTTATATTCACCATGATTATCCAATGAAATTACTGCATTTGTTAAAACTGAAAAATGCAATTGATGACGGTTGATTCATAATTACATCGTTATTCATAGTACTTCATTCAAATGTTGACTTAAAATAACTTTTGGTTGTCGGATGCTAAATATAGAAAACGTTTTTTAATATCTATCTGCGCACTGGACATTTATTGGTGAGAAAGATTTCAAAAACTAAATATACCACATAAATTTTTTCCTAATAGTCTAATATACATTTGTAACAAATAGCCTAATCAGATTAAAAGTATCTCTAATTTTCAGAATAAACTGGATGACTTCAAAAATAATAGTAAAAGAGTGAATATACAAGGACATTTTTGGAGTCTGTCTGATAAAATATTTGAAAGAATTTGATCTGTTTATTCATATTATATATTCTAAGATTTAAAAAAATTAATATGAGATTATCTATTTAAAACAAGAGATGCCCAAAGAGATATAATAAATAGATAAATAAATTTTAAAAAAAACGGTTGATGCGAGAATACCGAGTGAATTGCAATCATGAAATGAATGGAGAGTTCTCAATCACTCAGATTCCAGGGAAAGCTAACAGTATTAATGAGTGAAATAAATGGTGTTCAATTAATTGAATACAATATATATATATCGTAGGCACAAAAGAGTGTTATGGTTACAGAGAGGAAAAGCTGATTTGAATGCTTAAGAAGCGATGATTTGACTACATGGAGAGCAGGCGTGAGACATTGCCTGGTGTTGCCCACCCTGGAGTCCGTGACACTCTCAGCACCCTAAATACCGCCGCCACCACCACCACCACCACCACCACCACCACCACCAACAACAACAACAACAACAACAACAACAACAACAACAACAAAATAACATCATCATGAACAACATCATCAAGAAGGAGAAGAAATTTTTATTTTTAATGTTTTGTATAGTAAGTGAGCCAAAATGTTTAGATTTTAAAAACAGTCTAAACATACATTTTAAATTATCGGATAAGGCCAAGGAAAACATGGGAAACAGTGATAAGGATGAACTTGAGAGAAAGAGTGATAAAGACCTGGCAAGAGATAGGTTAGTGTGGAAGTCAATTTCTTAAAGCCGCCCAACACATGCCAACATGTAAAACGGATGATTATGATGATGATGATGACTATTAAAGGTTTCTCAATAATTTTTATTGAACATAATTATTTAAAGTGATTTATATTTCATCATTAATTTTGAACGTCTAGAACTAGTACTGCCTTATATTGATATAATAAACCAACTGTGACTCGCTGGGTCAGTATTTGTTATATAGAGAGAGATTTAAATATATAAATTCTTAACTTTGACATTGATTGAAAATCATGTTTTTACAAGAGACTATTTAATTGCAAAGATCATGGTATAAAGCACAATTCATGCAACAAAATGAAACTACATAGTATCAGTGAGGATTGCAAAAGAAACTCATAAGATTGCAGAAAAGTTAATAGTCCCTTGCTACAAAGACATAATACGGTGTTATTGAAAGTGATGCTGAGCAGAAGGTCACATCAGTACTTTTCTCAAATGATACTGTTCATCGGCGAATAGTAGATATGTCTGACGATATTAAGCAACAAGTAATCACTGAAATCAAGGAAACATCCTTGGGAAAATTTGCAATCTAGCTTGATGAGTCGACTGACGTGGCTGCTTGTGCCCGACTTCTGGTGTGGTCAAAATGTCAAGGAGTTCTTGTTCTGTTATACCTTGAATTCAACTACATGAGGTGAAGACATTTTCATCAAAGTGTCATTGTTTTTTAAGAGAGAAGGACTGTCTTAGAATAATGTGTGTGCATGCACAACTAACGGTGCACAAGCAATGCTTGGCCATCGATCAAGATTTCAGGGAAAAGTGAATTAATTGAATCCTGAAACAAGGCATCTTCAAGGTATTTTCATTGTCTGCTTCATAGATATGCTCTGGCATCTAAAACTCTCCCAGCTGAATTGAAATCAGTACTTGATGATGTAGTGCACATTGTAAATGCTATCAAATCAAATGCGCTAAACACAAGATTGTTTTCCCTACTGTGCCAAGAGTTTGGAAGTGATGTAGAAGTGTTACTCCTTCACACTGAGGTTCGCTGGTTGTCGCTGGGAAATGTGGTAGCAAGAGTAGAATCATTGAAAGATGATCTCACTGAATTCTTCAAATGTGATAACAAGACAAAGTCACATGAGTTTACAAAGAAACTGTCAGACAGCCAGTGGCTTCATAAGCTGGCCTACCTGAATGACATATTCTTACGCCTCAACTTATTCAACGTATCCCTCCAAGGCCGTTTTGCAACCATGATAGATTTCACGGAAAAACTAAGGTCATTCACCATGGAGTTGGAACTTTGGAAGGCAGGGTCAAAGATAGAAATCTAAGCATGTTTGAACATCTATATGAAGCACTTGATGAAAGTAAAAACACTGGAGAACTAGATGTGGTGCAGCTTGCGAAATCACATCTTGCTTCCTTGTGGATGGAGTTGCAGTCTTACTTTCCCAAATTAAGTGAAATGGAATCAAAATTGATTGTACTATTCCAGATAGTATGCAAGAATAATTCTTAGAGTTGATAAACGATTCTGTTGCAAAAGATGCATTTGAAGTTCTGGTCTAAAATGAGTGAAATTTACCCTATTGTATCTGAAAGAGTTTTGAACTCTTTACTGATGTTCCCTAGTACTTACCTGTGCGAGCAAGGACTTTCAATGTTGTTGAATATGAAAACTAAACATCGATCACGACTGAATGTCGAGCTTGACCTACGAGTGTGCCTGTCTAATACTGCTCCTCGAATTGAGCAACTTGCTTGTAACAAACAGGCACAGCCTCACACTAAAATTCATGATTGATTGATACGTAAGAAATTATTGTTTCACTCCTGCTTGTGTAGCATCATTGTAAAGTATTTGTAATACTGATGTTTCTTCTGAATACGGTCATCAAAATTTGAATAATTTTATAACATCCTTTGCAGAATTATTGTAGTAAAATGAGTTAGTCAATAAATTACCATTATGTTCATTGTCACATTATTGGAGGTACTTGATGGGAAAAACAATAAAGCTCATTTTATGACGTTGTCCATTTTCAAGTAAATGAATATTTTTTTCCTTGGTAATAACCTTTTTTAACCACTCTACCCCTTCACTCTCTCTTCAACTCTCTCTTTGCACTTCCTATCTGTTCCTCTCTGTCTCTTTCCCGCTCTCTCTCTCTTTTCCCCTCTCACTCTTTCTCTTCTTCTCTCTCTCTCTCTCTCTCTCTTTATCTTTTAATTATTTATGTCATTCGCCTCCTCCCATTACTTCTCTTATAATTCACTTTTTATTTACATCATTCGCCCTTCCTCCCACTATTTAAGACATTCACATTGAAATAGAAAGTGTGCACGGTGACAAGCAAGGAAACAACGTACACATACTTGTAGTCGTATATAGATGATGTGTACCAGCATGCATTTTGATTGTTAAAATTACTTCAATCTTGAAAAAAATATTTATAAAGTTTTCTCTTTAATCTTTTCAATTTTCACAAACAAATAATGCGGTCTTTTTCTGTTATAAATAATTATAAAAATAGTAAAACGATGCAGTAAAACAGTAAATGCTTTATAACAACACTAGAAGAATACCAGTCCCAGGACAGGTAAAATGAATTCTCGAAACAGAACAGTTTTGCACCACTTTTATGTCCCCTTACAAAGATTAAAATCAAGATAAAATGCTATTTGAACTAGAATCCTTATTCTAATTTTGATCAAAATCCATTGCATGGTTTTGATTCTAGGAAACATTAAAAATTTAAAGCTTAAGCTTAAGGGGTCTTAAGAAGAAATTGAAATTCAGGAGATCTTGGTGTCTAATGATTATGGATCAAATTCAATGCAAATCTGAAATATTTGAATTTTTAAATGAGAAGTTGTGCCCATATTATGCACCCTAAAAATCCTTTAATACTCCAAAAAAGTGAAATTTGGAGAATATTTATTAATTGATGTCTAATACCTATTGTTTATTGTTATAATTTCACAAAGATCGGCGGTAGCTGGATTTTCACGATAGGCTTCCACCCCCTTTTTATCCCCCTTTGCATGAAACTAAATTAAGGGGTCATAATGTGGACTATATTTAGTTTAAATATAGTCCAATAATAATCTCTTACGAATAGCAGCTTTGTTCCAAAATTCATAATGATCAGTTAATTAGTTTACGAGTCAATCCTGTACATACAATATAAATATATCAACATATAAACATATCAACATACCAAACTTTATATGAATAGATATGTGTCTTATATATCTTACATACAAAGTTATCTTGTTGGATTTTCAAAGTCAGGCTCAAATAGCAATTTATCTGACATGTCGATAAAGAAACGTAATCATTTGATGCTAAAAAACAATCAAGAACATTTAATAGAGAAGAGTGATCATTTGATGCTGAAAACCCAATCAAAGATTTTTAATTGAGAATTGGTCATTTGATGCTAAAAAAACAATCAAAGACTTTTAATAAAGAAACGTAATCATTTGATGCTCAAAACCGACTCAAAACCATTTTTTATAGAGAAATCTGATCATTAGATGCTGAAAACCTAAAAAAAAAAGACCTTAAATAAAGAAACGTGATGATTTTATGCTGAAAACTCAATCTAAGTCTTTTAATAGAGAAACGTGATCATTTAATGCTGAAAAAACAATTAAAGACTGTAAATAGAGAAACGTAATTATTTGATGCTAAAAACCCAATCAAAGATTTTTAATAGAGAAACGTGTACTATTTGATGTTAAAAGAAACAATCAAAGACTTTTAATAGAAAAAAGTGATTATTTGATGCTGAAAAATCAATCAAAGACTTTTAATAGAGAAATGTGATCATTTGATGCTCAAAACCCAATCAAAGATTTTTAATAGAGAAAAGTAATCATTTCATGCTGAAAACCCAATCAAAGACTTTTAATAGAGAAACATGATCATTTTATGCTGAAAACCCAATCAAAGATTTTTAATTGAGACGCGTGGTCAGTTGATGCTGAAAACCCAATCAAAGACTTTTAATAGAGGAACATGATCATTTGATGCTGAAAACCGAATCAAAGACTTTTAATAGAGAAACGTGTATCATTTGATGCTGAAAACTTTATCAAATACTTTTAATAAAGAAACGTGATCATTTGATGCTGAACCCCCAATCAAAGACATTTCATAGAGAAACGTGATCATTTGATGTTGAAACCACAATCAAATACATTAAATTAAGAAACGTGATTATTTGATGCTGATAACCTAATTAAAGACATGTAATACAGAAACAGGATCAGTTGATGCTCAAAACCCAATCAAAGACTTTTAATAAAGAAACGTGATCATTTTATGCTCAAAACCCAATCAAAGATTTTTAATAGAGAAACGTAATCATTTTATGCTGAAAACTTTATCAAAGACTTTTCTCTTTAGAAACGTGATCATTTGATGCTGAACCCCCAATCAAAGACAGTTAATAGAGAAACGTTATCATTTGCTGCTGAAAACCCAATCAAAGACTTTTTGTAGAGAAACATTATCAGTTGATGCTAAAATCCAGTCAAATACTTTTAATAGAGAAACGTGATCATTTTTTGCTGAAAACCCAATGAAAGGGTTTTAATAGAAAAACGTGATCATTAATGCTTAAAACCTAATAAAAACTGTAAATAAAGAAACGTGATGATTTGATGCTGAAAACTCAATCTAAGTCTTTTAATAGAGAAGCGTGATCATTTCATGCTGAAAACCGAATCAAATACTTTTAAAAGAAAAACGTGATCATTTGATGCTACAAAACTAATCAAAGACTTTTAATAGAAAAATGTGATCATTTGATGCTACAAAACCAATCAAAGAATTTTAATAGAGAAACGTGATCAGTTGATGCCGAACACTTGATTAAAGACTTTTAATAGACAAACGTGATCATTTGATACTGAAAACCGAATCAAAGACTTTTAATAGAGAAATGTGATCATTTGATGCTGAAACCACAATCAAAGATTTTTAATAGAGAAACGTGATCATTTGATGCTGAAAACCTAATTATAGACTTTTAATAGAGAGACGTGATCAGTTGATGCTCAAAACCCAATCAAAGATTTTTAATTGAGAAGCGTGGTCATTTGATGCTAAAAAAACAATCAAATACTTTTAATAGAGAAACGTAATCATTTGATGCTCAAAACCCAATCAAACATTTTTAATAGAGAAACGTGATCAGTTGATGCTAAAAAACAATCAAATACTTTTAATAGAGAAATGTGATCATTTGATGCTCAAAACTCAATCAAAGGGTTTTAATAGAGAAACGTGGTGAAAACCCAGTCAAAGACTTTTAATAGAGAAACGTTATAATTTGGTGCTGAAATATAATCAAGACATTACAGCTAAGGGTGTTGGGGAGGCAGTGTTCAATGCACAATTCGATTAATAATTATCATTTCCTGTTAAAGGTAGCTACATTCTTTGCTATTTCATGGTTGATTTCAGTTGTTAGAACAAATGCACTACTTAACAGTTATTGTGAGTTGTTTTTTGTTTAATAATTGTAGTGTTATGTTTTTTTGTTTTGTTTTAACTCATACCTCACATTATTGACTTTTTTTTCCTAAGATAGCAATACAGAAAATCAGATAAAATGCAACAAAACAACATATCTAACAAATCGTTTTAGCTAAAGATATTGAATTGGAGTGCACATCTTGTGGTTTGCTGACCATTTTTACAGATTAAACAACAAACTGAATCGAGAAAATGTTTGATTGAGAATAAAAAGGCCACATAAATTACAAGTCTTCATTATTATTTCCAGTTAAAATGAATTTTCATACATGTTATATTTCCACTAAAAGCTCTTCATCCGAACTCTCATCTAATATTTTGATGCTAATATAATAATCCAAAATTGTCAGAAAATTCAACGAGATACTGAAAAAAAAAGATAGAACGGTGCTTTTTAGGAATAGGTATCCAAAGGTTTGTCGTCGTGACGTAAGAAGTTCAAGCTATGAATGGAGAAAATCGAATGAAGTTCCGACTTTTACTGAAATATATAACTAAAAAAGGCCTGTTACTTGGCAGACGGCTATTTTTCAATCAATTAAAAAGATCAAATTCCGACTTTAAGTAAGTTTTTTGATACCCTTATTACTTTTGCAGCTTTACATTTGGATTTTTTAATGTCTTTTCATTTACCTTTATTAAAAAGGTTACTTTAGAGTTAGGTTGGGGTTAGGGTTAAGGTAAAAAAAACAAACAGTTTAGTTTGTATAGTGTAGAAGTGCCGAAACAACATTGCAGAATACACTTCAATAAAAGATATAATCAACAATTTCTTTCGTTAAATAACTTCTTCACAAGAAAAAAAAACGCTTAATAATACATTCGGTTTGTTCGGTGAAGTTAGTTATCATTTGCCAGTCTCGGAAGTGTCCGGTGAAACTCAGAATTGATGACGTAAGTACTGAAATTTTCTTAGATACCTAATCCTAAAAAGTAGCAAACAGAACTTTTACTTACTTTTAAAAAACTTTTTTGGCTTAGCAAGTAATTAATAGGTATTAGTGGTGTATTGTGCGGGGCTTAATAAAAATGACAACACGGTATCTCAGGAAAATATAATATGCATATTTATCTGTTGGTGACGATGAGGGTGGTGGTCGGAGAGGCTTTGTGCACAGGGAACTAGACGGTTGATTCTCTCCGAGGTTCGATCGTTAACTGACTGTGAGAACAGGCCCTAATCTGCACTCGACTGCACCCGCGCTAATTCGCGCAAGTCAAACCAACGATTCCCAACAGATACGCCCATTCCCATAGGGCCATTATCCAACATTAGTTATATTTTTTATTTTTATATATGCAATTGCCAACCTTTTGAACTTCATGCATCACTAAATGAGAGTAGAAAGTGACTGGTGGATCTACTTTCAGCAGCATCGTAACTCTCGCTTCCCTTATTTTGTCCATGAGCGATGTTTCTGACAAAAGAGGAAGAATTTCTGTTTTCTGGGTCGAAATCTATCCATCTAACACTTATCGTTGGCTAGTTTTTGACCTTGAAGTAGTATTTCGTTTTAGCTTCATGCCTTGTCTGGAGCGATTTTCCATAAAAAAAAGAAAATGTATCATTTTAAATTTAGTGAACCACTAATATAGTTTTTATGATTGTAGAAAAATTGTACTTGTAAACCATCAAGTAACAAGTTATCAACAGTTCTAAACAATTGAGTAACAAGTATTGGACACAAATTTGCAAGTCATGTTCGCTGGATGATGTCATATTTGTGCACTTTTGTACTCATGTTTATTTCGAGATTAAATAAGGTCTTTAACAAATATACTATTCTTAATACGTTTAGTTGCTTGAATTTTTGAATTGGAAGTTCCATAAAAAATGAAAATGATGTTCCAATTTTTCTGTGAAGCATCCAAAATTTTGTACGGGCTACCAGTGACGACTGGTATTATATGGATAAAATATTAGTATCCTTAGGAAGTTTTATATTACAAACGAAGCACATAGTGTCAACGCCTGCGTGCCTCAGGGATCTATTCTGGGCTCAACCTGCTTCCTGATATTCATCAATGATCTACCTAAACACATTCTAAGATCATTCGTTGACATTTATACAGATGACGCACCCATCTATGGCAACGCTTCGAAGTGCATTAATGATCAAGATCTTTCTAATTCTCTCTCTTCCAACCTGGGGCAGCACGTGGTGCAAAGGAGAAAAAAGGTGACTGGTTGCTTTTAATGCGTCTAAAACCAAGCTTCTCGTCTTTCACCACTAATGCTCGGATTCTCACTTTGCCTCAATTGAAATGAATGGCTCTCCCCTTGAGGAAACCCACTGCTTTGAAAAGCTTCTGAGACTGATCTTCACTTATAATTTGTAATGGAAGATTTACATCAAATCCATTGCTAAGGTCGCTGGAAAAATGGTTGGATCATTCTACCGCTCCAGAAGGTATCTCATGCCTGGCGCAATCCTCTACCTGTATAAGAGTCAAATACGTCCTAAGATCGAATACTGTTGCCACACCTGGGGATGTGCTGCTCAAAGCACCCTTTCCTGCCTTCACAGAATACAAAACCGACTTTGAAATCTAATTCTTTTCCCTACAGTCACTTTCTCATAGAAGAGATATTGCTAGTCTTTCTCTGCTCTATCGTTATTTTCATGGTAGGTGCTCGACTGAGCTTCAATCTAAGGTTCTCCCTGTAAAAAATTTACAACAAAAATTCATCTGTAGCTACAGCCACTTTCTCTCTCTGTGTGCCTAAAACTAAACGGAGCTTCCATAAATAGAGTTTCTATCCTAGAACTACCCATCTGCCATCTGTGGAACGCAATACTGTGGGCTTACTTTCCAGCTGACTATAAAATAGTCATTTTCAAGTTCAATGTAAACGAACTCTTGTTGAGCCGTCCTCTTAAATAATCAAATTTTGACCAATTTAAACCATCGTTACCAATCATCACGGTGTTATCTAACCGTCCACCTCACAAACTCATTAACCTTTTATCCTCGAGTGGCCTTCTGGCCTTGATAAACAGTGACTCTTTAGAGAAAAAAATTCTTAGACTGTAGTTATACCTGGATTTTTATAAAGCATTTTACAGAGATGTAAAGGTACCCCACACACTTCCTGGTGACGGCACCATTTGTAAAAGTACCCCACACGCTTCTTTCTGGCTTCGTGGGTATCGTTGTCGGCCACTCACGCACAGGTGGTTCATATCCCGGTCGCGGTGCCGAGTAAAACAGATACCTCACTCCGATCCGGTGTCACTGAACCACTTCTAACATAGGTGGTCCACTCGTGTCTCTATCTCCGTGCTCACACGTCTGGTTCTCTGCGCAGAAATCTTTCCAGACTGTGAACACCCTCTTTGGGCCGATGATCGTCAATAGTGGCAGTAAAAACCAAGATGTGTCGGTCGAATCTCCTCTGGGTCGGGATGGATGATGATAGCTTCGTTGGTCCTGTGAAGGCAAGGTTACACCAGCAGAACAAATCGACAATAGGAATAATCAAACAACTCAGCAGTTTCTTTTTGTATCAATAATTATTAACAAGATAATAACTGTTTTAAAAATGTCGAACTAAGTCTATTGTTTTGGTAAAATGTCTTTGTTTACTAAACTATTTCGCCGTTGTTCTCTCTAATCTGTGTGTGTGTGTGTGTGTGTGTGTGAATCTATTTACGACTAATGGACTTAATCGAGACATTAATCTCTGTTGGAAAACGATGGCTGAACACGGGGGGGGGGGGGGTTCCGGCCTACACGGGTCGAATCCCAGCTCTGACTGCCTTCTCTGCCAGCCGCTGGAGAACTCCTTTTGTTTCAACTCTCTCTCTCTTTTATTGAGAATGTACCGACCTCTACGGGGAGGGGGGAGGCGAATTCTTGTCAGCATCACGCCACGAGAACAAAAATGAGAGCAACGTGTCATAAGCGAAAAATGATTATAATTAAAAAAAAGAAGTTTATATTTCACTCTGATCTAAAAACAATATGACCCAAATTGCAATTAACATTCGAGGGCAGAAAGGTTAATACTAAAGCAATTAAAACCAAAATACGATTTCGAATTGTTTGAAATTGAGATGGGGAGTTTATTTACCAGGGCGATCAACTATGCTTTTTAACCCTGTTCTTTGTTTATACTGGAAACCTAATATGATGCTTGACTTTGAATAAGCTCGTGGCTAATTCACACTAGCGCTGTACCTTAGGCCCTGCCCTTCGCAGGGCCGCTTAATATTGTCGCATCCGCTTAATATTGTCACAGAGAGAGTTGATGTATTAATATCAAACATTTCTAAAAGCGCTCACATAGAATTCAATTTAATTTTAAAAAGACAAAAGAAACCATATTTAATAAAATTTGAAAATACGGCCCGAGGATTATATCAAAATTTTAGTGATTTATATCATGCAGACTCCGTGGGCTAATGGATAACACACTTGGATTGTGCGTTTGAAATATATATATATATATATATATATATATATATATATATATATATATATATATATAGAGAGAGAGAGAGAGAGAGAGAGAGAGAGAGAGAGAGAGAGAGAGAGAGAGAGAGAAAGACATACATATATATATACATATACATATATATATATATATATATATATATATATATATATACATATACATATATATATACATATATATATACACATATATATATACATATATATGTATATATAAGTCAGTTCATATTATATTCCAATAACCATGGTTTTTATTTTGATTTAATAAAAATATATCTGCATCTAACACATGGTTTCTTATGAAGGCATTTTGCCTCTATCTTTATGTTTATATATATATATATATATATATATATATATATATATATATATATATATATATATATATTCTGTATTTTCGGTATTTTCTGCGAGACTGAATCCCACGGGTCTTCATATGCACGCTTGAACTTGAGTTGAGCACGGTTCTGAAGAAGACAAGAGTTCCCGAAATATTATATCATACGCAGTTTCCACCAGACCATCTTGATACAGGTATTACATAACATTGTAACATTGTGTAGATAAACAGATATATGTGTGTTTGTGGAAAAAATAAATAAATATATATATATATATATATATATATATATATATATATATATGTGTATGTATACATTGTATTAAGTGTGAAACTATTTAATTTGTTCCACCATTATATGTCTTATTTGCTCCAATTTGTGTCTATCCGTCACTCCTCTGCATTGTATTGCCTTCTAGGTATCACATTTTCATTATTATATAAAAAAAACAATTTTTTCATCTTTAATTTTAAAGATTAATTTTTTTTTAATATAATAATGAAAATTGGACTGATAAATATTCAACAAGGTGTTGAAATAAATCAAAAAGCAAAAAAATTAAAATTTAAAGAACTTATGAATATTATGATTTAGGATTGATCTTTGCATGCTCATTGGAATGAATCAAATTTATATATATATATATATATATAAACATAAAGATAGAGGCAAAATGCCTTCATAAGAAACCATGTGTTAGATGCAGATATTTTCTATTAAATCAAAATAAAAAATAAAAACATTTATATAGTGCAGATAAACCATTAAGAGAGAACTTTTTGACTTCCTAATTAGCAGAACTATTTTTAAAACCGTTCATAATCAATTAACATTTAGTATTATTAATTTGGAATTGCATTTGCTTATGTTTGTTATCTATATACAATAGTTTCGTCTATATTAACAGTAATTACTTAAAGTTATTTAATAAATAAATCGGAAAAATAACTAAAAAACCTTAAGTTTAAACAACCAGCGCTCGCTCACGACCTTACCGAAGGTTGAGCGAGACATAAGCGAGAATAGAAAGTGGAAGGGAGAGAGAGTGTAGCTGTCTCACTCGCTTTCTATCTGATCTCTTTCTACCGCCCTCTTCTTTCAGTTTTTACATCTGAACGATAAATAATAGGTACGTGCAAAATCAATGGCCGATCCCCAAAATGTAAAAACATTTTGACCCTCCCTTCACTTAAAAATTCACTAAAATTCAGGAATTCAACCAATTTTAATTAAATTTTCAATCACGAAATATAATGAAACCATTTTTTTTAAATCTTAGTGGAAATGTATTATTTTTGAAAACAAAATACGCCTAAAGTTATATTTTTATATATTAATAAAAAATGCATGAATTTTTTTGTTTTTATGAAAATAAAATATTGTAGATGTTAACAATTAAAAAAATATATTTCGTATATATTACGAAAAAGTCCCCTAAATACCGTGTTAATAAAATCACTATAACTCGAAGAAAAATTAATGTGGGATTAGCCTTCCAACCACCACTAACTTTTACACCGCCCTCACAATTTTATTTTTAGAGATTCATCGATTTCGTTAATTTAACAATTAATTGTCAATTACTTGGAAAGATAAAACATAAGTTTTTGTTTTTGTTTTTGTCATTAATAAATATTATTTAAAAAGTTTAAAATTATTTATTAATAAATAAATAATTCAAATATGACATTTTCTTTAAAAATTGAATTATATTTATAAATAATTGTTAATGTTTTAATTTTTTCAATGAAAAAATTGTCAGTGTAGTCATTGACTTTAATCTACTTTTTCACACTTAAAATAAAAAATACACTTTATTTTAAAAAGAATTAATGTAATTTATCGTTACGACACGTTAAGAATAAATCGAATAACTAAAGTTTTTAATCATCATGTAAAAAAGATTGACGCAGTTCGTAACATAAAAATAATTTTTAACATTTAAAAAAAGTTTTATTACAAATTCTAAGGAAAAACATTGGTAAACAGACGTCATCAATAATTTCAGAGTATTACTGAATTAAAAACTAATACGAAGTTAAATATGAATCTTTTTAGTTAAAAATAAATAAAATCTTAATTGCGTACATTCACAAATATTTTAATCAAATAAGCATTTTCTTATTTATTACAACAAAATAAGGACACTTAAATTAATTAAATTTCTTTATAACCTTAAAAAGAATAAATAAATGAATGGATAATAATTTTTCAACTCCTATATAATACAAAACCACTTTTATATATAAAGTTAAAAATGATAAATTATTACATTTTTGTCTTCCATATATTCTGCATAGCGATAGTCAATCGGTAAACAAAGTCTTTTAAATGATGCCGGATTTTGATAATCTATGACTCTTGGGGGGGGGGATAATTTTGCTAATGTTTAGCAGGACCGGCGGGACAGTTATAAAAGTGGGGGGGGGCTCTCCTAAAAAGTGGGAGGGCCCGGTTAAACATATGCATATATAACTTCATTATTGATGACCGTAAAGTGGGGGGGGGGGCAGGTCAAAAAGTGGGAGCGGGCTTGAGCCCCCCCCCCACCTGCCCCCCCCCCCGGTGCTGCCGTCCATGTTTAGTAAAACTTAGGAATTTTTTTTTTATAATTTAGTATCTTATGACTTTAATTTAATAATTATCTTTAAAATAGTTCCCAAAAACTTATATTTATCTTTCAAGGGATTTTTACAAGTAATTTCTTCACAGGTCAAAATTCACTGAATGTTTTGGTTTTTCAGCCGTCGTATATTTCATTATAATTTCTTTTTCACACGTAAATATACAGTTTCTTCCTTTTAGAGATTAAGTTTAGGCTTTTATCTTTCAAACACAATCAAAGTTTACACGAAAACTAATTAAATAATTAATGATAATCGCTTTTTAATAAGCATAGTCCGTACAAGAGACAGCCATTTTTGCACGTACCTAATAAATAAACAACATTTTTTATTAGTTAAGTTAATGCCTTTATTGTAAAGTTAAACAACAAACTTATTGTTTAATGTTTACAAAGACTATTCTGATTGACAAATTAAAACAATAGGTTAGTAGCACTGTGATCTGGCCCAATTACGAAAAAATATTTTGGTATGATTGTAGAGTAACATCCCTTGCGAAATTACCCTCCATCCACCCCAAAAGTATTCTACCTGTTTTAGGCGATCACGTGTGAACACCCTGAAAAACTTCACGGAAAGATGAAAAGAAAAAAAAGTATGGGGAAATTTTTTGTATATAAATTTAATGTAAAATTGTCCCCATTTATGGGGCCAGTTTTGGGGCAGTTAACTAAAAAAAAAATTTTTGTTGGTTTTTTTTTAGGGGGGTAGCTACTCTTTTAGGCGATTACATGTCGTTTTATGACCTTGCCACTCGGAATTAGGGTTAGTAATAAAAACTTTTGGTAAGTTTCCTAAAAAGATAGAATGGCCCGGAATATATATATATATATATATATATATATATATATATATATATATATATATATATATATATATATATATAACTGATTCCTCACTAAATTCTAAAATATTTGCTTTTTCTTTATCTCTGTTTTCCACGGTGTTAACATGCAATCGCCTAAAAAAAGCAAAATGTCATTTTCTCGGGGTATCGAAGGTTATTAATCTGCAAATTTACCCATATTTAATTTTTTTAAATCTTATACATTTTTTTTAACTAAACGTCCCATTTTTATTTTAATTTTAAGCAATTGATTTTAGTTGTGCTTACTTTTCCTGTGAAAATTGAATAACATACTTTAAAATTATCGAACTAATTATATACCTTATTTTTATGGTATAAATAAAAATATTAAAAGTTTGGATATTATTGTAGATGAACATCCATCTCTTGATAAAATGAGATTCTACTCTTTTAGGCGATTACGTGTGAATACCCTAAATAACTGGCAGAAAGAGAAACAACAAAAAATATTTTAGAATTTAGTTTCGCAAATAAATTTAACCTAAAATGATCCTCCATTTTCGAGCCATTCTATTATTATTATTCTATTATTATTCTATTATTATTCTATTATTATGGCAGTTAACCATTTTTTGCCATATGAGATGAATTCTGTACGTTATTGCTTTAGGTCGATTGTGTGTGGTTTTACAACCTTGCCAGTCGAACTTGGGATTAGTGTTAAAAATATATATTAGTTAACTGCCCTAATAATTTAGAATGACCGTAAAAAGAAGTATCTCATTTTTTAGGAGGTGTAATTTAGCTGAGTTTTTTAATCTACACCAAAGTTTGTTGTTAAAATTTTGGAATTCTCTGAGTAAAATTATATTTTTTTATTAACGGCCTCCCATTCCAATGAATTGCTGCCCGGAGGGCGGGTAGGATTTTCTAGTATAACAGGGCTTTACGGAGTCCGCTAAAAAGGAGCACGCTCCTTTTTGCTGGAGCAAAGGAGAAGAGGGCTCATTTTATATTCAGCTGGAGTGGAGCGGGAGCAACTCCATTTGGGATTAAAGAGTGCGGTTTTATCGCTCCTTGCTTCATAATTATTTGATTTTTTTTTTTTAAATTAGTTTTTTTTATTCAGTAATAAATAGGAAAAGAAAAATTCCTAGCTAAACTCTTTGAGTTATTTTTAAAATTATATCTCTGGTAAATGTATATGAAATAGGGAGAGAAAGAGAGGGGGAGAGGAAGGGAGAGAGAGGTAGAAAGAACGAGAGTTACACATGGAAACAGAACACTGAATTTCTCAGGGTTTTTTCACATCTACATGTTGCATTTTTGATAGGACTGTTTTCTTAAGGCAGGAGACAATTTGGCAACAAATGTCTTCAAATGCGCCAGTGAGTCTTTGAAGTTATTTTCTTAAAGATTGGAACTTTTTTTGTATTTATGACAAGAATGCTTGTTGCTGATTGAATAAATAAGCCAATTTTTTTTTTCATTTTAATTGAACTTTTATGCCATATTTTTACTGTCGTCTTTTTGGCAACATTTTGTTATTCTTAAATTCACAACTTGCTTTAAAATTCGTTTAATTCCGTTAAAACTTGCTTTTGTAAATAGAATGTTCAAAGTTTGTTTTTTGTGTGTAATAAAATGTTAAAGCAGTAAAAAATATATTTAGTCCAAAGAAAAAAATATCTTTACTCCAAGGAAAATAAAAACAATAAAAACCAACATTGCCGCCTGGAATTAAAGTTAGATTCTCAACAATTTAAAAAGTAAATGAGAATTTTATTTCAGGACCAAAAATACAATTACGACCAACAATCAGTTTCATCCAAAATTTGGGCGAATACCAAGCGAAATGAACGAAAAACAACAGCGGGCACTTTTCTACAATTAAACCGATGTTTAAACTTAAAGAAAATGTCTTAAATTTAAATTTTTTTAAATTAAATAATTAGACTTTCTGACTAATTTGTTGTTTTTTTTTAGAACCGAAAGATATCTAATCTAGATATCTTTCTTTATCTTAAAAAATCTATTATCTAATATAATTTTAATATTGTAAACAGTTTTTTTTTTATCATAGATTTAAAATATAGACGTTTTCACCTTTTTTATTTTAATATTTAATTTTAATAAATGTTTTTGCCCGACCTAGGAAAACTTGCTCCAGTTAATTTTTCGGGGGAGAAAAATTTGACCCGATATTTTTTCAACTCCCAAGGTCTAGGCCAGATATTTTGTATGAAATTTTAAGACATTAAATGGATCTCTGAATTGTTTATTGACAATTTATTGATATTTTTTGGCCAACTTATGAAAAATATTTTTTTTATTCAATCTTTAAAAAGTAAACTTCATTGGGTTTTTTTCGCCCCAAATTGTACTATAGAAAAAAAAAGGATAAATCGATTTGTTTGAAAGTATTGCGCGTTTCTCTGTGATAAATAATAATATACATTATACAATATAGTTACGTTCTTAAAACAAACAAATATTAAACAACCACACGACGATTATTGTTGCTCTGGCTGTCTCTCCTCTCACAGAGAAATGTTTTCTTTAAAAAGAAAATAATCATTAATAATGTTTAAAAGTAAAACTTTATTTACTTAAAACAAATCTAAATTCCGTTCCAAAATAAATAGAAAAAATATCGGGTCATATTTTCCTCCCGTGAAAAATATGTAATGAAAATGAAAATTGTTTTAAAATACTTCAGGGATTTTTCTATTTCTATTTTATACCTCAGGAAACGAAAATTTACGTATGCATCGTCCAACATGTTCTCCTATAACCCTTAGCACATCTCAAAATATTAGCGAGATTTTGTCAAATATTATCTTACCGTCTTACACTTAAAGTGACATCCCCATCCATATTGACGAGATCCTTTAACGTCCACCCCTATACTTCGACCATTCATTGGCAGAATAGAACGTTTCTGAAAGAAGGTACATTTTCATTATGGAGCACTGAAAAAGAGCCGCTCCTTTATATATATATATATATATATATATATATATATATATATATGGTAAGTTATGAAAATATATTTATTGCAATAACGCTACACAGAGGCTTCCGCGTTTTATCCCCGTAGGGAATCGTCAGGCTAAAATTTTAGCCTGACGATTCCCTACGGGATGAAACAGAAGCCTTTGTGTAGTGTAACTGCCATAAATATATTTTCATAACTTACTACCTAGCTCTACTCACGTATTAAACACTGTCGAAGTAAATACTGAAAATTGATACATAAAATATTATATCTTCTTATAACATTTTATGTGAATACATGAAATAATAATAATAATAATAATAATAATAATATATATATATATATATATATATATATATATATATATATATATATATATATATATATATTCATGGACGGCGGCACCGGGGGCAGGGGGGGATCACTTTTTGACTTGCCCCCCCCCCCCACTTTACGGTCATCAATAATGAAGTTATATATGCATGTGTATAACCGCCCCCCCCCACTTTTTAGGAGAGCCCCCCACACACACACACTTTTATAACTGTCCTGCCGGTCCTGATATATACTGATAAAGTGACTCTATAATATTTTAAGTAAGGGGATAAAACTAAAATTAAGGGGCCTCCAGGGCACTGCTGATCCTCCACCCCACCCCGATAGGTTTAGGCCCACACTACACACAAACCTAACTTTGATAAATGCAACTGACATTTACCTAAGGATGTAACGAGGGGGATAACTCTTCATTCCTTATTTTCTTAAACCTCAAAGAATATATAATATATTTTTTCTTATCTCTAAAATGTATAAAAGATAAAAGATAATTAAAATTTGGTGAATAAATACAAAGTTGCTTTCGTTTTATTTTCGTTATTAAACAATTTTCAAGAAATAAATAAATAAAAAAAAAAATCTTCTACCTCGGACAAATATTAACTGTAAAGTTTAGTATAAAGATAAAATTGATATTCTGATACTAAGAAATAAATGACTTATTTTCTTTTACATTATTTTCACAAAACAAAGAATAATTTAAAAGATTTTTAAGATTCAAATTATTTTCCAAATCCAAACTGATAGTAATTTGTATATGTTAGTAATCAATAAAACGTTAGTAACAAAATAACAGTACTTTTGAACTTTTTTTGATACTTTTGAACTTTTTTTGATACTTTTGAACTTTTTTTGATACTTTTGAACTTTTTTGCAAGTTCGTTTCGGTTAATTTGGAGTTTTGTATAGTCTACGACTACAATGTTACCTTATTAAAAAAAAAATAAGACCAAGATGTTTTTCTTTTGGGTACATTTGTAGATTAACACACTCCATAGACCCCCCCCCCCGCCAAAAAAATAAGATTCTACTTTTTTAGGCGATTATTTTATTTGATTATTTTAGAATTTAAAAAGAGGGATCAGTTTCGTATATAAATTTAATATAAAATGATCCCCTATTTCCAGACTATTCTAGCTTTTTAGGGCAGTTAACAACATTTTTTACCACTAACTCTAAATCCCAGCGGCTGCTAGTTAGTGTTAGGTTAGTGTTAGATTTAGAATTAGGTTAGAATAATTTATTGGAAGAAGGAACTTTTGAAAATTAATATGCCCAATCTCACAAAATTGAACGTTGTAAAAAATACTATTTTCTTGCAGTAATGTAATAGCTCCTGCTTTGTCTCTCAGACGGTCGTCCAATGCAAACATGATTACAATAAATAAATAAGAGTAAAAAATAACATCGGCTATGAACAAATTAAGAATATCTGATACAAATGAGTACTGTGAACGTGTTAATACCGGGTTCAAAACATTAATTAAGAAGAGACAATACAAAACGAAATTGCTCCAGTCAGGAAAGTTCAATAGCAACAAAATAATAATCTTCATGATAAAATAAGTGGCAGTGATAAGGTAAGTATTCAACAAAATCTTTCATTAATGAAACATGCACATTCTTTTCAATTAACAACAAAAAAACACTTGGAGCAAATTGTAAACCCAAGAACGCTTAAAGATATCAAATAAAATCGCTTGGGTCTATTAATGTGTTGCCACACTGGGGATCATCGTGAGTTAACTTTACTCTATGAGCGTCTCTCCATCGACATTATCAGAGGGAACACTTCGAGCCTGCTCTTGGTCTGCCATGCCTGCTAGACATCTGATCAAACATCCTGATGTTTCGGTTATATCTACAAAGGCTTTTAAAATTTGGCAGTTGAAACAGATTATTTAAAATCGGACGGCAACAAAGTAAATATTTACATTAACTTTTTAACATGTATAAAATTGAACTTTTATCTCAATTTTTTCACATATCTTTTTGATAATTTGGTATTCTTTAATTATTGATTAGTATGTTTTAACTTCTTCCTTTTTATTTTAAACTCGTTAAATTATATTATGAATAAAAACTAATTGTCTTATCTTGGGTTTTATGAAGTATTTTATGAAGTATCTATTAATTTAATTCAATTAATTGAACAAAGTTGTTGATTTTTCCTATTGAAATTGTTGACACTAATCAAATTAAATTTTAGATCATAAAATTTTATTTGTCATATGATTTCTGATGAAAATGTAATTATTGAATATTTAGATAAATCTTCATTTCATTAATTTTTATTATATTTTTTAAATAAATCAAGAGTTTTCAATTTTTGATTTGTATGCATTCAAATTGTTATATAATAAAGTTGCATTCAAATTGTTATATAATAAAGTTGCATTCAAATTGTTTTATAATAAAGTTGCATTCAAATTTTTTAATAAACTTTAAATCTTAAACGAATACATTTATATTTTGAATTTTGATATTTAAACTCCGCAAATTGCGCCATATGTTTGGAAATTAAGAAAGAAAATAATACAGGCCACCATTAAATAATAAATATTTTAAATAGTGTTGAAAAATATGTAAAAATCATAGAAATCAGAAAGGATAAAATATTGATAAATAGATTCTATTTAAAGTGAATAAAAACAAAAAAGCGAAAACAAAACAGTTTTGCAGTTTGTATTTATGAACTGATTATTTAAATCGTTTCTTCAGTTGCGATAATAAATGAAAATTTGCTTTTCTATAAAATTCAGAAAAAAATCTACATAATGGTTTGATACGAATAAAGAGACAAAACATTTTAGGCACTTGTGCACTTTAGTAAACAGCGGCAGATAATCCACAGGAAGTAACGACCAATAGATTAAAACATTTGAATAAATTTATTTATTTAGTAAAATATAGTTTCTTAAAGAAAAACATTGTAATAAAATAAAGTTTATTTTCAATAAAGTAACATTTTGGCCAAAACATTGTAATAAAATATAGTTTCTGAAATTGACAGTGATTTTTTTTTATAATTTAAAATGTATAACATTTTAGACAAACAATAATAATAAAACTATATTTTATTACAATGTTTTGGCCAATATGTTACTTTATTACAATATTTTCCTTTCAGAAACTATATTTTATTAAATCAATTAATTTATTCAAATGTTTTAATCTATTCGTCGTTACTTCCTGTGGATTATCTGCCGCTGTTTACTAAACTGCACAAGTGCCACATTTTATCTTGAAGATGATGATGATTGATGCAACAAAAATGATCTGATTCTTCTTCAAAATCACCTAACAATGCAGACTTAGCATTCTGGTCATTTGGCTACAATCGAAATATAGTATCGGTTCGGTTCGGTCTCAGGAAACCATCCTCACCGGTATTATCTCTTCCTTTCAAAGTGGGGTAGGATTATTGCTTATCGCCTGAGGCACCATCATTCGTGCTAGTGAGACTATACAGGTTATTCTTGTTCTCAGTTCAAAGTTTTCCTCTTTGAGGGGGGGGGGCTGGATTTTATCTCACCTTAAAAACCGACCTTTTGTCTTTTGCCCATGTGGTAAGGGCCAAGTAAAAATCGACTTCAAATAGTACCGATAGAAATGGAGATGATTAATAGAAATAGGGGTTCATTTTGTTGGCTAAACTCTTCATTGTTGAATCTATGGACGTTGGACATTTTATTGCATTCTACCAAATCACTTGAACATTTATTTTTACTAATGAGTCAGCAAGACTAAAAACAACCAAAGATAAGATTTAATAAGATGGATAGATTGACAGTTTAATGATGAGGAATACTATGAGAGATTTGAAAATCTACTCATACTACCCACTAAAAAAAAAATCCGACCTCAAAAACAGCAATTCTTCCCCCTTCGTCAGAAACATCGCTCAAAGGACAAAATAAGGGAAGCGAAAGTTACGAGACTGTCGAAAAATGCAGTTTCTACATTTCCCAATGGATGACCTAATTATGTCTACTGTGTTTGAACTTTCATCCGAAAATGTGTGCTGAAATTTTGTTTGCTATTGCATGTGCAGAGTCATCGTGGCATGGTAACTCACTGTGAATCATCATCATCATCATCATCATCATCATCATATTATTATTATTATTATTATTATTATTATTATTATTATTATTATTATTATTATTATTATTATTATTCAAGCTGTTGTATTCGTTTTTCGAAAATTTTCTTTCATTTAGATTTTTTTTAAAGAATAAAAATATTGCACTGTTGTTAAATGTTTGTATTCTTTAAAAAATCTAAAAATCCGAAATGTGAACACAGTTAATTAGCATTTACTATACCAAAAACCAAAAACCAATTTTCAATTTGTGTTGATGTTTTTTATTATCGTAGTTTAATGACAGACAAAGAAACATATATGAAGTTCTTAATCGTATTAAACATACTTGAATAACCGTGTTTTCTTCAAAATAAATCCAGGCGATAAAAATGTATTTAATTTAAGCAGATACAATTGCACATATTTTTAGAAAAAATCGTATAAAATGTATTTCAATATATATATATATATTTATACAATATTTACTATTTTATTAAATATGTATTGTTATTGGAGAATATGTTTCTATTCCACCTTTTTATAAAAGAAAAGTGTAAAAGTTAATATGAAAATTCAATAGCTATTATAACTTCAAGAAAAATGGTGTTAGTTGTATTTGTATTTGTTAATTTGTTTTACTGATTTATCCCAGATTTATTTGTCTTTAAATTAAACTTTTTTCTCTTTGACACCTCTATTTAATAATAATAACTAATTACACCTCTATTTAATAATAATAACTAATTACATCTCTATTTAATAATAATTACTAATTACATCTCTATTTAATAATAATAACTAATTACATCTCTATTTAATAATAATTACTAATTACATCTCTATTTAATAATAATTACTAATTACATCTCTATTTAATAATAATTACTAATTACATCTCTATCTAATAATAATTACTAATTACATCTCTATTTAATAATATCTTATTACATCTCTATTTAATAATAATTACTAATTACATCTCTATTTAATAATAATAACTAATTACATCTCTATCTAATAATAATTACTAATTACATCTCTATTTAATAATAATTACTAATTACATCTCTATTTAATAATAATTACTAATTACATCTCTATTTAATAATAATTACTAATTACATCTCTATCTAATAATAATTACTAATTACATCTCTATCTAATAATAATAACTAATTACATCTCTATCTAATAATAATAACTAATTACATCTCTATTTAATAATAATTACTAATTACATCTCTATTTAATAATAATTACTAATTACATCTCTATTTAATAATAATAACTAATTACATCTCTATCTAATAATAATAACTAATTACATCTCTATTTAATAATAATTACTAATTACATCTCTATTTAATAATAATTACTAATTACATCTCTATTTAATAATAATTACTAATTACATCTCTATTTAATAATAATTACTAATTACATCTCTATCTAATAATAATTACTAATTACATCTCTATCTAATAATAATTACTAATTACATCTCTATTTAATAATATCTTATTACATCTCTATTTAATAATAATTACTAATTACATCTCTATTTAATAATAATAACTAATTACATCTCTATCTAATAATAATAACTAATTACATCTCTATTTAATAATAATTACTAATTACATCTCTATCTAATAATAATTACTAATTACATCTCTATCTAATAATAATTACTAATTACATCTCTATTTAATAATATCTTATTACATCTCTATTTAATAATAATTACTAATTACATCTCTATTTAATAATAATAACTAATTACATCTCTATTTAATAATAATTACTAATTACATCTCTATTTAATAATAATTACTAATTACATCTCTATCTAATAATAATTACTAATTACATCTCTATTTAATAATATCTTATTACATCTCTATTTAATAATAATTACTAATTACATCTCTATTTAATAATAATAACTAATTACATCTCTATCTAATAATAATTACTTATTACATCTCTATTTAATAATAATTACTAATTACATCTCTATCTAATAATAATAACTTATTACATCTCTATTTTATAATAATAACTTATAACATCTCTATTTAATAATAATAACTAATTACATCTCTATTTAATAATAATAACTAATTACATCTCTATTTAATAATAATAACTTATTACATCTCTATTTAATAATATCTTATTACATCTCTATTTAATAATAATTACTAATTACATCTCTATCTAATAATAATTACTAATTACATCTCTATTTAATAATAATAACTTATTACATCTCTATTTTATAATAATAACTTATAACATCTCTATGTAACAATAATAACTTATTACATCTCAACTTAATAATAACGTATTACATCTCTGATTAATAATAATAACTTATTACATCTCTATTTAACAATAACTTATTACACCTCTGATTAACAATAATAACTTATTATCACACATGCATACACAAATTCTGGGGAGGACTTGAATGCCGACACTACCCTCGAGTGTCTTCGGTCTCTCTGTACAGGGGTTTGCTAGAGACTCTGACATGACAGGAAGTAAGTGTAGTATCTGTTCCGATGGATACTGCACCCCTATAGACGGATGTCGTCTTGTCCTTCGGGGCTTGATTCCACCTGTCTGTGGGTTTGTCCTGTGCAGTTCTAGGAGGTCCACCCTCCCAGGCTTCGCCTCCCCTCTTTGGGGAGGAGTAAGTTTATTGCTTACTGCTTGAGGCGCCCCTACCGGGGAATGCCGACGGGGCTGCCCAGGCAATTTTTAAATGGCCAGAGTGCTCACCTCTCGAGGGCTGGCTTTTAACCCCACTTACTCGACCCAAGCTGTGGTCACATCTTACTTGTGGGAGTAAGATAAAACTGGCCTTGTGCCTAACTCCTGCAGAGGAGTAAATAAATATACTTTTTACTTTAAATAAACCCTGACCAAATATTTAAAAAAAATAGTGTGCTGTCTCCTCAAGCCATCCAGCACGTCTCCCGAATTTATTTCCGGTCCAATGATGATAACGAACAATAATTTTTAATTTTATCATCATTTACATAATTATTTATTGTTGTTGTTTTTTACTAAAAATATTTATTTATAAAACATATGTATTTATAAAACATTTTTATTTAGAAAACATATTTATTTAGAAAACATATTTATTTAGTAAACATATTTATTTATAAAACATTTTTATTTATAAAACATATTTATTTAGAAAACATATTTATTTAGAAAAAAATTTTATTTAGAAAATATATTTATTTATAAAACATATTTATTGTGAAAACATATCTATTTATAAAACATATTTAGAAAACATATTTATTTAGAAAACATATTTATTTAGAAAACATTTTTATTTATAAAACATATTTATTTATAAAACATATTTATTTAGAAAACATATTTATTTAGAAAACGTATTTATTTAGAAAATGTATTTATTTATAAAACATATATATTTAAAAAACATATTTGTCCAATTTGTCCATAAAACATTTTTATTTAGAAAACATATTTATTTAGAAAACATATTTATTAAGAAAAGATATCTATTTATAAAACATATTTATTTGAAAACATATTTATTTGGAAAAAATATTTATTTAGAAAACATATTTGTCCAGAAAACATATTTATTTACAAAACATATTTATTGTGAAAACATATTTATTGTGAAAACATATCTATTTATAAAACATATTTAGAAAACATATTTATTTAGAAAACATATTTATTTGGAAAACATATTTATTTAGAAAACATATTTATTTAGAAAACATATTTATTGTGAAAACATATTTATTGTGAAAACATATCTATTTAGAAAACATATTTATTTAGAAAACATATTTATTTATAAAACATATTTATTTAGAAAACATATTTATTTGGAAAACATATCTATTTATAAAACATATTTATTTGAAAACATATTTATTTGGAAAAAATATTTATTTAGAAAACATATTTGTCTAGAAAACATATTTATTAAGAAAACATATTTATTTGAAAAACATATTTTTCCAGAAAACATATTTATTTAGAAAATATATTTATTTAGAAAACATATTTATTTAGAAAACATATTTATTTAGAAAACATATTTATTTAGAAAACATATTTATTGTGAAAACATATCTATTTATAAAACATGTTTAGAAAACATATTTATTTAGAAAACATAGTTGTCTAGAAAACATATTTATTTAGAAAACATATTTATTTGGAAAACATATTTATTTAGAGAACATATTTATTTAGAAAACATATTTATTTGGAAAACATATTTGTCTAGAAAACATATTTATTTGGAAAACATTTATTTGGAAAACATTTATTTATAAAACATATTTATTTATTAAACATATTTATTTATAAAACATATTTATTTAGAAAACATATTTGTCTAGAAAACATATTTATTTAGTAAACATATTTATTTATAAAACATTTTTATTTATAAAACATATTTATTTAGAAAACATATTTATTTAGAAAAAAATTTTATTTAGAAAATATATTTATTTATAAAACATATTTATTGTGAAAACATATCTATTTATAAAACATATTTAGAAAACATATTTATTTAGAAAACATATTTATTTAGAAAACATTTTTATTTATAAAACATATTTATTTATAAAACATATTTATTTAGAAAACATATTTATTTAGAAAACGTATTTATTTAGAAAATGTATTTATTTATAAAACATATATATTTAAAAAACATATTTGTCCAATTTGTCCATAAAACATTTTTATTTAGAAAACATATTTATTTAGAAAACATATTTATTAAGAAAAGATATCTATTTATAAAACATATTTATTTGAAAACATATTTATTTGGAAAAAATATTTATTTAGAAAACATATTTGTCCAGAAAACATATTTATTTACAAAACATATTTATTGTGAAAACATATTTATTGTGAAAACATATCTATTTATAAAACATATTTAGAAAACATATTTATTTAGAAAACATATTTATTTGGAAAACATATTTATTTAGAAAACATATTTATTTAGAAAACATATTTATTGTGAAAACATATTTATTGTGAAAACATATCTATTTATAAAACATATTTATTTAGAAAACATATTTATTTATAAAACATATTTATTTAGAAAACATATTTATTTGGAAAACATATCTATTTATAAAACATATTTATTTGAAAACATATTTATTTGAAAACATATTTATTTGGAAAAAATATTTATTTAGAAAACATATTTGTCTAGAAAACATATTTATTTAGAAAACATATTTATTTGAAAAACATATTTTTCCAGAAAACATATTTATTTAGAAAACATATTTATTTAGAAAACATATTTATTTAGAAAACATATTTATTTAGAAAACATATTTATTTAGAAAACATATTTATTGTGAAAACATATCTATTTATAAAACATGTTTAGAAAACATATTTATTTAGAAAACATAGTTGTCTAGAAAACATATTTATTTAGAAAACATATTTATTTGGAAAACATATTTATTTAGAGAACATATTTATTTAGAAAACATATTTATTTGGAAAACATATTTGTCTAGAAAACATATTTATTTGGAAAACATTTATTTGGAAAACATTTATTTATAAAACATATTTATTTATTAAACATATTTATTTATAAAACATATTTATTTAGAAAACATATTTGTCTAGAAAACATATTTATTTAGAAAACATATTTGTCTAGAAAACATATTTATTTAGAAAACATTTGTCTAGAAAACATATTTATTTAGAAAACGCATTACTTTATGTAATACCTAATATATAGAAAATAATTTTATTTTATTAATTTAAAAATATTTTTTTAATGCGATTACAGCAAAATGATTTTTTTTTACATTTTATAAAATTAATAAGAAATTAAAAAATAAATTTATTCAGTTTTAGTTTTTCATTGACATTAACAATTTTTTTTATTGACATTAACAATTTTTTTTAAATTAAAAAAAAAATTGAAATTAAAAATAGGTCCCACACTGTCTGCCAAGCTCCAGCCGCTGTCTCATCGCCACAGTGTTGCATTCCTGTGCTTGTTTTATAAGTACTTTCATGAAATGTGCTCCGATGAACTTACTGCACTTGTACCCCGTCAGTGTGAATATCCCCGACCAACCCTATCAGCAGCAAAGTCCCACCCCTTCACTGTAGAGGTCCACAGATGACGTAAGATTTTCTACTCTAATAAGCTTCTTTCCTCAGACCGATTGCCATTTGAATTCCCACCTCGCTCCCCGTTTCCATACCAATATGCAAAACTTTAAATGTAATGTGAACAAACGTCTTGCTGTCTAATCCTCACTTAGGTCCACCTATAAATCTGGCCGCTATCACTTTTCAATGACAATATGCCTTGTTTTGAGCTAACAAAAGTAAAATAAATAAACAAATATTTCTTTTTATCAAACTAGTCAATAAAGTGCAAGATAAACTTAAAAAATAGCTGCTTAAAATCAAAATTATTTTGCAAATAAAAAATAATCTAACTAGTACAGCAGCAGACAACAATAAATGAGAACATTGCAAACAAAAATTAATAGAAACGGTTATAATAATTTATGGTTATTTTAAAAATAATTTGAAAGAAGTTAGAAATGTAATTTGTTATAATAAATGAATTTTAGGTTTTGTTGAAAAACAAATACAACAGCTGCAATAATAATAATAATGATGATGATGATGATGATGATGATGATAATAATAATACACTACTAGAGATAAAAAAGGGAAAGTTGAGGGCATGGAATTACCCAACTGAGAGCAGATGAGAGCGCTAGGCGAACAAGACAGCTATAAATATTTTGGAGTTCTGGAAGCAGACCCAATCAAATCAAGAGAAATGAAAGAGAAGATTGGAAAAGAATATCTGAGAAAAACAAGGAACTCTTAGAAACAAAATTATATAGCAAATACCTAATAAAAGGAATAAATACCTGGGCAGTATCACCAATAAGATACTCTGGACCATTCATAGGCTGGACAAAAGAAGAACTCAGGCACCTTGACCAGAGAACTAGAAAATTAATGACCAAGCACAACACACTATATCCAAAAGACGATACAGACAGACTCTACGTGAAAAGAAACGAAGGGGGAAGAGGACTGGTAAGTATAGAAGATTGTGTGGACAACAATAAAAAAGAGCTGGAGAAATACATAAACCAGAACACAGAAAGGCTGATCAGCGCAGCAAGAGACACCGTCCCGACGAAGAACTCAGGAAACACCAAAACCAGAAACAAACAGACGAGAAAAGAAAAGTGGGAAGAAAAACAACTACATGGCCATTTGATAAGAATGCCAAGAGAAGAGAAGCACGAAAATAGTTGGGCATGGCTGAGAAAAGGGCACCTGAACAGACAAACGGAATCCCTACTGATGGCTGCACAAAACAATGCGATTAGGATCAACTACATTAAAGCTAAAATAGATAAAACCCAGGAAAACAGTAAGTGCAGATTGTGCGGACAAAGAGACGAAACAGTAAATCACATAATAAGTGAATGTCCAAAATTGGCCCCCAAAAATACAAAAATAGGGATGACTGTGTGGAGAAAGCAGTACACTGGGAGCTATGCAAACAAATGCATTTTGAACACTCTGACAAATGGTACAAACATAAACCAGAGAGTACTCAAAAACGAAAAACACAAAATCCTTTGAGATATGGAGGTACAAACAAATAAACTCATACAAGCAAGGAGACTGGATGTCATAATAGTCAACAAGAAAGAAAAATCCTGCCAAATCGTAGATTTTGCCGTCCCAGCCGACCACAGGGTGAAAACGAAGGAGACAGAAAAATGAAGCAAATACACTAAATTCGCCATAGAATTGAAAGGGATATATGGAGTATGAAGAAAGTAAATAATCGTAGAAGCACTAGGAACAGTTTAGAAGAACCTGGAAAAAAGACTTAGAGAAATTGTAATCAAAGGCCATACAACGGACGGCAATGATAAAAACAGCGACATCTTAAGGAAAATCCTTAAATACGGAAACCTTTCCACATAAGCTACGAAAACTAACCAATCACAGACAAGAAGCAATACGAAGAAAACAAAATCACATAAAGAACTTTACAAGAACTCAAGGAACAGAAACGGCATAAAAAAATTTCATAAACTACCCCCCCCCCCCCAAAAAAAAAAGTGATGGCACCAGCCTCGGCTGATACCACACAAAACAGTTGTGAAGGGTCAAGGAGGATGGAAAGACCGAGGAGGGATAGCACTAACCAGACCTCCGCTGGAAGAGTGCGGAGAGCACTGGTACATTGGGGAGGCTTATTGCCATCCATATCCCAGAGAAGGCCAATGGTCGTTACTAATGAGAAATCGATGGTAAGCGTCTGTTGTGATAACGCAAATCCATTTACAGTAGTTATCGAAAGAGGTGGAGATCACTTGAAATCTGGGGAGACTTATTGTCACTCAGACTCCAGGGAACACCACTGGTGATTATTAGTGAGCAATCACTGATGACGACCTGTGTGAGAACTCCTAGTGAGTAGTAGTAATAATAATAATAATAATAATAATAATAATAATAATAATAATAATAATAATAATAATAATAATAAAAAGAAGCAAATATACTGAACTGGCCAGAGAACTGAAAGGAATATGGAACATGAAGAAAGTCAGTATAACACCAATAATCGTAGGAGCACTAGGAACAGTCCCCAAAAACATGGAGAAAAGACTAGGAGAAATAGGAATCAAAGGGATAACTGAGACCATACAAAGGACAGTAATGATCAAAACAGCTACAATCCTGAGAAATGTCCTCGAATGCGGAAACCAACCCACATAAGCAACGAATGGAGAACAAACACATGGAAGCATAAGACAACAGAACCGGGGAAAATACAACCGCACGATAGAGGCGCAAGCATAGGCTGACACCACGAAAATTATGGACAGAGGGTCGAGGAGGGAAAGCGCAAACCAGACCTCCACTGGAAGAGCGCGGACAGCTCTGGGACCTTGGGGAGGCTTGTTGCCACTCGGGCCCCAGAGGGGACCAATGGCCCTTATCAGCGGGAAATCGGTGGTAGGTGGCTGTTGCGACACCGCAAGGTCATCAGCGATGATGAACGAAAAGAGGTGGAGCATACTAGAAGTCTGAGGAGACTTGTTGTCACTCAGACTCCAGGGAATACCACAGGTTGTTGGCAGTGGGCGATCATTGACGATGACCAGTGTGATAACTCCTAGTGAGTAAATAATAATAATAATAATAATAATAATAATAATAATAATAATAATAATAATAATAATAATAATGAGTAATGCATTTGTTTGTTAACAGTAAAGCAGCTTATTTGTTTGAGAATCACTTGCAGGAGTTTACCTTATTATGTGCTTTCTTTTCTGCATATGTTCATTAATTTAGCCGATGCAGTTGCTGTATTATGATAACTCTTTGTGCATGCATAACCTCACAAGCTTTTACCATACATTCTCAGATGTGTTATGCATCCACATTCGGACATAAATAGCCGTACTTGGACGAATCAAAAAAAAGAACTAAGAACCGATTCTTATTATATTGGTTCATTAAATGGTGGCTTGTTTAAAAAAAATGGAAAAGCCAAAGAGAGATGCATGCAAAAATCGTGATGTTCAAATAAATGATTTTGAAGAATTTTCGTTTAATTTATTTAACTGAACTTCCCAATTTAATGTGATATGGAATACACTTTTGTACATTTTCATTCGGTTTCAAACCTTTTAATGTTGTGCACAAAGTAGGATCAACTCTTTAATTTTGTATTCACTAAAACAGGCCACATTAAGAAAGCAAATATTAGTGAAACATATTGGGAATATAACAGACAGAGGTATAAACATTGCATTAAAAAAGTACTTTCAATCAATATTTAAACTATTTTAAGGACTTTTCATTAAGAAAAAAGAAAAAGTCCTCTCATATATATATTATATAAGATATTTTCTAATTAGAATTTTCAATAATAATTTGAATAAAACAAAACCTGTAAAAAGTAAAATCATTCTAAAAACATTTCCATGGAGTAACTCAAAATATTACGTTTTAAATCTATTCTAATTATCCATTGAGATAAGTAATAGATTTTATATAAATTAAACTAAAACCAGTAACCCTTCTGTCTTCAGAAACGATTTTAGAGCAATTTCAAACAATTCCATGTTTCAGTAACATGTAAAGAAACATGTAAAGAAACGTGTAAATATTTGATTGATTTCTTTTTAGAAAACAGAAAAGAGAATTTGAATTAAATTTACCTGATTTGAATTAAGCAATCCAGGTAGATTCCCAGATGTGTCATTGTTTTCAAGATCATCTGGAATGTTTTCCATATTATTCCATCAAGCTAAACAACACATTCTCTAGAAAGAAACAAACAAAAGAAGGAATTCAAATGGAAAAAGTTAATCAAAATAAAACTTTGAATATCCATCAAATTATCCAGTTTTTCTAAATGCAGCAATTGCAGAAGAAATTTAGGGAATTTTCATTTAAAATTAAAATTTTAAATGAAAATTCCCTAAATTTCTTCTATATTTAACGTTTGAAACTTTAATAAATTCTTCCACCTTAATGAAAATAGTAAAATCTCATGAACATTTTTTTAATTGTTTTTATTGAGTCAGTTCTAATAGTTGTTGTCTTCTTGTCTCTCATAAACATTTCAGAAATAATGAATAAGATAAAAAGGCCAGGGGAGGTAATAAAAAAGAGAGAAAAGAAAGAATAAATTTAATTTCGGCTCATATTTTATATGATAGAATCATATATATATATATATATATATATATATATATATATATATATATATGATAGCATCATATACTTGAGCCAAGCTCATTATCATATTTTATTTTTTGAACTAACTAAATGCTTTTGAACCTAAAAACATGGAAAACAAGACAAGTGGAATACAAAATAAGACAAGATACATACAAATTAAACATAGACTATCAATCTTTTTTCAAGAAAATTTACAGAAAAATTAAACACATAAGCAGTGTATCATTTAAATATACAATTCTTATAGATATAGAACTCATAAATTTATATTTATTAAGGATGGAATTTAAATCAATCAAATCATTAATAGACAACATTCAACAGTTATCCAACTCTATGAAAATATAATAAAAACAAATCAAGGTTGTCTATATTTCAGATCAAATCTTTCTTACTTTAAACTGAGAAAAATATTTTATAATTATCATAACTAAGATTAAGTAAATACATATTTATTCTCATTGATTTGATAAATATGCTTGAAATGTGAAAATGTACTTACCTTGCAATAGAATGCTTTCACTATAAAAAACTTTAAAGAATCAAATCTCCAATAATTTACTAATAAACTTACTATGTAACAAAATTCAACAGATATTAGTGATATTGTAATCTAAACTAATAAAGCACCATTGGTCTGCTATAGATTCTTTAGCCTTGTTCCCTCTTCCTGTAGTCCAGAAATCAGCCAGTACAGGTGTATAATCTTTACCGAAGGAGAGAGAGAGAGAGAGAGAGAGAAGAGAGAGAGTTGAGAATGAAAACGCCAGCAGCAGCACACACACACACACACACACACACCTAACCACATGTCTGCCCCTGTTTTGGCAACAAAATATTGAAGTGAAATTCTGCCTGTCATTTCAACCATTGCTAATATTCCCTTGTCCACAAGGAATTATAAAACTTTATTCTGTTTTTCGTTTTATCTTATAACTTACTCTTCACATCATAACTGAATCACTTATCTATCTACTCATAAATCTTTAGCCAAAAAGATATATTGATAACCCATTTTTCTTTTTAATAAACATGAAAACAATCTTTTTGTTATAAAAAATATTTATATTCAGAATTAGAAAAATATAAGCTTCTTTTCGTAGAATTTGGTATATTCGGACTACTGTTCTCATCTTGGGTGTTTTTATCACAACGTTTCGGCCGATGTAACCTCCGACCTTCTTCAGGTGTACTTTGTCGAACTCGGGAATCATTCTGTCGAACTCGGGAATCTGGACGGAATTTTGAACGGCACCCTTTATTTAATCCACGGAGGTAGCATGCTCTCGTTCCATCTGCCATGACTGGGAAGAAAACTTCAGTAATTTGCAATTCTTCGTATCGCTCGCACTGAGGATTGAACTTTCAACCTTCAGATGAATGTCACTTTGAACTGAATTATACTTAGTACACCATGGGTCCTTGCAGAAAATTCTAGTATGAATTTTGGGAGCCTTAAATCTATTCTTGTTTCTGATCTAACTACTTATCACTACTTATCTATTATTTATAATTATAGGTTCCCATATTGTATTGAATCCTATACTAGGTCTGTTAAGTAATTCATTGTCGCCTAACATATGTGCTGCTTCTTTGAGTCGTCTTACTCTCCACCGTTCTTCTCTATCTATAATGTTTACTTCATCCCATAAGGATAGATGGTTTCCCTTTTCCTCCCATATGTGGTCAGCCATACCCGACTTTTCGATTTCTCCACGTATTACGGTTTTCCGGTGTTCTAGCCTTACTTTGTATACGTTTCCACACTTAATTGGAATCGTATACACACAATTCTTAGTCATGACTTTTTCCGTAGGGGTTGACTCTCACAAGATGCTTTCGGAGAGTTGAGTCACTCCTGAATACTATCCTGATGTCATATGGATTACATATTCTTTGGATTTTTTCCGACAAGCCCCTTATATATATTATACAAACTGTGGTGAGTTCTCGGGTGGTGTCCTTTGGTGTTGCGTCTAGATTTGTTGGAGCTGATGTCATGCTTTCTGCATAGTTGTTTCAGTGGAGGGTTTCTCTTAAACTATCCATTTCATCTTGATATGTATCGTTGTTACTACATATTGTCTTTGCTCGATGTTGTAGGCACCGGACAATTCCTTTCTTTACATTATATGGATGATGGAAGTTGAAATTTAGATATTGTCCAGTGAAAGTTGGCTTTCGATACACAGATGACCTAAACCTCTGGTCAGTGCGAGTTATCAGCACATCTAGGAATGGATAATTTGTTGTTATGTTCTTTTTCCATCGTGAACTGTATAGATGGACAGAGAGAGTTTACATGGTCCAGTAATATTTGAACGTCCTTCTGGTGAGGCCAGAGTATGAATGTGTCATTTACATATCGCAGCCACATTGTTGGCTGTAGTGGTGTTGATTGTAATCCCATTTCTCAAAGTATTCCATGTAGACATTGGCCAGTACTGGGGACAATGGTGAACCAATGCTAGACCTTCTTCCTGTCGGTATATATCAGATCCCATCACAAAGTATGTGATTTATATGCAGAAGGTGAATATCTCCATTAGATTATCAATTGGGATACAAGTGTGTTCCTTCAGTGAAGCATCTGAAGTCAACCTATCTCGTACCATCGTCAGGGTCTCATCAGTGGGTACTTTTGTGGACAGACTCACTACATCTAGACTCACCATCTGGGTGGAATGAATGTGAGCATTTTTGATTTCTTCCACGAAATGAGCTGAATTCTTGACATACGATGGAGATTTGCCTGTGAGTGGAGTGATTATATCTACCAAGAATCGGCTCATTGGATGGCATGCTGATGGCGCTGACAATGGGCCTTAATGGAATACCGTCTTTATGAATCTTAGGAAGGCCGTTTAGGTGTTGTAGCTTGCTGTAATGTTGAACCAGCTGTCTGTATTTTTCAGGTGGAATTAGGTCCTTGTTTTTACTAAGGATCTGTGACAGCTTCCTCTCTGTTTTCAAAGTCGGGTTCTTTTTTACTTTACAGTAACCACCTGATCCCACTAGATTTGCCAATTTATTGGAATATTCCACTCTATCCATTTACACTGTAGCATTGCCTTTGTCTGTTGGTAATATTATGATATCATAATCACTGCATAGTGACTTGATAGCTAAAACTTCTTCCTTTGAGACGTTCCATTAAGGTCCATTATCAGCACCCGAGGTTCAGCATGCGATCCATTTATACTAAAATTGTCCGCAAGGACCTGTGGCGCAATGGATATAGTACTAAGTATAATTCAGTTCTAAGTGACAGTTATCTGAAGGTTGAAGGTTCAATCATCAGTGTGGGCGATACGAAGAATTGCAAATTACTGAAGTTTTCTTCCCAGTCATGGCAGATGGAATGAGAGCATGCTACCCCCGTGGTTTAAATAAAGGGTTCCGTTCAAAATTCCGTCCAGATTCCCGAGTTTGACAGAAAGATTCCCGAGTTCGACAAAGTACACCTGAAGAAGGTCGGAGGTTACATCGGCCGAAACGTTGTGATAAAAACATCCAAGATGAGAACAGTAGTCCGAATATACCAAATTATCATCTCAAAAATTCCGAAGCATAAGCTTCTTTTATAAAAAAAACTATTCTTTCAATATCTTCAATCTTTTGAATTTCATAATTGGGCATGTGAATTCTATTTGGAAAAAATAAAACCTGCAAAAAGTTAAATCATTCTGAAAATACTTCCACTAAGTAACTCAAAATATTACTTTTCAAATCTATTCTAATATAATTTATATTAGAATAGATTTGAAAAGTAAGTTTTTTTTTTACCTACAGGGGCTCGGAAATACCTGACTAGTACACGGGTGCAGACTATTTTCCCTTCTCGGTAAGACCTTGTCAGGCCATCCATCTAAGAGAAGGAAATCTGTGATAATAAAACCTTGCTACCAACTACTTATGTTGTGACAGCAAACCGTTGGGGAGGGAAGCCTCCTTAGTTCTGATCGATAACCTTCCTAGAG
The DNA here is from genome assembly GCA_963556195.1 of Sepiola atlantica. NCBI lineage: Eukaryota > Metazoa > Mollusca > Cephalopoda > Sepiida > Sepiolidae > Sepiola > Sepiola atlantica. The sequence goes on along the minus strand of OY744537.1, from coordinate 64,021,771 downwards.
CTGGAATCTCGAACAAAATATCCGGTTTGCAAACCTACAATTGCTTAAGAAGTAGATAGGCTCTGCCTATCGCCGTCCCTTGCACTCCTTCTTTGTCTATTAGCCAGGTGCAGAGGTATCAGCGCTGGGACGCCTCAAAACACCCAGTGCCTGGCCTTGTGCCATTACTAGGACAATGAATGCCGTCTCTCTTTCTCTCTATTTGGGCAATTTGGGGAAATTTTTTAGTCACTAAGTCTTACATGACAAGTCTGGGTCGCTCTTGTTCCAACAGGTTGAGGGTACAGGTTAGACAGCTTGTCTGGCTGCTGTTTCCAACTGACAGCAAGAAGCCCAAACTCTTGGGTAGCATTGAGAACGGCTGCTCCATCATCAGTTGCATCATACCGTGGGTAGTTGTACGTGCCATGTCGTGCATGGAAAGGGACTCTAAAGTTATCTCTGGGTGGCGTTCCCAAGGCCACAGCCTCCATGGACCAGGTCGCAACTAATGGACTGGTTGTGTGAGCTTATTGGAACCTAACAAGCACCCACCTTGCCCAACCCACTCTATAACAAAACAAACATCTCATTACAAAAAATAAAATCAAACCTAAACCAGAGACCCAACAAAAAACACCTTTGCCTCCGCCCTTGAGGATCACATTCACAAATATCCGGGGACTTAGAACCAACATCAATGATGTAGAAACCTTTCTCCTGACAAACTCCCCGGATATCGTAGCACTAAGTGAAACAAACCATCAATCCTCAATCTCCTCTCACCACTTTGACATGACTGACTACCTCCCACTCTACCGTAAGGACTCTGACAAACATATGCACGGGCTAGGAGTTTATGTTTGGAACACCCTCCCCCTGACTAGAGAACATAGGTTAGAATCAGATGACCAAGACTACATGTGCTTTAAATTGACTTTACATCACAGCGTTAGTTACTTATATTTCTTATACCGTTCCCTTTCGACCCAGGACTGTACCCTGCTAAACTCTGTCTCTGAAAGCATCATATCTGAGGCAATGGCTGAATCCTTAGAAAATGACTGTAGTGGATTGGGATCATAAATGGTTGGTAACTTTTAATGCCGCAAAGACAAAGCTCCTTTCCTTCAACAACTACAAGAAACCTCTCCAACCACCGACTGTAATGGCAAATAACACCCTACCTTAGAATTCAACATTCAAACTCCTCGGCCTAACCTTCACAGGTAACATAAATTGGAACAAAGATATTGAAGACATTGCCAAGGCTGCAGCAAAAGAAGGTGGGCTAGTAAACTCCTCACACCTGACATCATCCTGTATCTCTACAAAGCCACCATCCGGCCATGCATGGAGTGTTGTTGCCACATCTGGGCTGGTGCATCATCTACTACCATCTCCCTCCTTGACAAGGTCCAAAAAAGAGTCATCAACTTAATAAGTCTCTCACTGTAAACCAAGCTCCAGCCCCTGTCCCATCGCCGCAATGTAGATTCCTTGTGCTTGTTTTACAAATACTTCAATAGTCAGTTCATCAGAGCACAATTGCTCTGATGAACTGACTACTTTGGTAACCCCTCAACGTAAATTCACTAGACCAACTCGACAATCAGCTAAATCCCATCCATTCACTGTGGAGGTCCCCAGATGCCGGAGAGTATTCTACTCCAATAGCTTCTTTCCTCGTGCTGCTGGCCTCTGAAACTCCCTCCCTGCACCCTGCTTCCCCGAACGTACCGACATGCAGAGGTTTAAAACTAATGTAAACTGACATCTTGCTACACCGCTCACAACTTGGAGTGACACCAAAAAACCACACCCAAATTCTCAGTAACCCTTTATGTATACAGTGCGGCCTGCCTTGTTTGGGGGAAATATTTCAAAAAAAATATTTAAAGCTGATGTTACTTCCAGCAAGATATACAGATATGCAAATGAAAATAGAATATTCTCACAAATATATGAAAATAAAAATAGAATATGTTTATACGGATATACAAATGAATATAGAATATTCCTATACAGATACACAAATCAAAATAGAATATTCCTATGCTGATAAAATACAATATTCCCTTACAGATATGCAACTGAAAATAGAATATTCTTATACAGATATGCAAATAAAAAAAGAATATTCCAATACAGATATGCAATTGAAAATAGAATATTTCTATACAGATATGTAAATAAAAAAAAGAATATTCCCTTACAGATATGAAACTGAAAATAAAATATTCTTATACAGATATGCAAATTAAAATAGAATATTCCAATACAGATATGCTACTAAAAATAGAATATTCTTATACGGATATGCAACTAAAAATAGAATATTCCCTTACAGATATGAAAATAAAATATTCTTATACAGATATGCTACTAAAAATAGAATATTCGTATACAGATATGCAACTGAAAATAGAATATTCTTATACAGATATTCAAATGAAAATAGAATATTCCAATACAGATATGTAACTGAAAATACAATATTCTTATATGGATATTCAAATGAAAATAGAATATTCTAATACAGATGTGTAAATCAAAATAGAATATTCCCATACAGATATGCAACTGAAAAAAGAATATTCTCATACAGAGATTCAAATGAAAATAGAATATTTTAATACAGATATGTAAATAAAAAAGAATATTCCAATACAGATATGTAACTGAAAATAGAATATTCTTATACGGATATTCAAATTAAAAAAGAATATTCTTATACAGATATTCAAATGAAAATAGAATATTCTTATACAGATATGCAACTGAAAAAAAATATTCTTATACGGATATGCAAATGAAAATAGAATATTCTAATACAGATATTGAAATGTAAATAGAATATTTCTATATCGACATTTAAATGAAAAAAAAATATCCCAATACAGATATGCAACTAAAAATAGAACATTCTGATACGGATATGCAAATGAAAATAGAATATTCCAATACAGATATGCAACTAAAAGTAAAATATTCTTATACGGATATTCAAATGAAAAAAGAATATTCGAATACAGATATGCAAATTAAAATAGAATATTCCCTTACAGATATGCGACTGAAAATAGAATATTTTTATACCGATATGCAATGTAAAATAGAATATTCCTGTACAGATATGCAAATGAAAATAGAATATTCTAATACAGATATTCAACTAAAAATAGAATATTTCTATATCGGTATGTAAATGAAAAAAGAATATTCCAATACAGATATGCAACTAAAAATAAAATATTCTTATACGGATATTCAAATGAAAATAGAATATTCTTATACGGATAGGCAAATGAAAATAGAATATCCTAATAAAGATATGCAAATGAAAATAGAATATTCTAATACATATATACAAATGAAAATAGAATATTCTTAGACGGATATGTAAATGAATATAGAATATTCGTTACAGATATGCAACTGAAAATATAATATTCCAATACAGATATTCAAATGAAAATATAATATTTCTATAACGGATATTCAAATAAAAATAGAATATTTTCATACAGATATACAAATGAAAATAGAATATTCCCTTACAGATATGCAACTGAAAATACAATATTATTATACAGATATGCAAATGAAAATAGAATATTCCCTACAGATATTCCACTGAAAATAGAATATACTTATACAGATATGCAAATGAAAAAAGAAAATCTTCATACGAATATGCAAATTAGAACAAAATATTCTGAAAAATATATGCAAATTAAAAAAGAATTTACTTATACAGATATGCTTATAATAATAGTATATTTCTATATGCATATGCAAATGAAAACTAGATTTTCCTATATAAATATGCAAATGAAAACTGTATATCCATATCTATATATTGATATAAAAAATGAAAATACAATATCACTATACGGATATCCGAAAATGAAAACGGAATTTTTATATACAGATATGCAAATGACAATAGAATATTCCTATAAAGATATTAAAATGAAAACAGAATATTTCGATACGGATATGCAAATGAAAATAGAATATTTCTATACCGATATATAATTGAAAATAGAATATTCCAATGTAGATATGCAAATGAAAATAGAATATTCCTATACGAATATGCAAATGCAAACAGAATATTCTTATACGGATCTTCAACTTAAAATAGAATATTCCTATATAGATATGCAAATGAATATAGAATATTCCTATACGAATATGCATTTGAAAATAGAATATCCGTATATGGATATGCAAATGAAAATAGAATATTCCTATACGAATATGCATTTGAAAATAGAATATTCGTATATGAATATGCAAATTAAAGTAGAATATTCCTATACGAATATGCATTTGGAAATAGAATATTCCTATATGGATATGCAAATGAAAATAGAATATTCCTATACGAATATGCATTTGAAAATAGAATATCCGTATATGGATATGCAAATGAAAATAGAATATTCCTATACGAATATGCATTTGAAAATAGAATATTCGTATATGAATATGCAAATTAAAGTAGAATATTCCTATACGAATATGCATTTGGAAATAGAATATTCCTATACGAATATGGAAATGCAAATAGAATAGTCTTATACGCATATTCAACTGAAAATAGAATATTCTTATACGGATATGCAAATGAAAATAGAATATTCCTATACGGATATGCAAATGAAAATAGAATATTCCTATACGGATATGCAAATGAAAATAGAATATTCCTATACGGATATGCAAATGAAAATAGAATATTCTGCAATCGTTAAGCCAAAGTGATTTCCATTTATAGATACAAAGCAATTATAAAGGCTTGGGCTCATTCTCTTTAGTGTAAGGTAATTAGATATTCCAGCTTACAAACAATTGAGCGTTGATTTTGATCTTTTAATACTGAAGCCAATAGAAATATCTAATTGCAAATCGAAGGCAATGCTTTACAAACATTCGATTTTATTTTCTGTTGTTTTTTATGGCTAACACTTTTAGACTGTCCATTCAGAATGAATCCTGTTAATAATCAGAGGTAAATGATTGTAATTTACTTCTTTGTTTTAAGAACAATCAGAAGCATGCTGATAATGATGATATACCGTTTCCAATAATAGAGTAACAAGAAAATAATGGAAATTTACGATAAAAATAACTTTTCTTTTAAATTGAATTTGTCTGTCCCGTATCTTATAGAATAATTTATGTTTATCATTTACTAAAAAGGAAAATAGACATGCGCTATTTTGATTATAATCTATATAATAATAATACACTAACGCAATTTCATGTTCGTACGTACGTTATCACCCTCTACTTTTTTTTAACAGATGGGATTGCCCGATTGCCGAAGATACAATGCAAAAAAATCAATGTTTTTTAAATATTATCTGATGTCGCAGTTGTGTCGAAGGTGAAACTCCAACTAAAATACACTTTCTTGACATTCAAGCCATGATCAAAATGTTTTATTATGGTTACTTGGCCTTTTGAACTAAGATCAAAGTGTATGCTTACAATGTGTTTTGTTATGGATACTTGGCCTTTTGAACTAAGATCAAAGTGTATACTTACCAAGTGTTTTGCTATGGTTACTTGGCCTTTTGAACTAAGATCAAAGTGTATACTTACAATGTGTTTTGTCATGGTTACTTGGCCTTTTGAACTTAGATCAAAGTGTATGTTTACAATGTGTTTTGTTCTGGTTACTTGGCCTTTTGAACTTAGATCAAAGTGTATGTTTACAATGTGTTTTGTTATGGTTACTTGGTCTTTTGACTAAGATCAAAGTATATACTTACAATGTGTTTTGTTATGGTTACTTGGCCTCTTGTAACTAAGATCAAAGTGTATACTTACAATGTGTTTTGTTATGGTTACTTGGTCTTTTGAACTAAGATCAAAGTGTATGCTTACAATGTGTTTTGTTATGGTTACTTAGCCTTTTGAACTAAGAACAAAGTGTATGCTTACAATGTGTGTTGTTCTGGTTACTTGGCCTTTTGAACTAAGATCAAAGTGTATACTTACAATGTGTTTTGTTATGGTTACTTGGCCTTTTGAACTAAGATCAAACTGTATACTTACAATGTGTTTTGTTATGGGTACTTGGCCTTTTGACTGAGACCAAAGTATATGCTTACAAAGTGTTTTGTTATGGTTACTTGGCCTTTTGAACTAAGATCAAAGTGTATACTTAAAATGTGTTTTTTATGGTTACTTAACCTTTTGAACTAACATCAAAGTGTATACTTACAATGTGTTTTGTTATGGTTACTTGGCCTTTTGAACCAAGGTCAAAGTGTATACTTACAATGTGTTTTGTTATGGTTACTTGGCTTTTTTAACTTAGATCAAAGTGTATACTTACAATGTGTTTTGTTATGGTTACTTAGCCTTTTGAACTAAGATCAAACTGAATACTTACAATGTGTTTTGTTATGGTTACTTAGCCTTTTGAACTAAGATCAAAGTGTATACTTACAATGTGTTTTGTTCTGGTTACTTGGCCTTTTGAACTAAGGTCAAAGTGTATACTTACAAAGCGTTTTGATATGGTTACTTGGCCTTTTGAACTAAGATCAAACTGTATACTTACAATGTGTTTTGTTAGTGTTAATTGGTCTTTTGAACTAAGATAGAAATGTATACTTACAATGTGTTTTGTTATGGTTACTTGGCCTTTTGAACTAAGATCAAAGTGTGTACTTACAATGTGTTTTGTTATGGTTACTTAGCCTTTTGTACTAAGATCAAAGTATATGCTTACAATGTGTTTTGTTATGGTTACTTGACCTTTTGAACTAACATCAAAGTGTATACTTACAATGTGTTTTGTTATGGTTACTTGGCCTTTTGAACTAAGGTCAAAGTGTATACTTACAATGTGTTTTATTATTATTACTTGGCCTTTTGAACTAAGATCAAAGTGTATGCTTACAAAGTGTTTTGTTATGGTTACTTGGCCTTTTGACTGAGACCAAATTATATGCTTACAAAGTGTTTTGTTATGGTTACTTGGCCTTTTGAACTAAGATCAAAGTGTATACTTACAATGTGTTTTGTTATGGTTTCTTAACCTTTTGAACTAAGATCAAAGTGTATACTTACAATGTGGTTTGTTATGGTTTCTTAACCTTTTGAACTAAGATCAAACTGTATACTTACAATGTGTTTTGTTATGGTTACTTGGCCTTTTGACTGAGACCAAAGTATATGCTTACAAGGGGTATTGATGGTTACTTGGCCTTTTGAACTAAGATCAATATGTATACTTACAATGTGTTTTGTTATGGTTACTTGGCCTTTTGAACTAAGATCAAAGTGTATACTTACAATGTGTTTTGTTATGGTTACTTGGCCTCTTGTAACTAAGATCAAAGTGTATACTTACAATGTGTTTTGTTATGGTTACTTGGTTTTTTGAACTAAGATCAAAGTGTATGCTTACAATGTGTTTTGTTATGGTTACTTGGCCTTTTGAACTAAGAACAAAGTGTATGCTTACAATGTGTGTTGTTATGGTTACTTGGCCTTTAGACTGAGACCAAAGTATATGCTTACAAAGTGTTTTGTTATGGTTACTTTGCTTTCTGACTGAAACCAAAGTGTATGCTTACAAAGTGTTTTGTTATGGTTACTTTGCCTTTTGACTAGGTTCAAAGTGTATACTTACAATGTGTTTTGTTAGTGTTACTTGGTTTTTTGAACTAAGATCAAAGTGTATGCTTACAAAGTGTTTTGTTATGGTTACTTGGCCTTTTGACTGAGACAAAAGTATATGCTTACAAAGTGTTTTGTTATGGTTACTTGGCCTTTTGACTGAGACCAAAGTGTATACTTACAATGTGTTTTGTTATGGTTACTTGAATTTTTGACAAAGATCAAAGGGTATGCTTGCAATGTATTTTGTTATGGTTACTTGGCTTTTTGACTAAGATCAAACTGTATACTTACAAAGTGTTTTGTTATAGTTACTTTGCCTTTTGACTAAGATCAAAGTGTATACTTACAAAGTGTTTTGTTATGGTTACTTTGCCTTTTGACTAAGATCAAAGTGTATTCTTACAATGTGTTTGTTATGGTTACTTGGACTTTTTGACTGAGACCAAAGTGTATGCTTACAAAGTGTTTTGTTATGGTTACTTGACCTTTTGACTAAGATCAAAGTGTATGCTTACAATGTGTTTTGTTATGGTTACTTGACCTTTTGACTAATATCAAAGTGTATGCTTACAAAGTGTTTTGTTATGGTTACTTGGCCTTTTGAACTAAGATCAAAGTGTATGCTTACAAAGTGTTTTGTTATGGTTTCTTGGTCTTTTGACTAATATCAAAGTGTATGCTTACAAAGTGTTTTGTTATGGTTACTTGGTCTTTTGACTAAGATCAAAGTGTAGCTACACCCAACTGCCCAACCTACCGGTCCAGGAGTTTGGCAACTATTTGGCTGACTCTCCCTCTGTTTATTCGGCTAAGGCAGCTGATTGCAAAGGTAGGGTTACGGAGTGCAAGGTCTTTGCTACGTTGAAGCAGTTTAGCTGAAACAAATCGCCGGGACTTGATGGTCTGCACTATGAATTATATTTGAGTCTATCACACAAGTTTTTACCGATTTTAATGGATATGTTTAACTATTGGTTTAGTGAGGGTTCTATCTCTTATCAAGTCACGAAGACAGTGATTACATTGCTGAAGAAGCGGGACAAGCATGTTCAGAAAGAACTAGACGATTACAGGCCCATAACTCTGCTAAACACAGAGTTAAATATTTGGGCCAAGATCCTATCGAACCAGTTGCAGGGTGTCATCAGAGAATTGATCAAACTCGAGCAGAACTACGCTGTGAAGAAGAGATCGATCCAGAACATCTTGCATCTGATTCGTACGATCCTAGAGGGGATTGAAGACGACATGGACGCTGCACTGATCAACTTGGATCAGTCCAAAGCTTTCGATGGGATCGACCATTGCTTCTTTGAATCTGTTTTAGAGACTGCTGGACTCTGTTCTATATTGCTCGCCGACGGCAGTGGTGCAGGTAAACGGAAAGCATTCACAATCTTTCACTATCTCCCGCTCGGTGCGTCAGAGCTGTTTGCTGTCATCAGAGCACTACATCCTTGCGTTTCAGCTGCAAAGGAGCGGGAAAGTAAGTTTAGTCCAAATGCCGAATCACTTTTCCTAGTGGGGTGTTCACTGATGACATCTCTGTCTTTGCTTCCAAGACAGCAAGTCAATCAGCCTGCGGTTAGGTGCCTGGAGCAGTGACATAACCCTTCCGGCTCCTTTCTACTGGACAGATGGCCCGGTTTGAATTCTTGGTGTGTGGTTTGGACCAGGCCTCCAGCTCGAGAGGAATTGGTCGGAGATACAGTCAGTCAAAGCATCGGTACATTTGGCTTCAAAGGAAACTCTCCTTAAGGGTACACCTGAGGCGTGCGCCACTTACGTCTTTCCTCTTATCCTTTACCAGCTGGCCGTACTTCTCCTGCCTGCGATGCGCCTAAAAGTTCTGTGGTGCCTTCTGTCCTCGCTTCTCTGAGATGGAAAGAGACACTGAGTTTGCAGACAGGTCTGTATTCAACATCCATGTGAGGGAGGCTTGGTAATGCCCGACTTAACGTGTCATCGACACGCTGAGAGACTAGCTTTACTTAGTCTGACTTTGACAGAGTAAACTGTGGATAGCGTCTTTCCCTACCTCATTTTCGACCATTCAGTAAAGGGCCATCAGAGGCCAAGGGGTGAATCGCAATTTTTCACAGAGTGCCGAGCTTCCTTGGTCTAGTGACCTTTCTTGGTTTTCTAGAAATGTACGCCATTAGTGAGGGGGACAGTTGACGATCCATTCATTGAGCGGTTCGTGTGATCGGAGGAGGAGATCCACTCTGAATGCAGTTGGGTGCCATGGACGAGTCATCTCAACAATTCTGAGTTCTCTTTGACGTGATGATTGGGCCAGAAACGTCTAGTTTAAATCTTCCATCAAAATGACGAGAAAAAAGTCTGCTTCGCCAGTGTTCGCAGTCATATAAAATCATTACATCAGTAATTTAATTTTTCATATATAAGATATTATTATCATGTCTGATAAGTTAAAGAAAAAAAACACCCACCGTTGACTCTTTATTTAGAGTGAGGATTTCTTTCCGAAATCATTTTAGATGGCGGTCGGGGGGGGGGGGGATAATCTGACTTGCTATTTGCTTTCCAATATAAGTCTTTCTGATGCTTTTTAAAATTATTTCAATAGGTTAGGACTAAACTATCGCCTGTTGTAAAAAATAATGGTGTCCTTTTTGATGACCGAAAGAAAAAAACACCAACATTTAATTTTCTCCCTTTAATTTTCTTCCTTTGATGTTTGAGAGGTAGTGGTGGTAGGGAGGGGGTAGATACCGGATGTTAAAAACATCAAAGATGTTAGAAATGAAAGAGAACAATCATCACTCAAATACAGAAATCAGAAAGAAAGAACAGGTTCCAAATTGGAAAGTTTGACAAAATAGAAATTGGTATCGAAAGCAGAAAGAAAGAACAGGTTCCAAATTGGAAAGTTTGACAAAATAGAAATTGGTATCGAAAGCAGAAAGAAAAAAAAAGAAAGAAATCGTTATTGAAATAGATTTGCATTCCCCCTTACATCGTTCATGGAGAGTTTTGTACTCGTTAATTTTGTGACGGAATGGATATATATATATATATATATATATTTACAAATAAATACACATTGCTCTTAATTATAGAGTGGAGGATGTCATTGTGAAAAGTATGAAGCCACAATTTCTCTCCAGCAATTCAGCTGAGAAATCGGGGGGGGGGGGGGGGGTAATCGTTGGTCGAGTCATACTAAAGACTTAAAATGTGGTACTTGATAAAGACTCAGCATGATAAGGTTAGAATCAAGGGTAAGTGGAACAACCCACGGAAAGAAGTGGTGCCCTCCCCTAAATCTCGGGATAGTAACCTATTAAAAGGGAGTCTTCAGTTCACCCTAGACTGGGATTGATATATTTATTTATTTATTTAGATATATTATTGATAGCGTTTTGATTTACTTGTATCTAGTGAGGAAAATAATCTAAAGTATGCCAAAAAGAATTGATCCATGATCAAAACCGAGCTCTGGATTTCAACTCTTAAAATTTTTAAATGTCTGACTTAGCCTTCTAAAGCAATAAAGTTACTTCAACTTCACAGCCCCACACCTTTCCACTAAAGGAAACCTTTGGATTACTTTCGACTACGATCGATCGATTTAGTTATATGAATAGTTTACAATATGGATTGTGTTTTAGCAATAAAAAACAAAAATTGGTTGATATGCCATAAAACAGATAAACCAAACCTGCTTACAAACTCATTAATAAAACATTTGTATATGCAGTCTCTGTTGTTTTTTATTTCTTTTCTAAAATTCCTCAATAGTCTCATAATATTTGACTTGAATATGAGATGCAAATCTTTTCTATGATAGCAACAATGGTTGTCACTATTTACTTGCCTCCCCACGAGGGCAGAGTTAAACACAAGGTCGGTTTTAAATGTGGGGAAATTCCTGCTCTTCAAAAACAGGTACTCTGGATTGGGACAAAAATTAAAATTGCCTCACCCTAGAAGGATTTCTCCTTCACTGACCGAGGGGAAAAAGATGAAGCATCAAAACAGATACTACAGTTTGATCCTAGCCAAAAGGCTAAGGAGAATCTTTTCTATCAGAGCAATAATGGCTGTCTGTTCTCAACATTTTGTGAGATTTAAAAATTAACTTTAATTTCAACCAAATTTAAATTTCACGTTGAAAAAAGGCATCAACTTGCTTCTCAATTCATTACATAATTTTGATGAATCACAAATAAAATTTTCAAAAACATTTGAGGTATTTTGTATTCTATTCCATGCATTCCAAACTCTGCAAGAAAATCTAAGCATCAAAACTCAAAATGTTCAGTCTGCTTCTGGGTATTTTTTCACTTGCCTTCTAATGGCCTCTTTCCAAAATTCTTAGACATTTGCAAGTGGAGCTTTTATTGTTGTTGTTGTTTTGATCTAAATTGCTTTAATTTCCATATGTAAGAAATGGCAAGAGAAAAATTCCACCAATTTATTTTTCTCCAGGACATTAGCAAGTCATCACTTACTTATCAGACCATACCAACTTATATTCCATTATCATACCATATCAGCTTCATATCAGACCATACAAACTTATATTCCATTATCATACCATATCAGCTTCATATCAGACCATACAAACTTATATTCCATTATCATACCATATCAGCTTCATATCAGACCATACAAACTTATATTCCATTATCATACCATATCAGCTTCATATCAGACCATACAAACTTATATTCCATTATCATACCATATCAGCTTCATATCAGACCATACAAACTTATATTCCATTATCATACCATATAATTACATTATGAGCTCTAGTCGTATTGTGTACTATTGAGCTACTACATGTACTTTTGTGTAACATTAAGGAAATAAGAATATATATATAGTTCTTGGTTTCGTTAGGTGGAAGAAATCCAATAGAGTGCTGGATTATTTAATAAGAGCATAATATTTATTTATGAATTTTACAGAAATTCAGATCAACATGGTATCTTAAATTTGAAGTTGGGTGGAAAAAAATACTGTGTTTTATTGAGTTTTAATTATAAAACCGTCCTATCGTCAGCCATGAGCAACCCTACAGGTCAAAAGATGGCTGACGATACTGATAGGGCGGTTTTAAAATTAAAACTAGTAAAAATTCAGCAATCTTTTTTTAACTGCCCCCCCCCCCCCCCGCTTGAAATCTAAAGTACTATGATGATCTGAACTTCTGTAATATAATAAATAAATAAATAAATAAATATGAAATTGCTACATACGAGCCACCACTGCAGTGGTGGCTCGTATGTAGCAATTTATATGTATAATTTATAAGAAAATTATATTTATTTACAGTAAAATACAATTTTAATAATTTTAAAAACTTTTTATTAATTAAAAAAATAATGTAATATTTTTACTTTGTTAAAACATTAAAAAAATTGACTTCAACGATCATTTTGTGTTTACAAATATATTTTTAAAGTTTAATATTAAAGAAAAAAACGAGCAAATACAAATAAAAAAATATTTGAATTTTTATTAATTTGCTTTTCGTTTTTATATTGGTAACATATTTGTAAAATAATATTTTTTGAAAGTTTCAAATTCTATGAATTTCTAGATCAGCATCTCTAAAATCATATAAAGGGAAACCCAGCCCTAATTTTAACATAACCATATTTATTTATGAAGAACACCACATCACGAACCCAATAAATTACACCGGCTGACACCACACAAAAATGAATCAATGAACAGAAATGACAAGAAACACTATAAGCTCTTCTCCTCGTTTTCCCCCCTTCCCCCCCCCCCAGGAATTTCCCCACATTCAAAACCGACCTTGTGTTTAACTCTGCCCTCGTGGGGAGGCAAGTAAATAGTGACAACCATTGTTGCTATCATAGAAAAGATTATTATTATTATTATTATGTGTACTTACTAGGAGTTATCACACAGGTCAGTGATTGCTCAACAACTGGTGGTATTCCCTGGAGTCTGAGTGACAACAAGCCTCCACAGATTTTCCAGTATTCTCAACCTCTTTTTGATAACCACTACAAATAACCTTGCAGTATCGCTTAGCATTGATTTCTCACTGGTAAGGACCATTGGTCTTCTCTGGGATTTGGGTGGCAATAAGCCTCCCCAAGGTCCCAGAACTCTCCGCACTCTTCCAGTGGAGGTCTGGTTTGTGCTGTCCCTCCTCAGTCTTCTTGACCCTCTAAAAATATTTTGTGTGGTGTCAGCCTAGGCCGGCACCATTTTTTTGCGTGGGGGGGGGGGGAAGGGGGGGAAACGAGGAGAAGAGCTTATAGTGTTTCTTGTCATTTCTGTTCATTGATTCATTTTTGTGTGGTGTCAGCCGGTGTAATTTATTGGGTTCGTGATGTGGTGTTCTTCATGTGGTTTTGTTTTCTTTCTGTTGTAAGTTCCATGTGACTGATTACGCTTCATAGCTTATGAGGGTTGGTTTCCGCATTCGAGGATTTTCCTTAAGATTGCAGCTGTTTTGATCATTGCCGTACTTTGTATGGTCTCAATGATCCCTTTGATTCCAATTTCTCACAGTCTTTTCTCCAGTTTTTTTTAGACTGTTCCTAGTGCTCCTACGATTATTGGTATTATACTGACTTTCTTTATGCTCCTTATTCCTTTCAGTTCTCTTGCTAGTTCCGTATATTGGCTTTGTTTTTCCATATCCATATCCCATAGGATTTTATGTTTTTCGTTTTCCAGTACTGTTTTTGGTTTATGTTTGCACCATTTGTTTGCGTATTCGAAATTCAATCGTTCTCACAGTTCCCAGTGTACTGCTTTCCCACGCAGTCATTTGTATTCTTTTGGGGATATGTTTGCTGCATTCACTTATATGATTTACTGTTTCGTCTCTTTGTCCACACAGTCTTCTTTTAGTGTTCCATGGGATTTATTTATTTTAGCTTTAATGTCGTTTGTCCTAATCGCATTGTTCTATGCAGCCATCAGTAAGGATTCCGTTTTTCTGTTCAAATGTCCTTTTCTTAGCCATGTCCAGCTATTTTCGTTGGTTTCTTCTCTTGTCAGTCTTCTGAAGCGTCCATGTAGTTGTTTTTCTTCCCACTTTTCTTTTCTTGTCGTTTTGTTTCTGGTTTTGGTGCTTCCCGAGTTGCTCGTTATAACGATATCTCTAGCTGCAGTGATTAGCTTTTCCATGTTCTGAGTTATGTATTTCTCCAGCTGTTTTTCTGAGTTTTCCACACAATCTTCTATACTTACCAGTCCTCTTCCCCCTTCGTTTATTTTCATGTAAAGTCTTCTTTCTTTCTGCTTTTTACCTCCTTCAAGATCTTTTGATCTATGTATAATAGATCATGCGTCCCCCTTTTCTCTTTCCGGCAATCTTTTTATTCCTCGAGGAGCAGTTGACGATTGTTCAGAGATCGGTATATTTGTTCTCTCAGTTGTGCTGTTAGGATTTTCCATATTGTTAGTAAACAGGTTATTGGTCTGTAGTTGCTTAGGACTGTTCCCTTTTTGGCGTTTTTTTTTGTATTAGCGGTGTCCTTCCATTGGCCATCTACTCTACTGTGTCTGTTTTGTGGATACATCCTCTCAGTTTCTGTGCTTGCCTTTCATGTAGGGTCGTGAATTTTTAAAACAAGTATACATGTATTCCATCTCACGATTTCCAGTTTTCCAGTTTGCCATTTTGTCTTAATCGTTTCTTCATTAATTTATTTTTCTGTTCCCTCTTCAATTTCCTGTAGTTCATCTTTCATGTTTTTCAGCCATTTGGCATTTTTGTTGTGTTTTTTAGGCTTTTCCCATATCTTGCTCCAGAAGTGTTTTGTCTCTTTCGGGTCTGGTTGTTCTGTTGTTGTTCGTTCTCCGTTTACGTTTTTGTAAAACTAGCTTTCATTGTTTTCAAAGGTCCTGTTCTGTTTGTGCTGTTCCGGTTTGTATCTATATCGTCTCATTCTCTCTTCTATTGATGATATCTTAAGTTTTAGGTCTTTATGTTTCTTATTTAGTATTTCCTTGTGATTCAGATTTCCGATCTTCCATCGTTTCCTGTTCTCTTTCATTCTGTTTATGGTCTTAGCTTCTTTTTGAAGTTTGGTAATCTGAGTTTCTAATCTGATTTCCCATCCAGGCTTTGTCGGTCCATTCTTTTGGCTAGTCTTCTTTTCTCTTTTTAGTTTCATACTTATTGATTTTGCCCTGCATATATCACATGATAGTGTCTGTTGACATGTACGCGAGGAGTCTGTTTACTTTTTTTGTTTCTACTTTTAACATCTTCCAATCTTCGTTCCTTAGGGATGGGAGTTTTGTTTTGTTCTCGGATATGCACCGTTTGATGTTTACCACTTCTCTTGCTTCTTCCTCGGTGAGTTCTGTGGTTTCGTAGTATTCACCTTCTTCAGTTTCAGTGCTTATGTTTTGCCTGTTTTCTTCGTAGGAGATGTTGTCAAGTGTTTCTTGATCTGTCACATTATTTATCTTTTGTTTGATTTCTGTTAATTCCATCTCCGAGAACCACCCTCTCTTGAGGATCTGTATTGCTTGATCTGCTATCCTTTGTTCTGTTGTATGGTAGTCAGTAGAAATGTCCCATAGATTTTACATTCGTTTCTTTCTGTGGGGTGGCGGCTTTTGTAGTAGCATTCCATTACCAGTCTGTTCTTTTTGTGGTCCATTTCTTTCTATGTTTTTTTTTGGTTTGTTCTTTCATTCCTGCTTTCTTGTGTTTGGTCCGTGTCCTTTTCATACCGGGAATTAGAGACGTTACTTATCTGTTTTTTGTCCGTGATCTTGTTCCTGGAATTAAAGGAGTCAACATTCGAAGGATGCTGACCGGGTCCCCCATGTTGGCCATCGTGGGAGCACCTGCTCATATTGACACTAATATCTTTCTTCTGAGTCCTACAGCTTGTATTGTTATTATGTTGCATTATTCATATTTTGGTGTATGTGGCAACACCTGGCACAGGTTTTATTTGCCTGTGATCCTGTCACAGGGATAGTGTGTCTCATTTTCATGAATGACAAGATGCATTATCACACATACATGAAGGGACATTTAAGATAGACAAAAAAAATTATATATATATATATATAACATATTTCGCCCCAAACAAAGTAGGCCGCCACTGTAGACGTAAGGGGTTACTGAGAATTAGGGTGTAGGTTTTGGGTATCACCCCAAGTTGGGAGCAGTGTAGCAAGATGTCTCTGCATGTCGGTACTGTCGGGAAACGGAGCACAAAGGGAGTTTTAGAGGCCAGCAGCACGAAGAAAGAAGCTATTGGAATAGAAGGCTCTCCAGTGAATGGATGGGATTTAGCTGATTATCAAGTTGGTCTAGTGTATTTACGTCGAGGGGGCACCAAAATAGTCAATTCATCAGAGCATAATCCATTGAAGTATTTGTAAAACAAGCACAAGGATGCTACATTGCGGCAATGAGACAGGGGCTGGAGCTTGGTTGATAGTGAAGGACCTATTAAGTTGGTGACTCTTTTTTGGACCTTGTCTAAGAGAGAGAGAGACTAGCGAATGATGCACCAGCCCAGATGTGGCAACAATACTCCATGCATGGGCGGATGGTGGCTTTGTAAAGATACAGGATAATGTCAGGTGTGAGGAGTTTACTAGCACGGTAGAGGGAGCCCACCTTCTTTGCTGTAGCCTTGGAAATGTCTTCAATATCTTTGTTCCAATTCATGTTACCTGTGAATGTTAGGCCGAGGATTTTGAATGTTGAACTCTCAGGTAGGGTGTTATTTGCCATGACAATCGGTGGTTGGAGAGGTTTCTTGTAGTTATTGAAGGAAAGGAGCTTTGTCTTTGCAGCATTAAAAGTTACCATCCATTTTTTACACCAATCCACTACAGCCTGGAAGTCATTTTCTAAGGATTCAGCCATTGCCTCGGACATGATCGCATCTGTTTTGCCCACATGATGAGAGTAAAGTGTGGTGTCGTCAGCAAATATACCAATCTCAGACTCAATGTCATCAGGGAGATCCTTTATGAAGAAGGTCCAACGATGGATCCCTGGGGTACACTAGCATTTATGTCATGTTGCTTAGATGAACAGCCATCGAGGACAACCTGGATCTTCTTTTGATTAGGAAGGATCTAATTATATTAAGTATTTGCCCAGTAATACCGTATGAGCGTATTTTCAGGAGAAGCCCTTTATGCCATATCTTGGCAAAGGCCTTGGATATATCAAGGCTTACTGCCCTAGCTTCAGTGTTCAGAGATGACCGTTAGGATGTCTGCAGTAAATCGTGCTTGTCTAAATCCATACTGACAGTCAGAAAGAAGTTTAGCATTAAGTAAGTGTCAGACTATCGCTAGATTGATTTTAGCAAAGACTGGGAGTAGACTGATTGGGCGGTAGTTCTGAGGATCGGTTCTATCCTCAGAATTCTTGAAGACTAGTACAACAGAAGCAATTTTCCAGCTATCGGGGAAGCAAGATTCAGCTAGGCATTTGTTGTAGAGTTTGGAAAGGACAGGGGCCAGTTCAGCAGAGCATTTCTTTATTACTATTACAGATATAAGATCAGGCTCACAAGCGTCGGAGGTATCAAGGTTTTTTATGATGTCTCTGACCTGGGATGGGGTGATGACCAGATTTTTAAGTGTGGCTTTGGTCTGCAATGGGAATTTAGGGAGGTGGTGGTTTTTTGAGTCCAAAGTGGAGTTTGAGGTGAAATGCTGGGCAAGTAGTTCGGCCTTATCAGTTGCCGTGCAAACGACATCATTGTGTTTTGATAGTGGGGGAATCGTTGATTGACCATTGTTCACCACACTATTGTAGATTTTCCAGAAATCGCGAGTTGCTGGTCGATCGGGAAATCAACAGTCTGAGAGAGGGAGTGAGCTAAGGAGAAATTATACGTAGAGCTGCCGGCTACATCAGTAAGGCTGGAGAATCCCAATCAGTCACAGTGGTGTGCATTAAAATCCCCAAATACATGTATCTGGGCATTCGAGTCAAGTGAGAGTGCTCTATCTATGCTTTCAGAGACAGAGTTTAGCAGGGTACAGTCCTGGGTCAAAGGGGAACAGTAAAAGAAATATAAGTAATTAACGATGTTATGTAAAGTCACATATAGTCTTGGTCATCTGATTCTAACCTATGTTCTCTAGTCAGGGGGAGGGTGTTCCGAACATAAACTCTTAGCCCATGCATATGTTTGTCAGAGTCTTTATGGTAGAGTGGGAGGTAGTCAGTCATGTCAAAGTGGTGAGAGGAGATTGAGGATTGAAGGTTTGTTTCACTTAGTGCTACGATATCCGGGGAGTTTGTCAGGAGAAAGGTTTCTACGTCGTTGATGTTGGTTCTAAGTCCCGGGCGGAGGTGAAGGTGTTTTTTGTTGGGTGTCTGGTTTAGGTTTAATTTTATTTTTTTGCAATGACATGTTTGTTTTGATATAGAGTGGGGTGAGCAAGGTGGATGCTTTTTAGGTGCCAATAAGCTCACACACCAGTCCATTAGTTGCGATCTGGCCCATGGAGGTTGTGACCTCGGGAAAGCCACCCAGAGATAACTTTAGAGTCCCTTTCCATGCACGACATGGCACGTACAACTACCCACGGTATGATGCAACTGATGATGGAGCAGCCGTTCTCAATGCTACCCAAGAGTTTGGGCTCCTGTCCTGTCAGTTGGAAACAGCAGCCAGACAAGCTGTCTAACCTGTACCCTCAGGGGTGGAGGGGGGGTATCTTTTTGCACGCGATTCTAAGACATTTTTGTAGGCCGTCGTTTTTTATTATTTGCATATCGTTGGCCGAGTAACAAGTTAGCTAACTACTTTATAAGTTTCCTAGGCTACTCTTAAATAAAAAAGGAAAAAGGAGATAAATTGACGCATCTTACACCAGCACATTCGTGATTTTAAATGTCCATCGGCTCCTTATAAAATAACGGAAACTTTTTTCTCTAACGTGACTAATTAATTTTTTAATTTTTTATTCCAATTCTTTTCAACTCAAAGAAAAGCTAAAATAATATATCCCCCCTGAAAAGAAATATCCTTAGAGTTATTAGTTAAAAATAAAAACCAGAATAAATAAAATTTGTATAGCTACTAAAGAAAACGTCTTGTACCGGCACGGTCGTGATTTTAAATGTCCATCGGCTCGTTATGAAATAACGGAAACTTGTTTTCTCTAACGTGACTGATTAATTTTTTTTTCAATTTCTTTCAACTCAAAGAAAAACTAAAATAATATAACCTTCTCCCTGAAAAGAAATCTCAGAAGCTAGAGTTATTAATTTAAAAAAAACAAACAGAATAAGTAAAATTCATATAGCTACTAAAGTATTGCACCGGTACAGTTGTGATTTTAAATGTCCATCGACTCCAAAAGATGATGATGATGATAATGATGATTATTATTATTATTATTAGTAGTAGTAGTAGTAGTAGTAGTAGTAGTAGTAGTAGTATAGAAGTATTATTACTATGTACCTTTTGAATGGGGATCACTATTTTGTACGTTTTGAATGAGGATAACTATTTTGTACATTTTGAATAAGGATCACTCCTATGTACCTTTTAAAAAAGGATCACTACTATGTACCTTTTCAATAAGGATAACTACTATGTACCTTTTGAATAAGGATCACTATTATGTACTTTTTGAATGATAGTCACTACCATGTACTAATTGAATGAGGATCAGTTACCTTTTCAATAAGGATCATAATTATGCACCTTTTGAATGAGGAATCACTACTATGTACTTTTTGAATGAGGATCACTACTATGTATCATTTGTAATGAAGATCACTACTATGTACCTTTTTGAATGAGGATGACTACTATGTATTTCTTGAAGTAGGATCACTACTATGCACCTTTTGTAATGAAGATCACTACTATGTACTTTTTGAATGAAGATCACTACTATGTACCTTTTGAATGAGTATTACTACTATGTGATGAAAAGAGAACTCTCCTATTCCCTTCTATGCTTCGGAAGTGAATTACTTCCCTTGATCACTCTTCCTTTTTTAGTCAGCCATTGTTTCTCGTAGAGACTAGATCCCTGCGTAGATCTTTGTCGAATAAAGCTTCTTCAAGCAAACTCAGTCTTCTTAAACTCATTCTATTCTATCCTTTTGACTAACTCATTACAATTTATTCGACAAAGATCTAAGATGGAAAAATACCTCAAGCCTGAACGATTGGACTTAGAGCCGTCAAAACTGGACGCGACCGACACGTGGCGACACTGGAAGAGGTTTTTCAACATTTTTCTGGGTGCTGTCCACGGCTCTCAACTAGCGGACGAGTTAAAACTGAATTTGTTACTCAACCTCATGTCTCCGTCAATTTTTAAACACATATCGGACATCGGTGATTATTATTCGGCTATGAACGTCCTGGAAGAAGTTTCCGTCCAGCCCCAAAACAGCATTTTCTGTCGGCATTTATTAGCAACTCGTCGGCAACAGGCCAACAAAAGTGTGAATCAATATTTACAGTCTCTAAAAACACTCTCTAAAGACTGTGATTTCCAGACCGTGACAGCTATAATGGCGAGGGATGAGTACATCAGGGATGCATCCATAAATGGGATTTCGTCATCCCACATCAGACAAAGACTCTTAGAAAACAAACATCTCGACTTACACACGGCGTACAACCAGGCATTAACACTCGAGACAGCCCAAAAACAATTAACTTTGTACGCTCAGTCGGACTCCTTGCCTGCCACGGTCTCCACTGCTGAAAAAGAAGAATTGAAGGGCGGCCAGTCTACATATGAGGAGCAACCCACGATAGCGGCACTCTCCGAACAGAAATGTTTTTTCTGTGGAAACCCGAGACATGACATAGCGAGGTGCTCTGCTAAAAACTCTATTTGTAAAAATTGCAAAAAAAAGGCATTTTGCTCGTGTCTGCAGGTCACCTACAGCGGCTGCTATCAATTATGGTGAGTCCATTCTTGCTTCATCGGTTCCTTTTAACTCATCGGAGAGTCTATCTCGTTCGTCCTTATGGGGGAAAATTAAAGGTGAGTCTATGCGGATACTCGTCGATACAGGGAGCTCCGAAAATTTTATTCATCCGGATAAGGTTAGGGGGCTCGGTTTGGCGGTCACGCCAAGCTCTGAGAGGATTTTGCTGGCTAGCCGTTCTCATTCGTCCTCTACTCTCGGGTACTGTGTCATGTCTCTCACTCTGAGAGATAGGGAGTACAGGAATGTGAAACTATCAATTATGACCAACCTATGCTGTGACATTATTCTCGGGCATAAATTTCTATGCTAACACTCCTCAGTGGAAATACCTTTTGAAGGACCCCTCCCCCTCACTGTTTGTAGACTGACCGCCATTAAAAATATCCCTTACTCCTCTCTGTTTACCAATCTAACCTCGGACTGTCGCCGATAGCTGTTAAATCCAGGAGACATACCCTACCTGATGCTAAATTTATCCAATCGGAAATCTCCCGTATGCTAAAGGAAGGTATCATAGAGCCCTCTCAATCCCCATGGCGAGCCCAAACACTTGTGGTATCTCCTGAAAATCACAAAAAAAGACTTGTTGTGGATTACTCCCAAACAATAAATCGGTTTACTCTCCTTGACGCTTATCCTCTTCTTCAAATGGAGGACATGGTAAATGAGATTGCCACTTACAAAATGTTCAGCACTCTTGATCTAACCAGTGCTTACCATCAGGTTGCTATCAAGCCGGAAGAACGAAAATACACAGCCTTCGAAGCTTCTGGATCTCTGTATCAGTTTCGTCGAATCCCGTTTGGAGTAACCAATGGAGTAGCGAGTTTTCAACGAGTCATTGATGACATCATCAAGCGAGAAGACCTTCGAGGAACCTATGCTTACATCGACAACGTTACCATTTGTGGAGAAGATCAGGCTATGCATGATACTAATTTGAAAGAGTTCATGAATGCAGTAGCGAAGCACGGACTGATGCTGAACAAAGACAAGTGTCACTACTCACTTCTGTAGACTTGCTTGGGTATACAATAAGCAAGGGCTCGGTAAAACCTGACTCTGATAGGCTCAAGAGATTGATGAACTTGCCAGTACCTCAAGATCTTCCTTCTCTTCGTCGAGCAATGGGGATGTTCTCTCACTATTCTAGGTGGATCTCGAACTTCTCTGAAAAACTACACCACCTTACCAAAGTTACCAATTTTCTCTTCACTAGGGAACAAGTAGACGCCTTCAGGTACCTGAAAAAGGAAATTGCAAAATCATCCATGATAGCCATAGACTCTTCTCTCCCTCTCAAGGTCGAAACCGATGCTTCGGAAAATGCAATTGCTGCCTCTTTAACCCAAAACTCTCGGCCTGTGGCTTTCTTTTCAAGAACTTTAACGTCTGCCAAGCAGAAGCACTCCTCCGTTGAAAAGGAGGCCTACGCTATTGTCGAGGCGATCCAAAAATGGCGACACTTACTGCTCGGGAAGCATTTTAAGCTAATCACAGATCAAAAATCTGTCTCTTTCATGTTCAACCCTAAAGGCAAAAGCAAAATAAAAAATGAGAAGATAACAAGATGGAAGTTGGAACTTGCCTGTTTTAGCTACGACATTGCATATCGCCCTGTGAAACAAAATGCCGCTGCAGACGCCTTGTCTCACATTTACTCTACTACCGACAAGTTACACACC
Organism: Sepiola atlantica; assembly: GCA_963556195.1. Classification (NCBI taxonomy): domain Eukaryota; kingdom Metazoa; phylum Mollusca; class Cephalopoda; order Sepiida; family Sepiolidae; genus Sepiola; species Sepiola atlantica. The sequence continues at coordinate 63,998,527 of OY744537.1, read as the reverse complement.
TTGCACTCAGACTTGTGTCACCTGGGTGTCACCCGAATGCCACATTTTGTCAGGAGCAATAATCTCTGTGGAAGATGTAAGCGTGGTAATAAGGACCTGCAAAGTTTGTTCGGAGATAAAACCGAGATTCCTTAATGCGGCACCTCAGACTCTCATAAAAGCGAGTCAACCATTTGAAAGACTAAGCGTAGACTTCAAGGGACCATTACCTTTGAATACTCGCAACCGCTACATACTAACAGTGGTTGATGAATACTCTCGTTTCCCCTTCGCTTTCCCTTGTGCCGATGTCTCAGCCGCAACTGTCCGGAAACATCTAACTAATCTATTTTCTGTTTTCGGAAATCCTTCTTTTGTACACTATGATCGTGGTATGGCTTTCATGTCAGACGAACTAAAGGAATTCCTGCTTTCCAGAGGCATTGCTACCAGTCGAACGACCGCCTTTAATCCTCAAGGTAACGGAAAAGTGGAGAGGTAGAACGGTATAATCTGGCAAACAGTAATCTCCCTATTATCAATTAGGAAAAAGTGCTAGATGTAGCCCTCCACAGCATCCACTCATTGCTCTCCACCTCCACTAATTGCACTCCCCATGAACGTCTTTTCAACTTCCAAAGGAAATCAGCTACTGGAGATTCCATACCTACATGGTTAACGAAAGCGACATCTGTCCTTTTAAAGCAGCATGAACGTGGAAGCAAATACGAGCCCCTAGTAGAGCCCGTTCATGTACTTGAAGTCAATCCCAGCTATGCTTCAATAATGGACGAGAGACGACGGTGTCACTACGCCACATATCTCCATGGGGTGATGGAACGGGCAGTCTGGATACGGAAATTGATCCTATGCCAGAAAACCAAAAGATACAGACTGCGCCTCTCCAGTCTAATATTTCTCCCATTCATCCTCTGCCGAGAGCTCACGGAAACTCCATCGCCGAGGATGCAGTTCCTACTCCTCCTCAATCCCCATACTCTGAGGGTGGCCCGAGGATATCTTCAGAAGATGCTGATGTGCCGAATCTTTGACCCTCTACCAGAATCCGTCAAAGTCCTCAGTATTTAACTGAAAACTATCAGCTTTGAACTTTTGTTTGATTTTCTCTTTTTCAGTTTAATCAGAGATGCCCACCTGAGAGTCTTTAGAACCCTTCTTCCCCAGTCGAACACACAGCCTTGATCCTTCCCTGGGAGTCGGAGAATGTGATGAAAAGAGAACTCTTCTATCCCCTTCTATGCTTCGGAAGTGAATTACTTCCCTTGATCACTCTTTCTTTTTTAGTCAGCCATTGTTTCTCGTAGAGACTAGATCCCTGTGTAGATCTTTGTCGAATAAAGCTTCTTCAAGCAAACTCAGTTTTCTTAAACTCATTCTATTCTATCCTTTTTGACTAACTCATTACAACTACTATGTACTTTTTGAATGAGAATCACTACAATGTACTTTTTGAATGAGAACCACTACTATGTACCTTTTGAATATGGATCATTACTATGTACCTTTTGAATAAGGATGACTACTATGTACTTTTTAGAAGGAGGATCACTACTATGTACCTTTTGAATAAAGATCACTACTATGAACCTTTTGAATCGGGATGACAACTATGTACCTTTTGAATGAGGATTACTACAATGTACTTTTTGAATGAGGATCACTACTATGTACTTTTTAGAAGGAGGATCACTACTATGTACTTTTTAGAAGGAGGATCACTGTTATGTACCTTTAAAATGAGGATCACTACTATGTGCTTTTTAGAAGGAGGATCACTACTATGAACCTTTTAAATGAAGATCACTACTATGTACCTTTTGAATTAGAATCACTATGTACTTCTTGAATGAAGATCACTACTATGTACCATTTGAATGAGGATCACTACTATGTACCTTTTGAATAAGGATCACTACTATGTACCTTTTGAATGAGGATCACTACTATGTACTTTTTGAATAAGGATCACTACTATGTACCTTTCTAATAAGGATCACTACTATGTACTTTTGAGAAGGAGGATCACTACTATGTACCTTTTCAATCAGGATCACTACTATGTACCTTTGGAATAAGGATCACTACAATATATCTTCTGAATAAGGATCACTACTATGTACATTTGAGAAGGAGGATCACTACTATGTACCTTTTCAATCAGGATCACTACTATGTACCTTCTGAATTAGGATCACTACTATGTACCTTTTGAATCAGGATCACTACTATGTACCTTTTTAATAAGGATCACTACTATGTACTTTTTGAATGAAGATCACTACTATGTACCTTTTCAATCAGGATCACTACTATGTACCTTTTGAATAAGGATCACTACTATGTACTTTTGAGAAGTAGGATCACTACTATGTACCTTTTGAATGAGGATCATAATTATGCACCTTTTTAATAAGGATCACTACTATGTACTTTTTGAATGAAGATCACTACTATGTACCTTTTCAATCAGGATCACTACTATGTACCTTTTGAATGAGGATCACTACTATGTAACTTTTGAATAAGGATCACTGCTATGTATCTTTTTAATAAGGATCACTACTATGTACTTTTTAGAAGGAGGATCACTACTATGATCCTTTAAAATGAGGATCACTACAATGTATCTTTTGAATCAGGATCACTACTATGTACCTTTTGAATAAGTATCACTACTATGTACTTTTTAGAAGGAGGATCACTACTATGTACCTTTTAAATGAAGATCACTACTATGTACTATGCCCCTCCACGCGACGAGGAAAGAAGAGAGGGTACGAGAAATTTAAAGGTATGCAAACTATATGATTTTTGGTGTTAAAAAATGACGAGTGTTTAAACGAGGACTATCACGGCCCGTTCCGGGATCAGTATACAAAACGAGGAGAGCTGTGGCCCTAAGTAGGGGTATGCAACAAATACCCTTTTTGGTTGCTGTGACCAGGACTTTCTTAAAAGAAAAAAATAATTGAACTTGGGTTATCACAGAATGCTTGAAATCCTAAAAAAATAATGGAATGCACGGCACGTGGTCGGCGAAGACGGAGAGCAAGAAGTAAATAAAAAGCCGTTGTTTTGTTTTGAGAAACTGCGTCTTAGCAATTGAGTTCAAGAAAAAAAAAATTAAAAGACGTGATATGACGTAAAAGTAAAGACAGGTAACAGATAAACACACGCACACACAAAATCAAATATTAAAAAAAAACGTAATAACACATACAAAAAAAAAATAAATAAATAATAATAATAATAAAAGGTGACACACGCAAACATGAATTTAAAATTAAGGTAAGAAAAATGTAAGAAAAAAAAAGAAGACGAAAAAAACAATGTACTATTGCACACACGCAGTTTTAACTTTTGTAGAAAGAGAGAAAACAGAGAGAAAACCGGAAGAAAAAAAAAGAGACGGTGACGAATTTACACACATACACACAAGCAACACTCACTTTCTGACCATGTTTAAAAAGATGCATTCTGTGGGGGAGGAACTGATTTCTTGGTTGTGTTCGGGTGGGGTGTTTTTGCTTAAATTGTATTGTTTTGAATCTTTTTTGTTTGATTTAAATGTATCTTAGAGTGAGAGACTCATTGAATTAATTTTCCTTGTTTTGGGGTTGGCCGAGAACATTGTTTTGATTTTGTTTTTTTTTGGCCCTTCTCATATTAAAATATTAGTATATAAAAAAAAACAGTAACTAATTAAAATTAAGTAGAAGTCAGCCAATTAAACGGAGTTAGAATGGGATAATTGACCTTTTGGCGGTGCGGTAAGAATTTTGGCGGGGGTCCGATGTGGAGGCCTGTAGGGCCGTGTCTCTTCCAACTGACGGGTTGGGATTGAGTTATGTTCGCTACGCGTGACCCGTTGAGGTAGCCGGTAAGCTTGCGATTATACAGACAAAAAGTTGTTTCAGTGTCACACGCGTGAAAAAGAAGCGATTTTGTAGCCATGAAAAGATTGGCATGATATATTTGGGGGGTGGGACCTCGGAGTTACCGCATCGGTATGGGTCATTGTTTTTTAGTGGGTCGGTGGGGCCGACGAGAGCACCACGGCGGTGTGGCGGGTCTGGATGATTGTGAAATTAGGTTCGTGTGAGTGAATTTGGTCTGGCCCGAAACGGTTTAATATGGCGATGGGCCTGAATATATTGTGAGCCCCCTTGGAAGGGATAAACAAAGTGCAGCGAGCCGGCTCAGAGGAAATTGGACAGATCATCTTGGGTAAGGAGTTAAGGGGTCGCTCAGGTCCGTGTTAAAAAAGTGGACGCGGTCGAATGGTATAATAAGACATATCTTACAGAGAAATTAGATGGCTGACCAGAAAGGGAATATGAGAATTTTAAAATGGGGATTTTCTGTTTGCCCTGTATTCTGTTAGAATTTAATGGATATGTGTGGTGAATTGTGTGACTAGGTATCGCGTGCGTATGCCCGTGGGGTCAAGTGGTCAAGCAACCTTGCGACAGGGGAACACCCAGTATGTCCTATTATCGTTTGTGACAGGGATGGCCATTGAGTCGCTATGGATCGTAAGGAGAAATTTCCTTACATCCCAGGAAATGCCATAGGGCCGATTTGGAAAAGCCGCGTCAAGAGGGTGGAACTGAGATGTCCAGCCGTGCTAACCAGAATGCCCTTTTTGGGGGGGGGGGACTGGATTCTCCCCACATTAAAAACCGACCTTGTGTCTTACTCTGCTCCGTGGGGAGACAAGTCAATACGAACATTGGTACAAGGCTGAAAAATATTAAAACTAAAATGTAGAAATAACATTGCTGAAAAGAGAATTGTGAAAAAAGGAAACAAAATTCAGAATTCATGTACGAAAAATATTTGTCGCCTTTTGTAAACAAATTTTAAAATCACAAAGACAAAACGTTATTTCGTTTTTTTCAATTTCGTTGAATATGTTTAAAAAAAAAAATAATTCAAATTCAAATAAATGCTTTGTAATAAAGCGTTAAAAACAAACAAAAACAGTCCCTATTTAATTGCCTCCTCACGAAGGCAAAGTTAAACACGAGGTTGTTTTCTTAATGGAATGAAAATCTAGCTCCCTAAAAAGGGCACTCTGGATTTGGGAGAAAAAAAATAGTTAATTCTCATTTTAGTCACGTAAAATATTTGGCGCTTGTTCGTAATATTCCACCACCCATTTTTCTCAACTTTTTTACTGACCCAATTTTTCTTGTTGGGGTGGGGGGGGGGCGTTTACATAAGGTGCATGGTTCCATTAATACCTAACAATTATTGGAATTCTTGGCCTTCAGACTAGGATCAAAGTATCAGTCCTGTCCTTGGTCAAAAGAGGAGAAATCCTTGGGCAATTTTTATAAGTTAATTCCTATCTCAGTCACGTAAATTATTTAGAGTGAAATGGTTTATTTTTACTTTTTTTTAAGCTAAACAATTATGAACTTGTGTTATTATTTGTTCTTAGCTAGCCTCTTTCTGAATGTTTATAAAGATGGTGACTATATTTTTCTGATCGACTTTTCATTTTAATTCCTTCTTTGCAGATAGTTTTTCAGACTGTTTAAAGGTAATTGCAAAAAAGTAGAATTTGAATTTGCACCGGGTAACCAAATTTTTTTTAAATAGGATTTTGAAAGTTAAATTTTATTTAAATATATTTTATGGACATTTCTGAAATTCATAACAAAACCAAATTGGTTAATTTAAATATATTACAAATTCACATTTTTAACAAATTAAACATAGTAATGACGTATCCAGTATAGAATATTGCCGACGAAATTCTCAAAGTGGACAAAAATTAGGTGCTTCTACAGAATTTGAACCGAATCAAACTGACTCAGAGTCGAATGTTTTTCTGGAGTGCCATAGAGTAAGATGAGAATATTAGTCCCAATAATACAAATTCATAAGTGAATTTAAAGAATTTAAACTCTCATTTCTAAAGAAATAGGGGGGAATGTTTGTGATTTACGGTCCGAATGTTTGTGATTTACGGAAATGGTTGAGCTATCGCCGAACAGTTAATTAACTTAAAATTAGTACCGACAATACATGAGACAACATTTTCATCTTTTCCCTGATGTTAAAAATGGGTTTAATCGTTTTGGTGCTCATTCTGAATAAGGAAAAATAGAAAATTCCCACTCCGTCATGGCCGCCATATCTGAAATCGGAAATTTCGACCAGTGTTACCCCCCCCCTCCAATCTCCTATTATATTCCCCTTTTTTTTGCAAATAATAAAAAAAAGTTCAACAATTTTTAAAAATTAACAAGTTTACAATAATAAAAGCAAACTGTTTGTTATAATTTGAATTTTTTTTATTTTGAAAATATTTTGAAATAGTTTAATTATTAACCAAATATAATTAATTATATTATAAAGAAACAAACAATCTAACAAATAATACATTCAAACTGTTTTGGGTGCTTATTTAGATTAGGGTTGGGTTTAGGGTTAGCGTTAGCATTAGCGTTAGGGTTAGGGTTAGGGTCATGGTCAAAGTTAGTGTGGGTCCTAATCTAAGAAAGTACCGTTTTTTATAAATGGAATTTTTTCTTTAGAAAATTGAAATATATTTTTCCGACCTAAGTTCTATTCGGGCATTTTACGTGTACGATGAAACTTAGCATTATAAAAAAAACATTAAAAACACTAAATTGTTTTCCTTTTAGTAAAACAATGTTTTAAAAACATGATTTAAGATTTTCGCTTTTTTAAAGATTTTTATGTGAACGTGGCTTCCGGTTAAATTTATGGCGTCACGTCCGCTACGGATGACCACAAATGTAAAAGAAAAAACGTTGTTGTTAGACTTTTTTGTTTATGCGATTTATAAGTACTGTTCCTTCGAATTATAGTTTAATAATAACAATACATTCGTTTAATTATTTTATTTTTTGAGTTTAATATTTCCATTGAAAATACACATTTTCTTATTAATGTAAATGTTTGAAATAAATAAAACATATGCTACAATAATTAAACATTTTATTAGATTACTTTTAACAAACAAATTATCAACCGAAAGTTATTTTTTTAAATATTTGACAGAAAATGACATTTGACAGAAAATGACATTTTACGAACCGAAAGTTATTTTTTTTAATATTTGAAAAAGAATGACATTTTAAGAAATTAATTTTGACAAATTATCAACCAAAAGTTCTTTTTTTCTTCTTAATAACGTTATTTTTTATAACAATTCATAACATTTTCTAATCTCATATAAAATGTTTCCAAAAAAATTGTGTTTCGTTCCCCGCCGCCAAAGAAACTAGTGACTAGTAAAGTTCCCCTGCTAGTTCCTCGCATGGTACTACGTCTTGTTTTACACAGACTCCAGCTACCTTCCACACGATTGGTGTGAATGGTAGGGTCATCAGGATCTGTGAAATGGTATTTATGGTTGACAACTTTTTTTTTCATTTGTGGTCATCCGTAGCGGACGTGACGGCATAAATTTAACCGGAAGCCACGTTCACATAAAAATCTTTAAAAAAAAGCCAAGATTTTTTTAATATAAATGATGGTGTAAACCTATTTCACTCTAAATAATTTACGTGACTGAAATAGGAATTAATCTCAAATAAAAGTAGTTGTTTTACGTTTTCACTCTCGGTGTTGTTGAAAATGGCGAACTGAGCAGATAATATTTTTCCCGACTTTAAAATAAAAATACTCCCGTATCAAACTTTGTAAAAACGGATTTTGTTGAACTTAATCAACTGAATATAGTCCCACCTGATCGAGTAGTGACGAGGTCAGTGACTCGAGGTTTAATATCATGTGATGAAATAACTACGCTCTGCTACCACGTGACATATAAATAGTGCCAAAATTAGGCGCCAAATTGTATTCAAATGTTGTATGTTAAGTTCGTAATAAATGTTCGTGCCTGTTGCACGTGTATTAATTTTTCCCCATTGATTCTTGTTTTTCCTTCCTCGTCTGTGTGGTTCACTGCCTACCACTATGTCTCACTCTAACACGCAAAGTTTAACAGGTTATGTGCCCAGTTATGGACAGCATAGGCTTATGTTCCAGGGAGACGAAAGAAAATATAAACTATTGGAAGTGAAGTTTCTTGGCTACATGCGAACTCAAAAACTGTACAACACCATTACAGCGGAGGACAATGCTGAAATAAGTCAGAACAAAAACTAGTACAGTACCTCGATGACCGAAGCCTTTCGTTGATCATCCGAGATGCGAAGAATGACGGCAGAAAAGCCTCAAATATTTTAAGGGAGCATTACCTGCCACGAGGGAAGCCAAGGATAATCTCGTTATACACGGAATTAACGTCATTACAAAATAAGCCGGAAGAAAATATTACTGATTACGTAATAAGGGCGGAAAATGCCGCAACCTTTTTTAAAAATGCCTGCGAAACGATTAGCGATGGTCTGTTAATCGCAATGATTCTAAAAGTATTGCCAAATAAATACAAAACTTTCACTACGGTGAAAACACAAAAAGAAGCACCGATGACATTTCAAAGCTTTAAGACCGCGCTTCGAAATTTTTAAGAAACTAAAAAGAAACAGGGAGATACAGGCGCAAATGCGATAATGAATGTGAAAGAAAAGCGACACAATACAGAACCAGCAAACATATTCAGACAAAAGGATTACAAAAAATTCAATGGATCATGTTTCTCATGTGGAAAATATGGACATAAATCGGAAAATTGCCGAAAATCTTCACGCTGGTGCAAAAATTGTAAGACGAAAACACAAGATACAAACTTTTGTCGAAAAACGCACGAAGGACACACTACAAATGGAAACGCGATAAATCATGTTCTGATACATGGAAAACTTCTTATATTTTTTCAGTTTATAACGATAGTGATTCTTCATATAGTGACTTATTAGTGGATTGTGGGCCACAACCCATATCTTAAATGACGAATCCAATTTATTAGCTTCGATGATAAGTTTAATTCTTCCCGCCATATTGTAGAATTGGCTGATGGTAGCCGTTATAATAATTTGGTGCTAAAAAGAGGAAATGCTTATATCAAAATGACTGATACAAATGGAAAAGTACATAATAACATTTTAAAAAGATGCGTTGTATATACCTTCTTTCAGTAATAACATTTTTTCAGTACAAGCGGCAACAGAAAGGGGTGCTCAGGTAGAATTTAGACCTAACTCGGCAACATTAAACACTGGGGGGGGGGGGGGCAAAATTTAATATTTATAAGAAAGGAAAATTGTATTATTTAAATAATGTAACTTCTCCGAAGAAAAGAAAATATTCACTAGAACAGTGGCATAATATAATGGGACATTGTAACACAGCAGATATAATAACATTAGAAAAAAACGTTTCTGGCATGGAAATAAGTGATAAAGATCAATTTAATTGTGAAATATGCCCACAGGCGTAAATGCCCCAATTCAGAAATAGATTGCCTGACACGCAGGCAACAAAAAGACTCGAACTTAGCTGGTCCAATTGAACCTACAGCTCAAGATGATTTTAAATACGTATTAGGGTGCATAGATGACTATTAAGGCCTCATAGTCACATACATGCTTAAACATTAAAAGCGACACAGTAGAAGCCTTTGAAAAGTTTTTAGCTGATATTGCCCCATATGGGAATATAAAAACAGTAAGAAGTGATCAAGGCACGGAATTTACTTCCCAAACCTTCGAATCACTATTAATTAAAAATAAAATACGTCATCAGAAATCGCCGCCATATTCACCCCATCAAAATGGCACGATTGAGCGCACAATTTTTTAAATGGCGAGATGTATGTATAAACACAAGTCGCAGTGCCGAATTAAACAGATACCTCACTCTGATCCGGCGTCACTGAACCACTTGTAACATAGGTGGTCCACTCGTGTCTCTATCTCGGTACTCACACGTCTGGTCCTCGGCGCAGGAATCCTTCTAGACTGTGAACACCCTCTTTGGCCCGTGATGTCGTAGCGGCAGAAAAAGAAAAATGGGTCGCATTCCTCCGGTCGGATGAATGACGATTTCGTGATTCTGTGAAGGCAAAGTTACACAGCGGAACAACTCGACAATAGAATAATTCAACAACGTCGGTTTCTCTTTGTATCAATTAATTATTAAAAACAATCAAAAGGAAGGATTAATTTTACACTTGAATTTTAGAGTCTCTTATTTTGATAAATTGTTTTTGTTTACTAGTCGTCTCTCTCTGTGTGCGTGAAACTCCATTTACGATTTCCAAGTTGTTAATTAAGATGTAACTTGTCTACTGAACGGTGTGGGGGGGATCCTATGGCCCTGCCATCCCAAACGAGAGCGGTGTTCGCGCAACACTCCCGCTTGGTCGGCGCTCGTCCGTTTTGGTCGAATTCCAATTTCTAACTGACTGTAACTGTCTTCTCGTTTCAAAAACAAAGGTCCTTTCCCCTCCCAGAAAGGCATATTATCACACCTTTTCTTTCTCCAACCTATTTCTCTATTCCTTCCTTCTCTCTCTCTGGGCCAGGGTGGGGTATACTGACTTACTCTCTCTCCCTCTCCCTTCCCCTTCTCCGAGTCTTTCTTCAGCTCCGGATGGTTTGGGGCTGAGTGGCACGACAATTGAAATTCTTCGCTCAAGCCCTCAGATTTTATCTACATCAAAGAAGACCATTATTCTCACTCTCAGACCTCTGCCCTAATTAACGATGACAGCCTAAGGGGCGATTTCCACTCCAGCCTCGCGTGCCCACCCACATAGTACTGACACACGTATGTTTTTCGTTGGCGATAAAAAAAGATTTGGCCAAAACCCGGCACATCTGTTTAAACTCGGCCCGTGTAAGATTTAAATGCAATTGACAATCTCTCATGGCTTTCTCAGACAGCCGGCACCACCTTTCCAGCTTGTTTTTATAGACTTTCCGTGTGAATATATACTAGTCTCAATTCTCTGTAGGGTCCTAACCATTGCCGAGATGCATGCCAGTGCACCCTAAAGTGCAAATTGCGTCGGCTACAATCACAGTTTCACATGCGTCCCTCTTTTATTTTGTGTCATTTGCTCGCAATTGACATCTCCCAGACTGTCACACCTCCCCACACACAAAGAGAACAACAGGTAACACAATCAAACAATAATAATAAAAAAAGCTGTAGCTAAAAATGGAACAAAAAGTTTTCTTTTTCTGTTCTGTTTCCTTTGGTCTGTCCTTCTTTTCTCTTTCCAGTCTATTAAAACATCAGGACTACGTATGTATGGGTGTATGTACGTATGCATTTTGTGGTTTTTGTGTTGGGAGGTGGGTAGGTGACAAAATGAATTATTATGCATGCAATTAAAAGTTTGTTAATACAGATTGGAGCTCACAACGCCCCTTACAAATTACGTCACCATCACCTTCTCCTCGGAATCAATCTCTACTTCTTCACTGGTCATCCACCTGGATTTCCGACAGGGGCAGCGATTCCTGCCCCGCTCGTGATCTGGGTGCAGTGTACTCAAGGGTAACCCTTCTTTGCTCATGCACTCGGTTGTCAGTGTACTCGCGCCGTCCAATTTCTCTCTATGTCTTTCTCACGCCCTTGCCTCTTTCTACGCGTTCCCCTAGTCTTATACTGTCTTTCGCTAATCCCTGGGCCTCCGCTAGTGTGAGCGGGTGACCCCTTAGTACCTCCCTTTGGGTCTCTCTATCACTTAACCCCTCTACCAGGGCATCCACCAGGATTGCCTGGATGGAACCCGTATTTCGGATCGCCCCATCTGGGAAGGCTTGAACTGCCAATCCTTGGATCCGTTCGACTAACTCGTCGAGTCCCTTGCCGTTGTTTAACCTTAGCCGGGTCAGCTTGCGTACGGCCTCAATCGCAGTTCGCTCGCTGGCATATCGTTTCACCAGCAGCTCGCAGAGCTCCGTCCAAGCGATCCCCGGGTTCTCTACATAGCTCCCCTCAATGAATCTCGACATTGGGCCCCTCGCTCCCTCTAGAGTGAGCAGCACCATCTCGTGATTTTCTAAACCGTAAATTAAACTTTTCTTTTCGATTACCGCCAACCATTCTTTTAGATCGGCGGAATCCCCTTTGAAGGAGGGTATACGTATGCCTCCGATCGGTCTCTCTAATTTTCTGGTCTCATCTCCCCCCCATATCTGTTACACTATTTACTAGGTCTTCCTCCGAACCCATTCTCTTTTCGTTCTAGTTTACCACTCCCACAACAGAACTACTCAACTGCGTGCAAAGTTTGAACAACAATCGATACACTGACAGAGTACAAAACTGAGCAAAACGAACAAGGGAAATCAAAGAGTCACTTACCGTATGCTCCTTTTGCAAAAAAAACAACCACCCAAAAACTTCTGTTTTTGGGTGGTTGTTTTTTTTTTTTTTTTTTTCGATCTCGTCTAGGTTTTCCAATCAGTTGACGAAAAGTTCGTGATCCTAGACGACTCTCAAAGTCTTAAAAACGTTTTTTTTTTCTTTCAGTCTACCTCTTTTTCTATTTTTTTTCACATGGGTTTTGGGTGCCCGTTAAACTGTCTCTCTTTTCTTTTCTTTTTCTATTTTTCTTTTTTCAAACACGGGTGTCCGTTAAACCCTTTCTCTCTTTTCTTTTCCTTTTTCTATTCTCTTTTTCAAACACGGGTGTGCATGCCCGTTAAACTGTTTCTCTCATTTCTTTTCCTTTTTCTATTTTTATTTTTTTTCAAACACGGGTGTCGACGTCCGTCAAACTTTAAAGTATTCTCTGCCGGTAAAAAAAAATCGTTTGTTGTGCCGTGGATTTGTTTGTCTGTCTGTCTATTTTTTTTTCCAAAGTGTTCTGCCGGTAAAAAAAAATCGTTTGTTGTGCCGTGGGTTTTTCTGTTTGTCTGTCTATTTTTTTCCCCGAGGTTACCAGGCACTTTTCAAAGTACCCTGATCCTAGGTCACGGCATCATTTATAAACACAAGTCGCAGTGCCGAGTCAAACAGATACCTCACTCTGATCCGGCGTCACTGAACCACTTGTAACATAGGTGGTTCACTCGTGTCTCTATCTCGGTACTCACACGTCTGGTCCTCGGCGCAGGAATCTTTCTAGACTGTGAACACCCTCTTTGGCCCGTGATGTCGTAGCGGCAGAAAAAGAAAAATGGGTCGCATTCCTCCGGTCGGATGAATGACGATTTCGTGATTCTGTGAAGGCGAAGTTACACAGCGGAACAACTCGACAATAGAATAATTCAACAACGTCGGTTTCTCTTTGTATCAATTAATTATTAAAAACAATCAAAAGGAAGGATTAATTTTACACTTGAATTTTAGAGTCTCTTATTTTTATAAATTGTTTTTGTTTACTAAACTAGTCGTCGTCTCTCTCTCTCTGTGCGTGAAACTCCATTTACGATTTCCAAGTTGTTAATTAAGTTGTAATTTGTCTACTGAACGGTGTGGGGGGGAATCCTATGGCCCTGCCATCCCAAACGAGAGCGGTGTTCGCGCAACACTCCCGCTTGGTCGGCGCTCGTCCGTTTTGGTCGAATTCCAATTCCTAACTGACTGTAATTGTCTTCTCGTTTCAAAAACAAAGGTCCTTTCCCCTCCCAGAAAGGCATATTATCACACCTTTTCTTTCTCCAACCTATTTCTCTATTCCTTCCTTCTCTCTCGGGTCCAGGGTGGGGTATACTGACTTACTCTCTCTCCATCTCCCTTCCCCTTCTCCGAGTCTTTCTTCATCTCCGGGTGGTTTGGGGCTGAGTGGCACGACAATTGAAATTCTTCGCTCAAGCCCTCAGATTTTATCTACATCAAATAAGACCATTATTCTCACTCTCAGACCTCTGCCCTAATTAACGATGGCAGCCTAAGGGGCGATTTCCACTCCGGCCTCGCGTGCCCACCCACATAGTACTGACACACGTATGTTTTTCGTTGGCGATAAAAAAAGATTTGGCCAAAACCTGGCACATCTGTTTAAACTTGGCCCGTGTAAGATTTAAATGCAATTGACAATCTCTCATGGCTTTCTCAGACAGCCGGTACCACCTTTCCAGCTTGTTTTTATAGACTTTCTGTGTGAATATATACGAGTCTCAATTCTCTGTAGGGTCCTAACCATTGCCGAGATGCATGCCAGTGCACCCTAAAGTGCAAATTGCGTCGGCTACAATCACTGTTTCACTTGCGTCCCCCTTTTATTTTGTGTCATTAGCTCGCAATTGACATCTCCCAGACTATCACCCCTCCCCACACACACAGAGAACAACAGGTAACACAATCAAACAATAATAATAATAAAGGGTCCTAACCATTGCCGAGATGCATGCCAGTGCACCCTAAAGTGCAGATTGCGTCGGCTACAATCACTGTTTCACATATGTTAAAACATGCTAATCTTCCAAAATATATGTGGACACACGCTATTTTGACATCGGCATATATCCGAAATAGATGCTACAACAACCATAATACCAGAACGCATACGAATCTTTTACGGGCAAGAAGCCAAATATTTCAAATATGCACTTATTTGGAAGAAAAAAAAACAAAAATTGGATGATAGGAGTAGAGAAGGAATATTCTTAGGGTATGATAGGGGAAGCCCAGCTTACGTAATATATTTTCCCGACACAGGAGAAATAAAAAAACGTAAAAATTGTCAAATTTACTGATAAATTTACATAATCTATAAGAAAAGAAAAAGACAAAAATGGTACTGCTAATGATGTTTAACTGAACCAGAAGCAGAAATAATAAGTGAAAATATTGGGAGAACGAGATCCCGCCCGAAATATCTCAGCGATTATTATGTGGGAGAGGAAAATAATGACGCAGTAAATTACACAATAGATTATTGCTGTCACATAAAAAAATATACCGAAAACATACCAAGAGGTCATAGATTTAGAAAATGGCGAAAATAAGGGAGAAATCTTTAAAGCTCGTTTAGTAGCGAAAGGTTACACTCAAAAACCATACGAAAATTGTGATGAAACTTTTTCTCCAACAGCGAAATTAAATTCAATTAGAATGTTAATACAAATTGCAACAAAATATGATTTTAAAATACACCAATTAGACGTAAAATCAGCATATTTAAATGCACCTATAAATAAGGAATTATATATGGAACAAGCGAAAGGATTTGAAATCGAAAATGAAAACCACAAAGGTAGACTAGTATATAAATTGAATAAGTCGCTATATGGCTTAAAACAAAGTGGCCGAAACTGGAATAATCTGTTACACACACATTTAATAGAAAATGGATTTAGCTAATCGTTGGCAGACGTTTGTGTTTACACACAATATGAAAAACATACAATCATCATAGTATGGGTAGACGATATATTAATCGCAACGAGGTGTAACGAAAATATGACAAACACAAAATCTATCCTGAAAGAAAAATTTTAAATGACTGACCAAGGCCAAATCAAATATTTTTTAGGCATAGAATTGAAATATGAAAATAAAACAATATACATGGCATTGAGCGATACAACGCAGGAGGGAAAATATTTAAAAACACTCATGAAAGATTCATTAAACGAGAAAATTAATACATTCTCATTATATTGTGACAATCAGAGTGCCATTACCCTAGCAAAAAATCCCGTAAATCATCAAAGATCAAAACACATAGATATCAGATTCCACTTCGTTAGAGACAGAATAATACCCTAAAGTTAATTCACGTTGCAAGTGAAGAAAACATAGCCGATATATTTACTAAACCAGCAAATAGATCTAAAAATGAAAAATTCAGACATTTACTGATGGGACTCTGAAGGACATTCTTTAAAATGATAAATGAAAAAAAAGTTTAAAGTCCATAAATGTGAAAAGTATTACAAATAAAACCTTTTTGAAAGCTATCGATAACACAAATGTATCAAAAGAAAGAAAAAAAAAGAACACCTGTATATTATGAACACAAAAAAATGTTTTTTAAAGCCTATAAATGTGAACAAGTTTTTTTTTCTTTCAAAACAAACAAGAAAAAAAGAAAAGTTTAATAAAGTAACAAGATTTTGTCTAACAAAAAGGGAAGGACAATGACCCCTGTTGAAATATAAAACAACAATGAACATTTGAATATATTTCAGTTGATGGGAGGGTGTGTTGAACTTGTTAGGATCGAGAGGGTGATGTTCCCGGACTATAAGCGTGTTGGTATCATCAAGCAATGTCGCATGCAAAGACAGAGTAATAATTAATAAACAATATGAAGTAGTTCAAATAAGGTTTATTGAACGTGTGTGTACGTGGAATGATGAAGTGTGTGATGTATGCATGTGTGTCGATGGAAAAACAGTTCTTGAAAAAGGTATAAGAAGAAATGAATCCGGCGAGAGGAAAGTCTTTGAAAGCCGTACACAAAGAAAATGAGTTGAGAACTCTTACCGTTGTTTGACCACGTGTGTTGGTAGTTGTTATGTCGATGCTAGTTGAAAAGAAAAAGAGAAAAGCGTGATGCGAAACGCTAGTGTATTAGCGTCGTTCTACCGAGGCCAATTGACCAGAAGAGAAGAGTGAAACGGAACGCTAGTGTCAGCGTACTCCTGTCGAGGCTGGTGAAGAAGAGATGGATTTTCCGTTTGCAACGGTTTTTATAGTCAGAAGGGCAGATAACTCTGGTGTCGCTTTACAGTGCCACCTGTCGGTGAAAAAGCGACACCTACCGGCAAACCGGTGTAGTTATGTTTTGAAAGGAGGAGGTAACTGCTACAAACTTAATCAACTGAATATAGTCCCACCTGATCGAGGTCAGTGATTCGAGGTTTAATATCACGTGATGAAATAACTACGCTCTGCTACCACGTGACATATAAGTAGTGCCAAAATTAGGCGCCAAATTGTATTCAAATGTTGTATGTTCAGTTCGTAATAAATGTTCGTGGCTGCTGCACGTGTATTAATTTTTCCCCATTGATTCTTGTTTTTCCTTCCTCGTCTGTGTGGTTCACTGCCTACCACTATGTCTCACTCTAACACGCAAAGTTTAACAGATTTTATTTTTAAAATAATTGTAAATTCAAAATATTATCGTTATAAAGAAAATCAACTATAATAGCAAGTGTTAACGCTTCGACGTAAATAATTAAAAAAAGAGAAGATAATCCTGGGAGAATGGTATTGTGAGGAACGAATGTATATTATAATGCCCTTCCTCCCCCGAAAAGTAGAGGTAATGCCTGAGAGAAATGTATCATGACGAATGAAAATCTGTAGCAGTCACCAATAGGGACTACTTTTGAATGCGTAATCACTGTCCCTGTGAGCTGGTTTGTCCAATCAAATCACAGGGCGCAGTAATATCGTTAGTTCCCTAGGGGACTACTTATGTCCCCTTAGGGTTCGAAGAAAAAGATCAGACGACCTCCTGGCACCAGCTTGGACACATCGCAGAGAGCATCAGCGAGGAACAAGGAAACGCTCTCTCTCCCGCCGCCGTCGCCACTTGACGACTACTACCATCTTCACCTGAAGAAAATCACGGGCAGCCCTAAGAACTCTTATATTCTGTGGTGAACACCACAATGAGGTACTCTCTCTTTCTCTCTTTCTTTCTTTCTTTGTTAACCCTTCTTCGCCTCTGAAAGGAGAAACTCGTGAAATCTCGCAGAATCACGTTGGCCGAAGGATTTCGGCCAGCTTGACCACGCGAGATTTGAAGTCGATAAAAGAACACGTGTTCCCTTCCTCATCTTCTTTTTCCCTCAGCGTTCTGAGAAGAACGCACAAAGAACTCTCGGCGACCCCCCCCCCCACCAGCTCGAACGAGCTGTGTGGGGGAGGAAGAGAAAGGTAACCCTTTTCGATTCAAGAAATCTATCTATGTTTCAATTTGATGAACATTCTACAATCTGGTAATCTTTCAATCCCAACGAACTCTTATGTCTTCAACACACATTGCATTCTACACACAAAAAGACATTTCAACACGCATCGCATTATACGCCCCAATTATGAATTTACACTCTCTTTTAAATATTAAATAAATAAATTGTTTTGTTAATAAAAATGTTATTCCTTTCCTTTTTATTAACCATTATAAAAGGCCTATTCGTATATGTGTATAGTTTCATCATTCCTTCGTTTTCTTTAAGGTACGTTTAAATAATATTTTCTTCCTTTCTCTTTGTTGTCTTAAACTGTTTTATTTAATCTCCACGTGGTCCGATGGTGGAATCTAACAGTGAGATGACGTGCCGTTATAAAGGCATCTATCACACTACCTATGGTTGGGGGATTCATTATCGCAAAACCATTTCCGGCATCCTTCGCGACTGTGGTTAAAATCCAAAATCCATTGTTCTCTTTTGAATCTCCCGCCATTAAACACTTCCACCCCGGCCATAATTCTTCCTCTTCTTCAGACGGACACCGTCCCACTCTCTTCTACCTATACCAAACGGTATAGGTAACCTTGAGTTAATAAAACCCCTTTTTGTTATAGTTACAGAAATACTTTTCGTTGTTCCGTTTCTTTACGAGAAGATAAAAGGATAACCCCTTTCATCACTAATCATCCCCTTACAAATGGTGACCCGAAGCTAAAAGAAAAAACCCCAGACCTTCTGATATACGAAACGTAAGACAAAACCGGAATATAAAAAAACAAACAAAAAACCCCCTCAAAGTTATTTCTGCGACGAAAAGGTTTTAAAACTCCACATCGACAAAAAAACTCCGTCGTTTAAAAAAAACAAAAACAGTAACAAATTGAGCAAGAAACGAAACTCCGCGTTTTTTGTAAACAGAAAAGGAAAAAATTTCAACCTTGAGAGATTCGGAAACTTTTAAAATTCTCTTTAAAAGCTTAAAAAAAAAGAAAAAAAACTACCGAAATCCCTTCTTTTTTTTCTCTCTCTCTCTTTCTCTCTATCACAGTAAAGGCGTACTTCGCATCGAAGAAACTTTTTCTTTTATAAAATATGTTTCTGTCTTTAACTGAACGAATTATTGACAGAGAAATACTTCAAAATACCTTAAAATATAAAACTATTAAGAAAAAAACAACCTTTTTCCGAATTTAAAACAAGTTTCAAACAACTTTAGACGGTCAGACTCGTCGACGCCGCGACGTATCCACCCTCCAAAATGGCGCTGACCAATTCTTTTGACTTCAACCGAAGAAAGTTAGACTCAACAAACGAAGAAAGAAAGCATTCTTTTTGCATTTAAAGAAAAAAAAAGACTCTTGTTTTTACGAATAATTTTTTTTAAAAGGCGCCTTAAAAGAGTAAGTACATTAGTTTTTCCCTTTTACACACAAATACATACACTCAAATATATCTATCCCCTCTGTCACCAAAAAAAAAATACATACTTGTTATTTTTTAAAAACTTCTTGGCTTTCTACACTACACAATTCCATTTTCGTTTTTTCTCTCTTAAATGTGTGTCCATGACGATGTTTTCAATTTTTATTTAACTTAGATTTCTTGGTCTGGGGTCCCATTAAAAAAAAAAGAGCGCTTTATCTGCTAACGCCGGGGACAGCAGTCAACAGGTCACATTGGCCATACTCCATGCGATAGAGCGACTTGAGAGAAACATGTGAAAATTAAGCATGTCTAAACCTCAATCGCCTAGACGTCGTAATCGTCCGTCGTCCCCACACCATCACCACTCAAATAAGCCAGGATTGTGTTACTACCACAGTCGCTATGGCAACCAAGCACATAAGTGTAAACAAACTTGTTCGTTCCCTAATCAGGGAAACTAAATTCTGGGGACCCGAGCACGGCACGGTCTCCACTAGGTTCTCATGATAACCGTGCATATTTCATTAGGGACTCAATATCCCAACCACGTTGCTTGTTTGATACTGGGGCCGCTGCAGTATTTGACCACTGAAACTACTAGCTAAAAAGCCACCAGTGTCGCCCATTTCACTGCAAGCTGTAAATCACTCCCCTATTCCCACATACGGTCAAATTTCTCGTTCTTTGGACTTGAAATTGCGCAGAGACTTTATGTGGGTCTTTACAGTCGCGGATTTACCCTACCCCATTCTGGGCGCGGACATTCTGCACCACTTTAATCTATTAGTGGGCATGCGCAGACGACGGCTGATAGATGCTAATACGGAACTTTCCGTACCGGGTTTTAAATCAAACACCCCATCTGTCAGCCCGGTATTCTTTATTGCCGCAACTGATGACCCATACCAGACCCTACTCCACTCCTACCCAGAGTTAACGAATCTTAATTTTGTTGTGAGTAATTCAACTCACTCAACAAAACATTACATTGAGACCACAGTCGCTCCTGCAGAGAAACTAAAAGCGGCGAAGGCGGAATTTAACCATATGCTGCAACTGGGAATTATACGCCCCTCGTCCAGTCTTTGGGCTTCCCCTTTGCATATGGTCCCGAAGCGCTCCGGAGATTGGCGTCCGACTGGGGACTATCGACAACTCAATGCCATGACGGTACCTGATCGTTACCAAATCCCACATATACAGGACTTTGCTTCGTCTCTGCACGGTTGTAAGACCTTCTCCAAACTGGACTTTGTAAAGGCTTACCATCAGATTCCACTGAATCCGGCCGATATACCCAAAACGACGGTAACAACTCCTTTTGGAGCGTTTGAATTCCTGACTATGCCTTTCGGTTTGCGAAACGCGGCTAGTACCTTTCAACGCTTCATGGACGAAGTAGTGCGAAATCTTGACTTCGTCTATAATTACATAGACGACATACTTGTGGCGAGTGCCTCACCTGAGGAACATGTCACCCATCTCCGCCTACTGTTCGAACGGTTTCAGCAATACCAGGTGAGGATTAACCCTGGTAAATGTGTTTTCGGTGCTTCATCACTAGTTTTCCTGGGCCACATTATCAGCCCTGAAGGCATATCTACCTTGCCTGAAAAGGTTAAAGCTCTACAAGGAACGAGGAAACACTCTCTCTCCCGCCGCCGTCGCCCGACTCGACGACTACTACCATCTTCACCTGAAGAAATTCACGGGCAACTGTTAAGAACTCTTATATTCTTCCTCTTCCTCTTCCTCAGACAGACACCGTCCCACTCTCTTGTACCTATACCAAACGGTATAGGTAACCTTGAGTTAATAAAACCCCTTTTTGTTATAGTTACAGAAATACTTTTTGTTGTTCCGTTTCTTTACGAGAAGATAAAAGGATAACCCCTTTCATCACTAATCATCCCCTTACAAATCTACTACACAGATTAAATCGAGTTGTTTTTAAAAAGTAGGAGTTCATGCCTGGGAGCATGATATTATGACAATGAAAGTTGACGTACGTGCCTGTACAAAAGAATCGAAAGTTTATCAAAAGTTTCCAGACGTGCCTCTGGTGTACAAAAGAATCGAAAGTTTACCTACACAATTAAGTAAACGTTAACCGAAATAAAAATAAACAACGATGATGCCCCCCCCCCACTTGCTTCTCACAATGACGTAATTTCTGGAAGAATGAGTCTGCAGTTTTCCAAATTAATACATTGAAGTTTGCATGTAATTAACTCCCTTGAAATAAAAGTCTAAGTATGCTTTAAAAATGCGATCGTTTTTAATAAAATGTCTTTAATTAATTGTATTAATAATTTTTATTAATATTACTATTGAGGAAAATATTATAAATACATATGGAAATTTGACAATGCCAGTGTATATTTCCGAATATTAATTTATTAGAACTTTAAAACAAATTAATTATGTAAATTCGAAAAAACGCATGTTGTTTGGGCCATTTTCGTATGACTATATATACGACATGCCAGAATAATATTTCAGTAAGATTATGCTAACGAACATACTGAAGACATCAAAGTTGGTGTTTGAATCGCAGTGTCGGTGTCAAATTGGCTGATGAATTTACCATAGTTTTGATTTGAGTCCCAAGTACTTTCAGACCCATCCGGGTCCATCTTCAGGGGAATGAGGATAATCAGGTACAGACCATGTGTTAGTATTATAGATGGTTTAGGCGGGAATTATGTAATAAGTACGAAACTATAGTTAGAATTATAGACATTTTAGTATATTATTACTGATATTAAAGTTAATTCTGTTAATTAGGTTTTTTTTTGTTTTTATATATTGGGCTTCTGATATATGGAATTTTTGTTTGTTAGTACTATATTCTAAGATTTTGGTATTTTCTACTAGGAGTTTTCTGAATTCCGATCGGGGGCAGGAATGGTCGTTAGTTAAGTGTTGGGCTATGGCGCTAGTATCAGACAAATGCATCGTCAATCTTCTCGACAAAGTCGTGGTAGTCAAACCTATGTATATGTTTTTTTCTTGGTTGTCGGAGACACGGTCTCCCAAAGAACATTTAAACTTATAAACAAGGGTTGTCTTATCCAAAACTCTAATCGAGGGGGAAGAATTATTTGTGATAATAAGGTTAGTGGTGTTTACTTCATTGTAGAAAATGATGAGTTTTACTTTTTTATTTGGGTCAGTAGGGAGTACGTTCTTATTAACAATATTTCTTAGAACTTGTTCATCTATTTTATAATTGTGATGGAACTGGTTGCGATAAAATAGTTTAATAGTTGTGTCAAGTGGAGAATTGGATTTATTATTATTATTATCGTGGGAATTATTTTTAAACAGTAGAATTTGTTGGTCGATTACATAGTTTGGGAAGACATTATTAACTAGAGTTTTTTATATTGTTAAGTTCATGTTGGAAGATAGTAGGAGAGGAGGCAATTCCTGTCTAGGTACCCACCAACCAACCGCCCAACCCCAAAGCAGCTTCATGAAGCTGGGAATCAGAGTCAACTGTCTGGCGACCCAGAAAACTGCTCAGGGTTAGAAAAATATGAGATATGAAAGATCTGAGACAGCCAAGGTCAGAGACCATGTCACATATATACATATAGACAAGTATATATATATATATATATATATATATATATATATATATATATATATATATATATATATATATATATATATATATATATCCAGTCCACACCAATAAAAAAAAAATAAAACAATTCAATTCACCCTAAAAATTAATGTGCTTTCTGAAGAAAACGATCGTAAATCCATATCAGTTTAAATAAATTATTTGATACTATGATAATAATAATAATAAATTTTAAGAAATTAATTGGTAATATTATTAATAATAGCTTATTTGATTAATTAAAATAAATCATTAGATTATATAATAATAACAATAATAATACTAACATTAATAATAATCATAATAAGATTATATGATATCTTATCAGATTAATTAAAATAAATCATTAGATTATATGATAATAATAATAATAATAATAATAATAATAATAATAATAATAATAATAATAATAATAATAAGATTTAAGCAATTATTGACAATATTATTAATAGCTATAAAAATATAAAAATATCTTTAAATATATATCAGCTATAAAAATATATTAAAAAAATATATAAAATATATAATCATTATATATATATATACATATATACACATATATACGCACATACATATATATACTTACACATATACACCCGCACATACATACATACATACATACTATATACCTATACATATATACACATATATACGCACATACATATACACATATATATATACATATATATATACATACATACACATACACACATATGCACCCGTACATACATACACACATACATACATACATACATACATACATACACACACACACACACATATATATATATATATATATATATATATATATATATATATATATAGTAAGCTATGAAAATATATTTATGGCAATCAAGCTACACAGAGGCTCCCGTACATCATCCCCGGAGGGAATCTTCAGGCTAAAATTCATAATAATCGGTTAATTAGTAGTGAATCCTGTACATACAAATATATAAATAAACATATCTAAGTTATATATATATATATATATATATATATATATATATATATATATATATATATATATATATATATATAAATTAGATATGTTTATTTATATATTTGTATGTACAGGATTCACTACTATATATATGCATCTTTTATTCCTTATAGCTAACTTGGACAAGGATCGAACCTTCGATATTGATGTCTATAGTGTGCCGTTTTATGTCCTATAAAGTTAAGGGCGACTAATAATGCAATCTTCTGTAATAATCTGTATCACTCAGGAAGTGAACAATCGAAATAATAGTAAACTGTAACAGACACTACTATCACCAATAAAAACAATTACATAAAAATACATTAAATATTTAAGTGGTAAAAATCGTACATATTTCCATGGTCCGGAGGTAAAATACCAGACTATAGACATCAATAATAAAGGTTCTATCCGTGTCCAAGTTAGCCATACTGATGACGGCTATGAGCCAGAAACACGTGTCCATGGATTACTTTTATACATTCAAACACACACAGAGGTGTGTTAGAGAATTATAATGATATATATCATAAGTAAAATGAATAAAGCCAGTAATAGTTTTGAAAATGACATTCATATGTGGTGATTCTCACATTCTCCCCTTTTTTGTTTTGCATTTTTTCTGCAAAAAAAAAAGAAAAGAAAAACCTTGGCAGAAGAATACTTGACATAACAAGCGAACGAAATCTTCTCTTACGTTTAGAATTCCAAATATGCTACATTAAATGCATGGTGTTCATCTGTTGACTGACACAGACAAGAGAGAGAGGGGGGGACGGGGCAAAAGTAAGTGCCTGTTTTGTAAAACAATGTACAAGTATAGAATGTTGTGGCTCGAATGAATCTTTACATGGAATCGATTTCAAGGGAATGCTAATAATTTTCAAATAAAAAAGTATTTTAAATTGAAGATCCAAGAATCATTTCAGTCATTTACAGAGAAAGCAAGATAAATCCAATGCATTCTTATACATATTATCTAAGTATTAATGCATTGAAAGTGATAGAAAATGGGACATTTGTATGTAAATATAAATGTACATACACGCATAAATATATGCATGAATCGAGGCCAGAAAATAATCTGGTTTACACCCTCCTTTAATATGATGTCAAAATCAAGAATTGGTAACAAATACCTACAGCTTATAAATAAACACTTCCCACCTGGTAACGCACTGCATACGGTATTTAATAAGAACATTAAAACTAAGTTATAGTTGCACAGATAACCTAGAAAGAATAATTAAAAAAACATAATAAAATACTTAAAAGGAATTATACAAATAGTGAAATTGAAGGTAATTTAACCACTAACAATTGTAACTGTCAGAGACAGGATAAATGTCCCCTACAAAAAAATTGTGTCACCGCATCAGTAATATATTGTGCTAAAATCTAAACTGCTGAAAATCCAGACAATAATAAGTTCTATATAGGAAGAACGTCAAAAAGTTTTAAAGATGGGTATCACATGCACAAATTATCTTTTAGAAATAAAAAATACAGTAACACTTTGTTGTCCCGATACTTCTGGAAATTGATAGATGAGAAAAAAAACAATAATTAGATGGTGCATAATAAAAAAAAAAAAGCTAGAACTTGTAGATCACTCAACCTACCCTGTTTCTTATGCCTAGGTGAGAAACTTTAAATTGTAAAATTTAAAGACAGGGAAAAATTACTCAACGTCAGACAAGAAACGAGTTTAAACTGCAAGCATTTCAAGGAACACACACTAAGCAGACTTTAGATTATGAATAACCACTATTACGTCACATTGTAATTTAATGATTATTTTGAGTAGGCCTTATACTTATAAGTATAAGGCCTACTCAATTTTTTATTCTTCTTTATTTTTTATTTTTTATTATTTTTTTATTTTGAATTTTTATTATTTTTTATTTATATTTTTTATTTTATTTTTTTATTTATTTATTATTATTTTTTTTAATTCTGATGTCTTTACATTTTTTAACTCTATTGAGCTTAAACATTGAAAGTATGACAGCAATGGTCAAAGTTGGTAGTGGTCTGGCATCCGAGTTTCGAATCTTGGAGTTGATGCTCTAGCTATGTTTAGCTGCACTGATAAGTCATGAAACAACGAAATAGCTGTCTGTGGGTGACTTTATTTTATTTAAATACACACACACACACACACACACACACACACACACACACACACATATATATATATATATATATATATATATATATATATATATAACTTCTTTTGTAATATAGTAAGAAAAATCCCAGCAAAGTGCTCGATTAATTGAGAATTAGAATGTAGTCTAATATTTATTTACTTTTGGTACAGAAAAATTAGTACAACATTAGTACCGTCGGTGTCAATCTCAGAAGAACTTAACCATCCGGCTCTCGTCAGTCCTAAATTGGTTCCATAACATACAGGAAAAACACAGATGCAAACTCACACAATTAGACATTCCCATCACCTCTCCCTTCATTATATGCCCCTCTTTCCACCTTATATTTATTTATTTATTTGCCCTGTTTGTTTCAGATTTTAGATTTTAGATTTTTTGTTTTTTGTTTTTAGATTTTTTAGATTTTTAATTTTTAATTTTAATCTTTTAACGGCCTCAATTTTTGAAATGTTAAATTTCTTTTCTTCTTCTTCTCTTTCTCTATCCCTCCATTTCATTCTCTCCAAATATGATCTGAGGTTAAGATCGGATTCTAACTCTGCCTGATGAGATCTCAGTTTATAGTAACTGTTGATCGATAACATCGACATGCCAGTGTCGCAGATTTTGTACATGTCTGTGTAAATAAAATTATCATATATATATATATATATATATATATATATATATATATATATATATATATATATATATATATATCTCATCTCATCTAATCACAATCTCATCTCATCTCAATCTCAATATATATAAGGCAAAAATCTATGATATGTATGTAACGCTAAGGCTTTTAAAATACTAAACAAACACCTCCGAATTAGGTATTATTTTAACCAGCATAACCTCGAGAAAATAATATCCAAAAATTAACAAAAAAGATTCATTTTTAAGGGAGCAAATAGCCATTTTTTCGTTTAATGTGATCACGATTTTTAATGTTATCTTGTGCACATGACGTCACATAGATAGGTACATGACGTCATAGTGATAGGTTCAGATATTACTTTATGCTATCGTCACGTTATTATTGTTTATTTTTGCATTTTTCTTCGGACTATTGCCCTGATAAAAGGGAAGGGAATAAGCGAGAGTTATTTTAGTATAGCTCTGGAGGCCTCCTTGTATTTGGCGTTCTCCGGGAATAGGACAATACAATGTTAAGAACATCTATTGTCATTAGCAATGCATAGCCTAGCGAATACTAAATGGGTGACGATTAAAGACTACCACATGCTGTAAAATAGAAGTAAACTAAATAAGTAATTGAAAATGATGAAGAATATCATGAGAGTATTGAAAAGGATGAATAATATCATGAGAGGATTGAAAATGATGAAGAATAGCATGAGAGGATTGAAAATGATGAAGAATAGCATGAGAGGATTGAAAATGATGAAGAATATCATGAAGGGATTGAAAATGATGAAAAACATCATCAAGGGATTGAAAATGATGAAAAACGTCATCAGGGGATTGAAAATGAGGAAGGATAGCATGACAGGATTGACAATGATGAAGAATATCATGAGGGGATTGAAAATGATGAAAAATATCATGAGAGGATTGAAAATTATGAAGAATAGCATGAGAGAATTGAAAATGATGAATAATAGCATGAGAGGATTGGAAATGATGAATTATATCATGAGAGGATAGGCAATGATGAAGAATAGCATGAGGGGATTGAAAATGATGAATAGCATGATGGGATTGAAAATGATGAAGAATATCATGATGGGATTGAAAATGATTGAGAATAGCATGAGATGATTGAAAATGATGAAGAATAGCATGAGAGGATTGAAAATGATGAAGAATAGCATGAGAGGATTGAAAATGATCAAGAATATCATGAGGGGATTGAAAATGATGAAGAATAGCATAAGGGGATTGAAAATGATTAAGAATATCATGAGGGGATTGAAAATGATGAAGAATATAATGAGAGGATTGAAAGTGATGAAGAATTGCATGAGAGGATTGAAAAGGATGAATAATATCATGAGAGGATTGAAAATGATGAAGAATAGAATGAGAGGATTGAAAAGGATGAATAATATCATGAGAGGATTGAAAATGATGAATAATATCATGAGAGGATTGAAAATGATGAAGAATATCATGAGGGGATTGAAAATGATATAGAATACTATGAGGATTGAAAATGATGAAGCTAATCATAACAGGATTGAAAATGATGAAGAATATCATGAGGGGATTGAAAATGATGAAAAATATCACTATGGTCGTTCTGTTATCATGATATAATCCTTCCAGGCATTACCTCTTAATTTCGGCGAAATAAGGGGGGGCGGAATTCGCCAATGGGGCGCTTCAATCGTAATTTGAGGAGGGGGGAGTGTCGGCATTCGCCGGTGTGAGCGCCTCAGGCAAAATTTGGAGGAGGGGAAGGATACCTAAGTGATTTCAGTAGTGCTCAGGATGCCTCCTTGATTTTCAAATTACTCGGCGTTGTCCGGAAGAAAAGTGCTTAATATCCTAGATAGAGCTACTGTAGTGATAGGTTTGGAAAATATTTTAACAGCATCTACGCTTAAAGGGATTGGGGAATCGATAAGAGTTATTTCAGTAGTGCTAAGGAGGCCTCCTTGATTTTAAATTTAATCGGTGTTGTCTGGGAGAAAAGTGCTCAATATCCTAGATAGAGCTACTGTAGTGATAAGTTTTGAAAATATTTTAACGTCATCTTCGTTCCCCTTTGGACTATTTTGCAGATGAAAATGGGGGAAGATACCTAAGTGATTTCACTAATGCTCAGGAGGCCTCCTTGATTTTCAAAGTACTCGGCGTTGTCCGGTAGAAAAGTGCTCAATGTCCTAGATAGAGCTACTGTAGTGATAGGTTTGGATAACATTTTAACAGCATCTATGCTGAAAAGAATAGGGGATTCAATAAGAGTGATCTCAGTAGTGCTCAGGAGACCTCTATTATGTTCAAATTACTCGGCGTTGTCCGGGAGAAAAGTGCTCAATATCCTAGATAGAGCTACTGTAGTGATAGGTTTGGAAAATATTTTAACGCTATCTTCATTCCCCTTTGGACTATTTTGCAGATGAAAAGGAGGGAGGATACCTAAGTGATTTCAGTAGTGCTGCTGAGGCCCCCTTGATTTTCAAAGTACGCAGCGTTGTCCAGGAGAAGAGTGCTCAATGTCCTAAATAGAGCTACTGTAGTGATAGGTTTGGATAATATCTAAACAGCATCTACGCTGAAAAGGATAGGGGGAATCGATAAGACTGATTTCAGTAGTGCTCATGAGGCCTCCTTGATTTTCAAAGTACTCAGCGTTGTCCGGGAGAAAAGTGCTCAATAACCTAGATAGAGCTACTGTAGTGATAGGTTTTGAAAATATTTTAACGCCATCTTCGTTCCCCTTCAGACTATTTTGCAGATGAAAAGGAGGGAAGATACCTAAGTGATTTCAGTAATGTTCAGGAGGCCTCCTTGAATTTCAAAGTACTTGGCTTTGTCCGGGAGAAAAGTGCTCAATGTCCTAGATAGAGCTACTGTAGTGATAGGTTTGGATAATATTTTAACAGCATCTACACGGAAAAAAATGGTGGAATCGATAAGAGTGATTTCAGTAGTGTTCAGGAGGCCTCCTTGATTTTATATTTAATCGGTGTTGTCTGGGAGAAAAGTGCTCAATATCCTAGATAGAGCTACGGTAGTGATAGGTCGGAAAATATTTTAACGTCATCTTCGTTCCCCTTTGGACTATTTTGCAGATGAAAATGGGGGAGGATACCTAAGTGATTTCACTAATGCTCAGGATGCCTCCTTGATTTTCAAAGTACTCGGCGTTGTCTGGGAGAAAAGTGCTCAATGTCCTAGATAGAGCTACTGCAGTGATAGGTTTGGATTACATTTTAACAGCATCTACGCTGAAAAGGATGAGGGAATCGATAAGACTGATTTCAGTAGTGCTCAGGATGCCTCCTTGATTTTCAAAGTACTCGGCGTTGTCCGGGAGAAAAGTGCTCAATATCCTAGATAGAGCTACTGCAGTGATAGGTTTGGATTACATTTTAACAGCATCTACGCTGAAAAGGATGGGGGAATCGATAAGACTGATTTCAGTAGTGCTCAGGAGGCCTCCTTGATTTTCAAAGTACTCGGCGTTGTCCGGAGAAAAGTGCTCAATATTCTTAGATAGAGCTACTGTAGTGATAGGTTTGGAAAATATTTTAACGTCATCTTCGTTCCCCTTTGGGCTATTTTGCAGATGAAAATGGGGGAGGATACCTAAGTGATTTCACTAATGCTCAGGAGGCCTCCTTGATTTTCAAAGTACTCGGCGTTGTCCGGGAGAAAAGTGCTCAATGTCCTAGATAGAGCTACTGCAGTGATAGGTTTGGATTACATTTTAACAGCATCTACGCTCAAAAGGATGGGGGAATCGATAAGACTGATTTCAGTAGTGCTCAGGAGGCCTCCTTGATTTTCAAAGTACTCGGCGTTGTCCGGGGGTAAAGTGCTCAATATTCTTAGACAGAGCTACTGTAGTGATAGGTTTGGAACATATTTTAACGCCATCTTCGTTCCCCTTTGGACTATTTTGCAGATCACAACGAAGGAAAATACCTAAGTGATTTCAGTAGTACTCAGGAGGCCTCTTTGATTTTCAAAGTACACGGCGTTGTCCTGGAGAAAAGTGCTCAATGTCCTAGATAGAGCTACTGTAGTGATAGGTTTGGAAAATATTTTAATGCCATCTTCGTTCCCCTTTTCGACTATTTTGCAGATGAAAAGGAGGGAGGATACCTAAGTGATTTCAGTAGTGCTCAGGAGGCCTCTTGAATTTCAAAGTACGCGGCGATATCTGAGAGAAAAGTTCTCAATGTCCTAGATAGAGCTACTGTGGTGATAGGTTTTGATAATATTTTAACAGCATCTATGCTGAAAAGGATGGGGGAATCGATAAGAGTGATTTCAGTAGTGCTCAGAAGACCTCGATTTTAAAAGTACTCTGCGTTGTCCGGGAGAAAAGTGCTCAATATCCTAGATAGAGCTACTGTAGTGATAGGTTTGGAAAATATTTTAACGTCATCTTCGTTCCCCTTTGGACTATTTTGCAGATAAAAAGGAGGGAGGATACCTAAGTGATTTCAGTAGTATTCAGGAGGCCTCCTTAATTTTCAAAGTACTCGGCGATGTCCGGGAGAAATCTGCTCAATGTCCTAAATAGAGCTACTGTAGTGATAGATTTGGATAATATTTCAACAGCATTTACACTGAAAATGATGGGGGAATCGATAAGAGTGATTTTAAGTAGTGCTCAGGAGACCTTGATTTTAAAAGTACTCGGCGTTGTCCGGGAGAAAAGTGCTCAATATGCTAGATAGAGCTACTGTAGTGATAGGTTTGGAAAATATTTTAACAGCATCTACGCTTAAAAGGATGGGGGAATCGATAAGAGTTATTTCAGTACTGCTCAGGAGACCTCCTTGATTTTCAAATAACTCGGCGTTGTCCGAAAGAAAAGTGCTCAATATCCTTAGTAGAGCTACTGTAGTGATAGGTTTGGAAAATATGTTAATGCCATCTTCGTTCCCCTTTGGACTATTTTGCAGATCACAAGGAGGGAGGATTCCTAAGTTATTTCAGTAGTGCTCATGAGGCCTCTTTGATTTTCAAAGTACTTGGTGTTGGCTGGGAGAAAAGTGCTCAATATCCTAGATAGAGCTACTGTAGTGATAGGTTTTGAAAATATTTTAATGCCATCTTCGTTCCCCTTCGGACTATTTTGCAGATGAAAAGGAGGGAGGATACCTAAGTTATTTCTGTAATGCTCAGGAGGCCTCCTTGATTTTCAAAGTACGCGGCTTTGTCCGGGAGAAAAGTGCTCAATGTCCTAGATAGAGCTACTGTAGTGATAGGTTTGGAAAATATTTTAACAGCATCTACGCTGAAAAGAATGGTGGAATCGATAAGAGTGATTTCAGTAGTGCTCAGGAGGCCTCCTTGATTTTAAATTTAATCGGTGTTGTCTGGGAGAAAAGTGCTTAATATCCTAGATAGAGCTACTGTAGTGATATGTTCGGAAAATATTTTAACGCCATCTTCGTTCCCCTTTGGACTATTTTGCAGATGAAAAGGAGGGAGGATACCTAAGTGATTTCACTAATGCTCAGGAGGCCTCCTTGATTTTCAAAGTACTCAGCGTTGTCCGGGAGAAAAGTGCTCAATGTCCTAGATAGAGCTACTGCAGTGATAGGTTTGGATAATATTTTAACAGCATCTATGCTGAAAAGGATCGTGGAATCGATAAGAGTGATTTCAGTAGTGCTCAGAAGGCCTCCTGCGGTATAGCAACCGGGGAGGGGCGCTTCTGCGGTATAGGACCACAAAGCTTCTGCGGTATAGCAACCAGGGGTGCTTCTGCGGTATAGCAACTAGAAGGTGCTTCTGCGGTATGGCACCCAGGGGGTTGCTTCTGCGGTATAGAATCACAGGGCTTCTGCGGTATAGCAACCAGGGTTCTGCGGTATAGGACCACGAGGCTTCTGCGTTATAGTATTCGCACTGGGCCGGTGATAGGTACGTATTTCGCATTCGCACCGGGGCTGCGATTGGTATGTATGTAGCATTGCACCGGGGCAGCGATAGGTACGTATGTAGCATTCACACCGGGGCAGCGATAGGTACGTATATAGCATGCATACCGGGGCGGCAATAGGTACTTATATAGTATATGCACCGGGACAGCAATAGCTACGTATATAGTATGTGCACTGGGGCGACAATAGGTACGTATATTGTCTGTGCATCACGGTGGCGATACATACGTATATAGTATGAATACCGGAGCGAGGATAAGTACCTATATAGAAAGCGCAGATAGAGGTGGTACTTTTTATAGAAATATGTCATACTATTGCCCTGGACAACGTAGGAGAAATGGTGGGGAAGAAGCAGCTTTCACAAAAGGCAAAATTAGAAAGTAGCGGGTAAATGGGGCGACCAGGGAAGAGAAAGGTAGAAAGATAAAGAGACGGCTATAGAGAGAGGGGGGGGGAATAGAAGTTTGAATATAAAGATGTTACACCCGCGATATCTCTTCAATTATATGTTTTTATGACCCCAAGCAACGCCGGGTAGCCCCGCTAGTATATATATATATTACAGAAGATCAGAACAACATCGGTACCGTCGGTTTCAAATCCAAACAAAGGAGACCCGTAGTTGGTCTCATTTACCAGACTCTCTTCAGCCTCTGTTTATCACTGCGTCCCCTTTGTTTGAGTTTGAAACCTGATGTTGTTCTGATCTTCTGTAATACATATATAAATAAATAGCATGCTCTTATTTTTTAATTTTCTTACTAATGGAACACTCTGCTCGGCTTCTCTCTCACTAACTTTTGTTTTTGCAAGCTTTCGTTGTAGAACAACTTTGTCAGGCGAGACTGTCTTATAGTTTTTTTTTCCTTCTTTTCTTCCTCCTCATTTTGATGGTATTAATCCCGAGGGGTCGAATCACGATATGAGCAGAAAGAGACGTCAAGTTCTTAAAGACAAGTGTAGTCCTGACGATGTTATGCGCAGATTGGCGCTTTATATATATATATATATATATATATATATATATATATATATATATATATATAATGGTGTTACAGAAGATCAAGTCAAGTCAACATGATACCGTCGCTTTCAAGTCAGTGAGGATTCGAATCTCACCAGCTATCCTCAGTCATAATTTAGAAGTTCTGTTTGAATAACTGGTAGATTACATACTGGTCCGGGATTATTTGGATGTTATTGTATTTTTTTCATACATTTATTTTTTTAGTGGTCTTTTCAGAAAAAATATGAAAATATATATTTTTTCTCTTTATTATTATTATTATTATTATTATTATTGGGAGTTCTCACACAGACCATCGTCAGTGATTGCTCACCGACAACAACCAGTGATATTTCCTGGAGTCTGAGTGACAACAAGCCTCTACAGATTTCCAGTATTCTCCACCTCTTTTCAATAACCAACGCAAATAACCTTGCGGTATCGCAGCAGCCACTTACTGATTACTCGCTGGTAAGGACCATTGGTCTTCTCTGGGAGTTGGGTGGTAATAAGCCTTCCCAAGGTCTCAGTATTCTCTA
The DNA here is from genome assembly GCA_963556195.1 of Sepiola atlantica. NCBI lineage: Eukaryota > Metazoa > Mollusca > Cephalopoda > Sepiida > Sepiolidae > Sepiola > Sepiola atlantica. The sequence continues at coordinate 63,964,406 of OY744537.1, read as the reverse complement.
CACTTTTCCAGTGGAGGTCTGGTTTGTGCTGTCCCTCCTCGGTCTTCTAATACTCCTTGACCCTCTACAAATATATAGTCTGGTGTCAGCCCAGGCAGGAACCATTTTTTTAAAAATAATTATTATTATTATTATTATTATTATTATTATTATTATTGTTATTATTATTATTATTATTATTGTCGTCGTCGTCGTCGTCGTCGTCGTCGTCGTCGTCGTCGTCGTCGTCGTCATTATCATTATCATTATCATTATTATTATTGTTATTATTATTACTAGCAAATATATGCTCCCTCCGGTCGCATATTTTTGCTACGCTGCCGCGTCAGAAAGTAACGTTGACGTGTAAACTGATGTAGCCTCAATCATATTTCTTGGGTGGTTAGACGTTGATATTCTTTATTTATGACCAAGAATATCTGTAGATGTAAATAAAGAAAAAAGAAATTTCGACCCCACCCCGATTTTTGTATTACCCTTCTTCATAAATAGAAATATTTTTAATAATTTTTAAATCAATATTTATTTATTTTGCTGTATTCAGTTTTTCAAATTGTTGATTTTAACAATTTTACTGAATCAAATTATTTATTTGATTCAGTAAAATTGTTAAAATCAACAATTTGAAAAACTGAATACAGCAAACAGTATTTTTTGAATCGGAAGAAAGGTAATAAAAAAATCTGTATTCTTTGACTGTAGGATCTGTGCTGACTTTGACGACGACCCAAACACTAACCCTAACCCCCACTTTGACCCTGACCCTAACCCTAACGATGGAGTCAAAGTGAGCGCGGGTCCTAAAGTGTAAAAGCACCAAAAAATCAAGTAACCATGTTCACTATATTTATGTAAATGGTCTCGGAAAGAAAGTTTACCTAATTAAATTTGTTAGAATATGTGTGTGTGTGTGTGTGTGTGTGTGTGTGTGCTTTTTTTTAGTAGTAGTAATTTTTAAATCGATTTTTATTTTAATTAAACAATTTGATTCAATAAAATTGTTAAAATCAACAATTAAAA
>OY744537.1:63905886-63958386 GCA_963556195.1 Sepiola atlantica | reverse complement strand
GGAGAGAGATTAAGTTTGAGATAGCAATAGTTTGTCTTTTCTATTTCAATTAGTTTCGTTTCAGGATTTCAAGTAGTGAATATGAATTAAATTGTGAAACGATTGTGAACAAACAAAGTCAGCTAATTTTGAAATAAAAATGAATAAAAAACAACTTACTGTTGCTGCAAAATTAAATCAGTGAGGAGTTATGGCAGTTGTAATATAAATTGTTGCAAGATACTATTTAGAAATTTAGTTTAAAGAATTTCTCTTAGCTTGACCAGTTAGTTTTATCATAATACTGGTTACAGACCGAGATAGATATGGTCCTATGTGATATGCTATCAAAATAGAGAGTGATGCTTCAATTCTCAGATTATTAGGTCTTTTTGTTATTGAGCCATTTACAAAAGATGAGTTTCCTGTTTTAAAGGAAGGCAACAGTGTTAACAAACAATAAATGGTGCCTTGTGGAGTAATCCCAGAAAAATGTCAGAATAAATAGCAGGTAGAAAATGGCATCCAATTTCAACCTAATTATTTTTCAATGAACTCGCCACAATTTTGACTGATTGCTTGTATTATACAGCACGGCTTCTCTTTCTTCTTTTAGGTTTCGTATCCTTAGAGGAATTGTTCTAACCTAAATAACTTTCATCACTGAAAAGAGAATTCCTGGACGTGAATACATCCACCAAAGACGAAATGGAATATAAACAACAAATTCAAGAACAAAACTCCTTTCAGTGGTTTTGAAACAAGAGAACAAACTAACATTGAATGAAAAATCTGAAAATACGTTAAAAATTGGTAGGAAGTTTTTATACTTATTTTTAGCTAAAATTATTAATTCATTTTAATTTTTTACCATAATGAATTTCTTTGTCGCCATCATCATCATTATCATTATGATTACCATCATAATATTCAGTTTCTCTGTTTTACATGCTCGCATGCATTGATGGCTTTTAGAAATTGACTTCCAAACTAACCTATCTCTGGCCAGTTCTTTATATATCCCTCTTTCCCTCAAGTCCATTCTTATCACTTCCTCCCATGTTTTCTCTGAACCTGCTACCTCAACCGACCCACATCCACCAACCCAAGAACTCTCTTCCATTCTTTCAATGTGGCCATACCATCGAAGTCTCATGTTCAGCACACATCTCCCTATATAGTATTTGTTTTTAAAACAAAAGTAAATTGAATCTTAACCTTGGGTAGAAATTTTTTTTAGTATGTTTTTCATTAATAGTCTCTTTTCTTAAAAAAAAATGCGTATTCCTCCACTATCCAGCAGCAAAAATGGTGCTGGTGATTCCCTGGACACTAACCAGAGAAAAGAAAAAGAATGAGTATAGATCAACTTACAATTGATCTTTCTTGCAGCTGCTTTTCTGAGATAGTCAACTTTTGTTCAGTCATTTTTAGTTTAACTTAAATAGAAAATAATCCCATCGCGACGAGTGTATGAAGAGAACTCGTGTAAACACTAGTTCTTGTTGTCTGCTACACTTTGGAATTTGTCATCGACATGCGAAAATATTAGGTCATTTGGAAGAAATTCACAAATGTGGGTGGAGAATCTGATATTTTGCCATGGTGTCAAATTAAGCAGAGAGATGCATCCCACATGTATCAGCAGCTTAAGGTGCAGCGAGAAACTTGCCATTAGAGACAGACTATAAAAATACCCGTCCCAGGACGGGAAAAATGAATTCCCCCAAACAGAACAGTTTTGCAACAGTTTTATAGCACCATACGAAGATTACAATGAAGATATAATGCTCCTAAAACTTATATTTCGCATCCTTTTTTTAATTGTGATCAAAATTCATTACATGATTTTGATTTTAGCAAAGTTCTAAAATTTAAGGGGTCTAAGAAAAAATTGAAATTCAGGGAAGCTTGCTTAATGACTATGGATCAAATTAAATGCAAATTTGATATATTTGAATTTTAAAATGAGAGGTTGTTTCCATATTATGCCCCTAAACACCATTTAAAATATTCCCCAAATTTCAGTTTCTGTAATTATGGAAGTATTTATTAATTGATATCTTATACTTATTTACTCTTAAACAGTAAATGGAATTCCACCAATAATAAATATGAGTAAGTATTTTTCCTCCTTTCTTTTTTCTTTTACATCCTATTTAATGTATATGATATTTTATATACATTAAATTTTTCAAACTAAAAAGGATTAGAAATGGATTTCTTTAATGATAATAGTTAAAAAAAAGAAAGAAAATACGGCAAGTTATCAAGACTATGACGCAGAGTTCTAACAAGGAGACTCATGTTAGAAAAAAATAAAAACATACAAAGCATTAAAATAATTGTTGGATTTAGAAAATATATTCATGAATCATTAGTAAAATCTACAATAATGTGTCATCTTGAGTTTAGTGTTTATAAATGATTAAATTATATCTGCTTTTTAGTTGGGGCTTTTTTATAGACATTGGTGATCAATCATTAATAATTGTCACTAGTCACAATAAGTAGAGAAGCAGTAAAACTGAAATCTGTTGAATTAATTAAGCTAATAAATAGGTCACAGCTAATCATGTAAAACATTCACTTATAAAACAAATATGGAACTACTTATTAAGAAAATAATTCCACTGTCAGGCAAAGTAGTCCAAAATCTGAATTTTATTTTGTTATTAGAAAACAAAATAGTGACCCGTTGGCTCACACGTTGAGCTCAGGTTAGATTGTTTGAATCAAGAAAAAGTTTATTTGCAAAGCCAGTTAATATTTTTAAATAAAAATACAAATTTCCAAATTAGTCTCTCTCTGCTCGTTATATCTTCCCGAACCTCTCCCCCTCTTTCTCTCTTTCCGTCTACAACTACAGATTAAATAGTATTACCAGTTGTGTTAATATTCCATTTTGTTTGGATTATTATAATCTTTTTTATTTTTTATTTTATTTTTTTATAACGATCAACTATTAATAAACAGAGAGAGAAAGAAACAGAGAGAGTGACGCAAACAAGAGTAATAGATACCGTATAAAATAAGAGCAAGGGCCAAACAACATAAAGCAATGGTAAGTTACAAATAAAGTCATTTTCTTATACCAAAATGATGCCACTTGAAAGAATGCCCCAAATGTTGGGATGATACCCAAAAAAACTCAATAAATTACAAGTGGATATATTCAACATACATATATTCTAATATATAAAGTCGATTTTTCCCCTGTACCTTCTTCAAGAATAGGAAAATAACCACAGGCTACTAAATTCACCACTATATTACGCTTATTCACTCGAGCGTGTTATAGTAAATTTGTTATTATTTTTCTCCAGCTAACACTAAGCATTACTTTTGGTCCACCATCTTCAACTCTCCTCAAAACATACTCGATATAGGTGGTAGCAAAAACTTTTTTCCCTAACACTTAAGTACTGACACCCCCCCCCCCATTGACACTGGGAACTAATAAACAACGTCTACTTTTCAAAAAAGTGTCTGTTAATATTTTCTATTTGTCTGCTATTAAAGTACTACATAATACAAAATATTACGCACACATTTAATGGACGCTCCCACTAATTCCGCTGATTTTTTTAGAATATCGGATTACGTTATTTCTACCTATTACGTATACATTTATACTCATTCCGTTTTTTCGAGAATGCAATTAACTAACATAGTTCCTTGCAGTATTTCATCATTCAACATGGTGGCTACAATTTCTTAAGCGACTCGACTTCCGAATTAAGTCAATATACCCCAAGCTACTCAACAGACACACATAAAGTTGACATTTTCTGAATCCTACACCTTTCACACGCATAATATAAATAAAAAATTGAAAAAAACTTCGATTTATTTGTATAGGAATGACCCAAAACGTGTGACTGGTAAACCCTACATTTGGTCGCCTTCTGGCAGATCGTAAAATAAAATGCATGCCAGCTTACAGGCTTCATTTAAGTGACCTATTTTTCAATAGATTTTCTACTTGCTTTCGTGACCAAGTAGTTACGAACGTAGATTCAAGACCGAGAGGTTTAGCGTTCGATTTTTTTCCATTGTTAAACTTTTGCCAACGTGGAAGGGGGAATGAAGGCCGGTTTTTTAAAATTCACCGTTATTATGTAGTAATTTAAAAAGAAATCAATGTAATACGTAGTACTTTAACTATCAAATCAATGTAATACGTAGTACTTAAACTATTTTGAATTTCATCATTACTATTCGACCACACATGGTTTATTAGTGCTCTGCAGGCCACCTTAATTTTATTTATGTGTTTCAGTAATGCTCATTTTTTCTTTTTTTCTTCTCTCACAAATAAAGAGAATTTCTATACAAAGGTAATGGGGGAATTGTTTTTATAGGGCTCTGTAAGCCTCTTAAATTTTAAAAGTGCCTATTATCATAGATAGAGCACATGTTTAATCAAAAAGAAAAATTCTGGGGAAATACCGGTACCATGGGATGGGCAGGAAGACTCCTATAACCGCGTCTCATTCTTTCATTCCTTCCTTCATTCCTTTCTTCCTCCTTCCACAATTCCAAACCGAACATTACTATTGTCCGATGTGACCTATTTGCGTTCTGTCGGATGTTGACAAATCTCCATTGATTCTTTTCTATTTCTCCCGGGAAACGCCGGGCGACAGGTCCAGCTAGTATATAATAAAAGTGAACGTAGTATATGTGCTGGACATGCTTCACGGTATGACGAAGAGGAGGTAGGAGGAGAACGAATGAATAACAAGGTGAACAGAATAAAGATTAAAACCGAAGAAAGGCAGTAGGTAGAGGAGATGGGAGGAAATGCTGTAAAATGCGAGTTCAAATGTCAATCAACAATAAAAAAAAAATATTCGCTTCCTTCATTGAAATCTAAAAAACCTGGAAGGCATCTAAGCTAAAAGTTATGCATGTATGAAGAGAAAGAGAGAGAGAGCGAGAGAGAGAGAGAGAATATTTTATTTTGCAAATGAATTAATATATTATTTACTTTTTTAAAGTTGAAAAAAATGTTTAAATCCAGCTTCGAAATGGTTAAACATACATTCGAAGTTCGCTGATTGTAAACAATGCATTTTTAAAACGAAATATGTTATCTTCAATTGATATTTATATTTATTTGAAGTAATTATTTTTTTTAAATATTTACATGGTTTGAAAGAGAATAACATCTTGCTTGATTGATTGACTTTTCGTTAAAGGAAAAACTTTCGAATATTTATTTATTTAATTAATTTGGTGATTCCTATCTTTATTTTTAATTCTAATTAATTTAATTTTGAATTTTTTGTCTTATTGATTAGTTTTGATTCAATAATTCCAAGTAGTGAATTAAATTGTGAAGTTATAGCGAGCGGATGAAGCCAGCAATTAATATTTATTCCTGGTGCATACAAAGAATAAACATTATAGAGTTTTTATTTCTTATCACAATGCACTATTTAGTAAAGGGAACTAGTTTTCAAGGATAAAAAGATTTGAAATTGACTCATGTTCCAAATAAAAGGTTCAAACTCAAATTGAACAGTTTTGGGAACAGGTAAAAATGTACATCTCTGTTGAATTACATTTTTCAATTTACAAATCTTCAATTAATGAAGTAAGAGATTCGAGAACAAATAATACCAAGTTAATAAAGATTTTTCTGATATTATTGTTGCAACGGCGTTTACCCTGGTCGAGTTGAGCCCGCTTCTTCCTTCGCCTGCACTACATCCCGAATTATGGTGATCCATGCACAGCTGATCTGAGCAAGATTGCATAAGATGGCAGTCTGTAGTTAACCTCTCGATAGTGAGTGACCGTCTGTATGTCACACTCTCTATGAGGTAACCCTATTAATGTACATGGGCATAGAGAGAACACGGTGGATCTAGAGGAATCAAACCACGATAAAAACTCCCTCTTTACGGGTAGTTGTTGTTCCTGTGGCGATCGTCGACAAACAGATGCCTCGGCAGAGAAAACATAGTAGAAAATTCTAGAAGGGGTCTATACCGAAAACCAGTAGTTACTTTTGATCTTTCCACCCATGCATCTGTTGGATAATCTGCAGAATATGGAAGTGTCAAAACAGGGTTGAACTGAGAACTCTTCTCTCAAATAAATTCTCACAGCATTTCTTTCTTAGGACAAATAAAGAATTCTCTCATATTGTTGTGGTATCATACCTATTTAGATATACAATGGATTATTTTGATAAGTATATAATAGTACTTTGACTGTATAAGTGTATAGTACTTTGACTGTATAAGTATATAGTATTTTGATTGTATAAGTATATAATACTTTGACTGTCTATATAGTACTTTGATTGTATAAGTATATAGTATTTTGACTGTATAAGTATATAGTACTTTGACTGTCTAAGTATATAGTACTTTGACTGTCTAAGTATATAGTACTTTGACTGCAATCCACTCAGTGAGTTGAGTAGCAAAGCTACTTGTTGACACGGTATATACCAGTCGAGGATTCTTCGTTGTCGACAATCAGTCTGACAGAGACTAAGCTAATTCGGTGACCTGTTATCTGTCGGGATGAGGTATTAGTCCTGTGTTGTCCTAAGAGGTCCACCTTCCCAGGCCTTGAGTTAGTTTATTGCTAATTGCCTGAGGCGTCTTGACCAGGGTTGCCTAGGCAATTTTTAAGAGGTTAGAGTGCCCCTTCTTTAGAGGTACTGGTTACTCTCCCCACCTTCCGGCTTTGTGCCACATCATACTTGTGTGGGAAGTATTTAAATATCGAGTCGAGTAGCAGAAGCTACACTGGCGACGACATTGCATTACTCTAATATATCTTTAAAACATAGGCTTTTGAACATGAGTTTATTATACCCTTCGAGGACATAGCAGATATGTAGATATATATCTGTTTATTATATATTATATTATTTATATATATATATAATATATTTGATATTTGTTAAGTTCATTTATTTAATCCTCTTTTATCTACCTGTTAGTGTGTCTGTGCTAATAAGGCATAATAAATGAAGGAAAAATCATAGAAAGTTGAAAATGACAATTCTACTTATCCTTCCATAGTTACTTCCATACCTGTATCCAAACATTTAAAAGCTATTTATACTAAAATTATTATTTTCGCATTAAAAATATTGCAAAGAAAATTTAAAATTTCTTTTGTATTTTTGATGTTGTTAGGAAAATGTTTAAATCACACTATTCGTCAGTCATTGTCTGGTATACATTAAAATAAAAAAATTAAAATATTCTGATATCAAAAGAACTAGCCCAATTGGACACGTGACAATATAAGTCATTATTTATGACTGCTGCAACAATCTTTTTGCAGTACTATATTCTAATGTTGACATGCATTCAATAGAATTGTTGAAAGAAAAAGAAAAACAATTAAAATTTCAAATTGAAAAAGAAAAAGAAAACAAAATTCATAAAATGTTATGTTTACAAGATGCTGGTATTTGGATGAAAGAGAACATTTGAAAAGTAGCAGTTTTGAATATAACACACCCAGAATACATTTTGTTTCCTAATTGCAGTTTTTAAACATTGACCTTTAAAAAAGACATTAATCTAAAACAGAGTGGCCAACCTTTAACATTCCATTCACCATTTTTTTCATGCATAAGTTCATATATGCCATACAATTAAACAATGATTCAATTAGGTCTGTTCACCAAAATGCGATCTACAATATTTTTTCTGTTTTCTTTGTATTTTATAGGAATGTAAACATGTGCAGTGCTGCATGTTTAGTTGCAATGCATGCGAATATCAGGCTTGCTGCGAGTCAGAAATATTTAACGAAAAGAAGAGTAACCACTCAAGAAATGGGGAATATGTCTGATTTGGGGTTGACTACCCAGAATTTGATTCGTCCACTTGAAAAAGTAATGTTTCTACATATATGAAGTTCCCTGCTGTGGTTATAACCCACTCAAGGTTTTCCAAAATGAATATTCGTCCAGATACGCCCTCCCCCCGAGATAGTATTTTTTATGTCCATAGATAAGGCTGGTCATTATTTTTTTGTGGATGACTGAGTGGATTATGACAGAGGACCCCAATATATATATATATATATATATATATATATATATATATATATATATATATATATATTACAGCAGAGGGGCAGGGTGGGGAGCAATTGGTTTCCTGGGTGTCTTATAGTCAGTTGGTATGGTGTGCTTGTCAATGCTTCATATAGAAGCCCCTAACAGATTTCTTAAACTACCACGAACCAGCGTGTATGCTACTACCCTGACTTACATTAAAAAAAACACTTCATTAACATCGGCACTTTTCGTAATCTCAGATCGGCTTGCCTGATCTGGGATCTCGACAATGAAAAAGAAGAAAAATAAATCACTGTAACCACTGAGGAAGACGTGTATATCAAAATATTTGATTAAAAAAAAATAATGTTTCATTTATTAAAAAATCTCACATCACTTATCTGGTTTTCAATCTGATTGCAATTTCACTTGTCGATGCTTCATAAAGTACCCCTAGCGGATTTCTTATATATATTAGTGTTTATATATTTTTAAATTTTATTTCTTAAAAATGATGTCTTAAAAATAAAGAATTTTCAGCCGCTTCCTGAGACCTTCTTCAGTGTAATGATGGGTGTGTGTGTGAGCCGTAGGTGGTAGCATTAGAGAAATAGAGTAGAGTCAATGGGATGAAGTGTGTACTAATCCATATATCCCTGACCTCCGCCTTAAATATTCACATGGGCCATAGACATAAGTGATGTAAGTGTTATCAAAGCAAAGTAGTATCAGATACATTTTTCAAGATTAGATTAAGTGGATAGGAACCTATATGGAATTTCCAACTTAACTCTTTATTTAATCCATGAAGAGAGAATAGTAGTTCGAATAATCCAAATAATCCAAATTATCAATACTTATCTAAAAATCCCAAAACATATATATATATATGTGTGTGTGTGTGTGTGTGTGTGTGTAATTAGTTGTTATTTATACAGCCATGTACAAAAAACCACTACATTATTATCGATCAATAGTTATTAGAAATTAAGATCTCATCAGGCGGAAAAAACGTCTGATCTTTCCTTTAGATATTCATATTAGGAAAGAATGAAAAGAAAGGAAAAAAGAAAAAGCAAATTCAAAACCGGGAGGTCACATGGTCAAATTTAAAACAATTGAAAAAAACGTTTGTAAGCTAGGGTGAAGAGTTAAAAAGATTGAAAGGTTAATCTATTTATAACATATTTTCAGAGTCTCGGGGTCATGAGTTTAGATCGGGAAGGGTTGTAAGTTAAGAGGTAGGAAGGGGTGGTTGCTATGCCGGGTTTAAAGGTTTGAATGAAATGTATGTGGAGGGGGGATAAAGAAAGTTGGTCGTCAGCAGACATAGGGAGGAAGGAAGAGCAGAGTATATATATATTTTTGTTTTTTCATTTTAAAAACTCATTCATCATCGAAAATACGAACAAATTAATAATAAAAAAAGTAAAGCACAAAATAGTTAACAGTCGAAAACTCGTAAGCTTTTGCTTACGAGTTCTCGACTGTTAACTAAACACAACCAATAATTTTAACAAACGCTAGAGAATTAAATTTAACATGTGGCAACTGCAAGATTTTTATTTCAGAAATTTATTTTGATGCTTGTGTGGCGATAAGACAATCGAAATATAACATGGGAACCGAGGTTATGGATTAATTCTGCTAAAATTAGTTGATTAAGTGTGGTTTTATGAGGGATTTTCTTTGCAGGGAGGGCTTGATAGGGTAAATAAACTGTTTTTACTATATTTTCACCGGCTGCCATGTTGTTTTCTGTTTGTCGATAAGACACGAACATCGAAATGAATTCTGAAATAAAAAAAATCTTACAAGTAGTTTCTACATATTAAAAGTATACGGGTCGGTAGAGAATTTAATTCTACTGCATGTGCTTGTAATAAAAATGGACGCCGAATATAACTTAAGGATAAGCTTTATTTAACCATTTGTTGCTTACTGAGACAAATAGTGTTTTAACATTCACTCTTAATATACACTAATGTAGAACATTCCATTATTAATTAAAGGGGTGAGACGGGCATCAATTATCTTTGTTACTACATTCTCCCCCATCTACCTTCTTATTCGTAGGGAACAAAATCATCCCATCGACCTGGCCTCCTGCGGGTTCTTTGAGGGCGTCTTGGTTGTTCGTGCCCGACATCCATCTCTAATCTAGGCTCCTCGGGACCTGACGACGTTTCGGGACTGTCTTGTGTGGCTGGCTTAGAGCTAAAATATCTTGCTCCAAAACGCTCTCGTTTTCTTTGGTGCTTCGGTCGCTTGGTGTCTGAAGATTGAGTATCTGTCTCAGATATTGGGTGAAACCGCTTTCGTGGTACCAATCTGTTGTCCGAACTAGAGTCAGAGACGACTCTGTTAGAATATTCAGATTCGTTTTGTTGGGACTCTGAACTTGACGTATCTGGCACACGATCACCTAAGTGGGTCGGACTTGTTCCACAGACCGGAGCTGTATATCCATCTGAAGCAGTTCTACATTCATATACATTCCCTGCCGGGGCTAGATCCCTTAAGGAGACAGTAGATTGCCTTCCTTCCGAATTTCTGACCAGTGCATACTGAAGGTTCGCTTCGATTAATTCTACCTCGCTTACCAATGGGTCATGTTTACTGTGACGAACATGGCGTTTTAATAAAACTGTGCCAGGTTGTGCAAGCCACGAGGGAAGTAATGTACCTGCTGAGCTTCGTCGTGGGAACGAGAAGAATCTCTCATGTGGGGTAGCAGTTGTCGCTGTACATAATAGAGTCCTAATAGCGTATAAGGCCATGGGATGAGACTTTCCCAATCGGAGATCGGACTATTGCGATTTGCGGCCGCCAACTGTACTGTCTTCCATATTATGCCATTGTATCTTTCGCACTGTCCGTTTCCTTGAGGATTGTGAGGAGTTGTTCTACTTACAGCTACTCTTCGTTCATGCAGAAACTGCTTGAGTTCGTCCGACATAAAAGCAGATCCACGATCTGAATGTATATATGCAGGCACTCCAAAAACGGCAAAAATGGAGCAGAGGCCTTGAATTACTGTTGCAGCCGTTACGTCTGGGCAGGGGATGACGAATGGAAATCTTGAGTACTCGTCTATTATTGTGAGCATGTATTTATTTTTAGTTTTAGAGGGTAAAGGGCCCTTAAAATCCAGGTTAAGTCTTTCAAAAGGCTGTGTGGCCTTAATGAGAGTTGCTGAAGGAGGTTTGTAGAACCTGGGCTTATTTTCTGCGCATATCCGACAAGAGTTCGTAATTCTTTTTACGTCTTCAACAGAATATGGCAAGTTTCTGCTCTTGACTACGTGAATCATTCTTGTGATACCTGGGTGACACAATTCCCTGTGTATATACTGAAGATCATCTGAGCCAGTTACCAGGCCACATATCCTTGAAAGCACGTCGACCGCGGCATTCTCCTTACCAGGGCGGTAAGTGACGTCAAAGGAGTAGCAAGAAAGCTCCATTCTCCATCTCGCTATTTTCTCGTTTTTTATTTTACTCGTTGTTTTTTATGTTTATAAACGAGACGGACTTTTGGTCAGTGATTAATTCAAAATGTCGGCCGATTAAGTAATGCCTCCATTTTCGTAATGCCTCAACTATGGCGTACGCTTCTTTTTCTATTGCCGAGTGTTGTCGCTCGGATCGCGAAAGTGTTCTTGAAAAAAAAACCTAGAGGACGACCGGATTGTCTCAGTGAGGCAGCTATCGCACAGTCAGAGGCATCAGTCTCAACTAATAGAGGGATAAAAGGATCCACAGCAGAAATGGCAGACTGAGCAATGTTTTGAAATGCTCTGATGGCGGAACAGGACAAAGGAAAAGTAGATACTTGCGTCAATGGGTGTATTTTTTCTGAAAAAGACGCAGCCCATTGGGAATAGTGGACGAACATACCGAGGGCTCGTCGTAAAGAGGGCATGTTTCCAGGGATTGGTAATTCCATTAGGGGTTTCAGTCGCTCGAGATCCGGCGTCATGGTGCCATTTTTGACAATGTATCCCAATAATTTGATGCTTTTCAAGTTGTAGGAACATTTTTCACTGTTCAAAGTCAGATTATATTTCTTGACGGCAGCCATGAATCGTTTAAGGTTGTGGTCATGTTCAGCTTGGTTATGTCTGCATACTGTGACATTGTCTATATATGCAACAGTACCCTTCAATTTTTCATTAGAGATTATTTCATCTATTACCCTCTGAAAGCTAGCCACACCATTTTTTATCCCAAAAGGAATTCGGCAGAACTGATATAGGCGACCGCAGGCCTCGAATGCTGTGTAGGGCTTATCCTCTGGCTTGATATGGACCTGATGGTAGGCACTTCTGAGATCCAAAGTACTGAAAATGTGATATTTTGCAATATTAGAAATCATTTCGTCAATACGAGGCAGTGAATAGGCATCGAGTAATGTGTATCTGTTGATGGTCTGGGAACAGTCAATGACCATCCTTTTCTTGTGATTTTCAGTGGCTGTTACGAGGACCTGGGCCTTCCATGGAGATTCACTTGGCTCTATAATTCCTTCCTTAAGTAGTTTTGTTACTTCTGCTGCTATGAACTGTTTGTCCGTTTCTGAATAGCGTCTTGATTTTACTGCTACTGGTTTGCAGTCAGGAGTTAAGTTTGTAAAAAGTGACGGGTGCCACACTTTGACAGCTAGTCCACATACGCTTAGGACCGGCTTGGGGCCACCAAAAGGAATTTCAACCCATGAATGTTGTTTTAGAAAATTGTGACCCAAAATCACTTCGCAGCAGAGGTTTTTCATTACTGATAATTTGATCCCTTGATAGGAGTTTCCTTTTAGTTTCAGGTTAACCATGCAATATCCAATTACATGGGACGATAAAGATGAATTTGCCATTAATATTTGGTTGGAACAAGGAAATATTTCCCATTTATTCGCTTTTACAATACTGGCATTAATAAAACTTTCGGAACTGCCTGTATCAATAAGCGCATGAATAGTCAATCCATTGATTTTTACCCTCACGATTGTTTTTGAGAGGCAGCCGGGGAATGCAGCTGATATTGTAATTGGTGCTACAGTAACAAGAGTAGCCGAACGTTTTTTTTGAGAAGCTGACCGGCAAACTTTCGAAAAATGTCCCTGCTTATCACACTTGTGGCATCTAACATCTCGAGCCAAGCAGGACGAACGAGCATGTATACGGAGGCCACAAAAGTAGCATGTAGATCCAGCTGAGGCGGCAGTGATAAGTTGTTCGTGATCGTTAGAGGGGGGGGGGGCAGCATCTTGAACAATGGAAGAATTTTGAACATGCAGAGGAGGGGCTACGATAGCAGCTCCCAAAATATCGGGTTGTAAATAGAAGACAGACTGCTTCTGTGCCATGTCCAACGTTAGAGCTTGTTCATAAGCTGTTGGCAAGTCTAGGTCTTTATTCTCTAGTAGTCTTTGTCTTATTTGGTTGGACTGTATTCCATTAATAAATGCGTCCCTGATAAAAACATCTCTCGCTTGGTTCGCAGTTAAGGCGGTAAATTCACACTCGCGACTTAACGTCTTTAGAATCTGAAGGTATTGTTCAAGGCTTTCTTCTGGTTGTTGACGCCGGGTAGCAAGTAAATGTCTAGCAAAAATAGTATTTTTTTTCTTGACAAACATGGCTTCTAAAATGTCCACCGCAGTTTAATAATTTTCACATTCAGATGAATTTCTATAAATAGCAGTGGAGACATGATGTAAAAGAAGGGTATAGTTCTCAGTACCTGTTAAAGCTGCGTTAGAAGATAACTGTAGAGCTGTAAGAAATCCTTCGAACATTTTTCTCCAATGCCGTCATTTGTCAGTAGATTCCGAGTCGGCCGTATCAAGGTCTAGACGATCGGGTTTCAAGTAACGTTCCATAACGAATGGTTAAATAAATTGTAATAAAAACTGGACGCCGAATATAACTTAAGGATAAGCTTTATTTAACCATTTGTTGCTTACTGAGACAATATTTATTTGAAAAAATTTCAAAATTTGGCACAAGGCCTACGAGGGGGATGGGGAAAATGTTGACCTAACTAACATTCTTAACTTAACTAGTCACAATCACCAAAACAAATTTACTCCATGAATTACCTACTTAAAACCCAAAAATGACATATATACATGAAATGGGGAGTGGGGGAACAAGAATGATATATATATATACAATGAAAAAATAAATAAAATGAAGTGTTAGTATAAGAACCTCCCACTAAAGAAATGTGGCCGATAAGAAGTTTTGCCAGTCGAAAAAAGGCGATGCAGGTCACGAAAGTTTTATTCTCACACCTCCTTCGAAAATTACGAAAGCAGACCTGCATCTCTGACAAAACAACAGATCAGTCACCTAATAGGGGTCGGGAATGGGAATTATAAAATAAAAGTCGGGGTAAAAAAAAAAAAAAAAAAAAAAAGGGGGGGGGGAGAGCACGAAAAAAAAAAGTAGGACCTATGACAACTTACATACCTCTAGCTAAGCTAAAAATGGGGGAGAAAAACAAAACATAACCTAATCTTGCCTAACCGGGTCAAATAAAAGGGTCAGTGTTCGGTTCGGCTACCCAATATTCTGCTAAGGCACGTCCAAGTACCACTCAAAATTAGCTCCATTCACACGACACAAACGCGCAACTTTCACCCACCTTTCGTTGAAATCTGCTGGAGAAAGTTTCACCTTCTCCAGCCTGACACGCATTTTCAGGCGAGACTGGAAAATGAGGACAAGCTGGGGAGCAGTGAAGGTCTCTTCCCCGTAGACTTCCTTCTGTCGTGTCGACCAAATCACTCCTCTCATGACTGCTAGTAAGCAAAGAAACACATAATGCTCCTCCCACTTCATGATTGGTGCCCAATTGCAGCATGTCGAAAAAGACTCCAAAACGAAGAACTGTCCGTTCAACATGCGAACCGTGTAGCCTTCAACTAACTCACACAGCGGGCGAACGATGGGGCAATGAAAGAAAACATGACTGGTCGTTTCCTCCCAGTCGCCGCATCGAACACAACTTGGTGTCTCTAATAATCCCGCTGCGTAAAGCTTTTTGCCGACCCAGAGTGCATTTCGTATTATCAGCCAGGTGAGTGATGCCTCGTAATTATCGAAGCATTTCAACCCAGGCGCCCAAGGCCAGATCAAGCGAAGTTCTCCCTTCGTAAGACCGAGCTCATCAGTAATACCGTCGCGAACAGATCCCCTCACCATAACCCGATATAGTGCTTTACGAGACAACACTCGGGTGTCAGAGAGGCTTCCTGACACCCTTAGAAGGTACTTCAAGGACTGTCGACACTCGCGATAAAAGGAGCACTCGCGTCGAGGTAAACGAAATGCCTCACCCCCATGCAAGTGCACACTTTTCAAAGCCGGAAAGGCTTTCTTGGTGTCTTCCTTCCAGAATTCACCGTTTCCCTCACAAGGTGTACACATTCGGTCTAGGTAGTGTAAGCGAAGCGTATATTGACGAATCTCAACGCTTGGCATACCTAGACCGCCTTCAGACGGATGCAAGTAGCAGATCTCCCGGCGAACCATGTGCTGCTTTCCGCGCCACAAAAACACGAAAAGAGCCTTCACTAATTCAATTAGTGTGACCGCCGGCAGAGGGAGCACAGAAAGACGGTAGAGGATGAGAGGATAAATGTGAGAATTACACACCTCCGCTCTTCCTTTTAAAGTAAGATTTCTCAAAGACCACAGACGGGCTGCAGATTATATCTCTGAAGTAAAAATTATAAAATAAAACTAAAGCATATTTTGAGTGATATTTTGTTTGGGATTGTTTCTTTTTTTAATTTTACATAGAGTGTCTATAAACTAGAACTTCTCGAAAGCATAAAAATAAAATAAAGACAAAAATAATTTCTTTAAGGACGTATATTTAAAATTTGTATATATTATAATGAGCATCAAGCGTCTGTCCATGAATAATTTCTTTAAGTTCAGGAGAAGAAATTTTAAATTTGTACGAATCCTTTCAATTCAGAAGAGTAATTTCAGATATTGCAACCAAGATCTAATTTTGTGGTGTTAAGAGTGTCATATATTGAGGGCTGATAAGGGTGTGACTGTAAAATCACGTGTGAGACCCCCCCCCCCCTTTATTCTTCAAGCTTTAAATTCAGTTTGACCAGATGTGCTAATTAGCTGATGACAAGGTACCACCATCCTCTCACCCGATGGGGTTTGGATACATAAAAACACGGACGCTTAATATCCCGGTCCATGCATGTTTTTTTGAATTTTGAAAAATAATAGTAAAAAGATTGAGTCCTACAATTTGTTTTTGTGGTCATTACAACCAACCAGCAATCTGTCCACATGGGAGACAAAATGAAGATTGGTTGACCTCTTCGTAGTAGAGACAGGATGCAACAAGAGTTATAGTTAAACTTGGCTCTAATTTAAAAAATATGATTAATTATAGTCAATTTACCTATGATGTATGCTCACTCTTTATAATAAAAAAATCAATGGGAGAGGTGAGTCTATGCTTCCTCAGGTACCCCTTCTAAAAGTGTAAGAGGTCAATCCTCAAATCTGCATACATACCAAATTTCATGTTCGTAGGTCTAATGACATAAAAGTAGTTATATCAGTCACACAGACAGATAGACAAACACATGGCTCTCATATTAGTATCTATTATTATACTAAAGCTGAGTTAATCAACGTTTGTTTCCCTAACACTTTTGTCCTATATATTTTTATCATGCAAAATACATGTTAAAATATTTCTGGGTGTTGGGATTGAGTTATGTTTAAAAAAATATATTTTAATTGTTTTGATTAGCCGTAATCTGCAATTTACTCACCAAGTCATTCATCTCTTACTAAGTGCCTGTCTATCACTCTCACCCTCTCTCACTCTATGCTGTTTGACCCCCTACCTCTTATTTTATACAGTCTCACTCTTATATTATATCACTCTCGCTTCGCTTCCATCTCTGTCTTTCTGTCTGTCTGTCTCTTTCTCTCTCTCTCTCTCTGTTTATTAAGAGTCAAGAGTAATAACGCTAACTATAAGATTGGAATAATCAATTAAAAACAATAGAGAATATCACCACAGTATTCATACTATTTAACCAATAGCTGACCGGGGAGAAAAGGAAAAAGAAATAAGGGGGGGGGAGATATAAAAAATTTAACTGGCTTTGCAAACTCACATTTCCTGATTCAAACAATCTAACCAGAGCTCAATGGATGACCCAACGGCTCACATTTTTTCTAGTAGATATATATGAGAATGAATGTAGCCATGAACAACATTTTGTAAGTAAGTATTCTTGTTATGTCAGATGATTTACACCTGTGTTTATATTTCTGTGAATTTTAAGAGAATTCGTTTTCATAAAATTGCTCAATACTAACAACATTAACACCTACCATAATTGTAATTGTCTAAAGATTTGAATTTTCTATGCTCCTATATTTATAATGTTTGAATGGTTTGTTGTAGCAGATGTAACCGTTCTTTGTAATAATAATCATATTATAATGAGCATCAAGCGTCTGTCCATGTCTGGCATCACGCATGAGCAAATTTGTGCTCAAAAAGAAAAAAATTTCAAGCAACGCAAAACGAGAAATTATGCTAATATTGACGTCACATATTCTCATTTTTTTTTATTCTGAATATTGAGAATTATTTAATAATAACAGTATTCACCCGGTGGTAAAGTTAAAAATAACATTTCAAATATGAGGTCAAGTAATAAAAAAAAGACTGTTAGCATGGTGGTGTTCTTAAAAAAACTATTTGTTGACGCTGCATTTCTTAACATTTTTGTAAAATGGCAAATGGCTTTAATGAATCAAAACAAATTATTTTTTTCTTTAATTATTTTAAATCTTAAAAATACCAATAAATATACTTATTTAAATGTTTAAACCTTTTTTAAACATATTATTCACGAAGATATTCTTTGTTTAATTTTATTTTTGTTTTATGAAACAAAGAAAATATATTTATTAAAAAAAATGAATTTCGTCTTTTTACCTTCTAATATATTTCATTTATTTTATGGACCTAACTGATAATTGACCCTAGTAACTCCAGATACTTTGATAAATTTAACCTTTATTGAAACTTATTTGAATGTTTTAACTGTTAACATATCGATTTCTATAAGACACAAACAAACAATGACTTTTATATATATTATAGAAGATTAATGTTATTCTTATTTTCTTTTGTTTTATGATAATGAAGGATTAGAGTATTTATTATTTTCATACATGTAAGCCTACAGCTTTGTATATACATTTTATGAGGAAGTGTTGCATTGTCAGCCATAACTCTGACCATCGTGAGGGGAAGAAGAATACTAAGACAGTACATCTTTCTTTATTCAGATAATCCGATTGGCCATGCAACAGCAGGAGTTAATCTCTTTTCTGGCGAAATCCAGGAACTTTGCTATTAAAAGTTAAATCCTTACTTCTTAAAAAATCTATCACCATGTGACTTAGTTTGTCCAATGAGAGCAAAGCTTTCCTATGGACTAAAGATTAATTGTTGAATATAGATTTCTGGGGATTTGTATTATCCCTTTTTGACTGAAGAATTCTCCAGATATAGTGCAGGTGCAAATGAAAAGTTACATATTATTAAAATGTACACTTATGTTCAAAATTATTATAACAGTTGCGAGTTAGTCTACAGAAAGAGGGACACTCACTTGGGTTGATCATGTCTCCATTGTGGGGGCGCCAGCAAGAACACGATCGATGTAGACATCAGGGTCAACATGTTCAACAACAGCTGGCCCTGCTGGACCTGCTCTACAGGTTAGAGCATTGCTCGACTACCACGGCTGATCAGCGGAAGTTGTCGCATGGCTAGCATTCAATGAGCTGACTGTCAGCGACAAATAGTTGAAGGCAGCGACCAGGGTAGTGGACGTGGTCGATTTGGATGATGTCGAAGAAAAAATGGACCGAAGACCTACATTAAGCGCTTGCGTAACTATGATTTGCTTTACTGAGATCTGTGACAGAATTGGATAAATTTTGCTCATGACAGACAGTCCTGGGCCTTTCATTGTGATATGCACCGGCCGGACACTGTCCAGCAATGACAGATCAGATAAAGCTAAAGATTATAACATTTGCCATAATATGTTACAAAAGTCACTACAATTTTTTAGGCATTTTATAAAAAAATCGGAAGACGAACAGAATATAAGACGAGCGAAATAAAAGACGAATGGAATAAAAGACAAACGGACAGCAACAAAAATATGTCCTTTCCAATTAACATTGGGGACGAAAAAATTAAAGACCGAACTAATATGTTTATATACATTCACAAAAGAACATCTCATAAGAAAAACACTGGAGGGGAAATACGGTGAGAATCCAAGTTGATTTCTGATAAAAATTCGGCAAACTGAAGTATATAAAGGCGAAACACTCACTTGGGGAAAAGGTGATCACTTCAGAAAAAAGAAAAAAATCAAAAAAAAATTCCGCCCCCCCCCCCCCCCAATAAGATTTTCACACTCGAGAAAACATACGAATCAGATTTATCAATTTGGAGCCATCTTTTGATAAATCTTACTTTTGCTACTTAAAAACATATACTTTAACTCTCTGAAGATTGACAAAGATGGATTAATTGAAAAAAATACACTTATCTGAATTTTACCATGAAACACACGTAAGGGATAGAAATGAATATTAAATTTGAATAAATTACTTTTATGTGTAAAATGAGAGATGTAAAAAAACCCTCATCGAAGTACAGAAATAAAGAAGTTGTTAAAACCAATGAAACCATGGTCTATGGAATGCAAATATGTTAATGTAATAATCAAACCTTACACTATTATCCTTATCTTTTCGGAAACTTTTGCTCTTATCAGGAAAGCAAACGTCAAAGAGTGTGTGATTTGCTGAATGCACTCGTCACATAAAAGGCGATGTCAATAGTTGGAGTATCCTTAAAAACTGTTTATAATGTGAAGAATAGAATGACTATGAGCAAAACTATTATGGGGAAGTCTAGAAGTGGAGGAATCAGTTAAAAAACGTACCAAATCTTTTATTAAAGCTCTGAAATCCCAAATCTTGAAGGATTCAACCCAATCCATGAGAAAAAATGGCAATTGAACTTAAGGTAGACAACAAGACCATTATAAATGTAGTAAAGTATGATTTGAAGTTAAAATCTTACAAAAGAACACCAAAACACTTGCTGACAACAGCTATGAAGGAAAAGAGATTGGAAAGGTGCAATTAAAATTAAAAGTCCTCCATTGTAACGATATTTTCAGATGAAAATATCTTCACTCTCGATGCTGTTCTGAACTGCAGAAATGACAGATTTATCACAGAATCGATAGCTGAGGTTAAGGGGACATTAAGAACAAAACATCCTGCTCAAGTTATGGTGTTGTAGTTTTCGATGGAAAGAAAATGCCTATAAAATTCTACAAAGCTGATGAAATTCTGCAAATCCAACTTTAATAATTTTGGAGAATCATGTTTATGGCCGCTTTCATGCCCAGATCTAAACCCTTGGATTATGCTATTTGGGTCGTTTTAGATACCAATAGAACATCACACAGCAATGTCGACTTTCTTAAAGATACTATTAAAGAAGAATATCCAAGTTTCAGGAAGCATGTGAAAGCAGTAATTGAGAAAGGAGGACATAGAATAAAAACATTTTCTATTATGTAAATTTTCTTATGACAAATAAATTCTCATGACTTTCAATATAATATGTCTTTCAATCTCTGCCTCAAAATATTGTAAATTTTGCTTCCTCACACTGTAAATTATATATATATATATATATATATATATATATATATATATATATATATATATATATATATATATATACTTTTTATCGGATCCGGAAGAAAAAATAGCCGATTACATCAGGTCGTTTTAATTTTATTCGAATTGGATTTACCGAAGCTTTTATTTGGCCAGGGAGTTATGATTTTACACTGTTCTGATCACCTCATATGAACTTTGCATTTTGAACATTATAATTATTCAAAACCAAGTGAGTTTTCTGAACATTTCATATGTTTTGGTTTCTTTATCGTTTTATTAATTTGCATACACCTTAGATACATTTTTTCACTGTCATTTACTGCATCGATTGTAAACGGTTTTCCCGCTTGGATAACTTTTTCGTCTTTGGAATACCATTCACCACTTGGATCACTTTTCAATCAACATCTTGGGTGTCTTTCCTGAATATGTTTTAAATTGTATGACTTGGATGAATTGTATAGCGTTAACAAAAAGTATGTTTTGGGCTGATATATTTGATGTTTTATATATTTTTATATATTTTTATATATTTTCAAAGTTTAATTTAATTATCTGCAGTAATGTCATTGCGGTAATGGTCCTCTGAGGAGAAGAATTTTCTTTGAAAACTCATGAGTTAAGGACTTTAAGGTACTTTGCCTGAACATTGAATTCTAATAAAATTTGATTCGCACCTTATTTTATTACTTCATTTTATATTATGCTATATATATATATATATATATATATACTAAATTTTAAATTTATCTATTTATCTTTCTGCCTATCTCAGTGTGTTCAGATCTATCTGTCTATTTTAGTAAATTCCAACCAATGTTACGTCAGTAATGTTACAGTTTTTCTGCTGCCATCCTTAGCACTTGATCTTTTTGCTTATCTCAGCTATTTTTACATATTACACATGACCTTTTTTTCTCTTGTTATTTATCTAACTTGGCTACAGTGCCGGCACTAGGGACTCATGTTCCTTGCCCCTATCTACAATATCAGGAGACCACTTTACCTATAAATACTAGGAAACTATTCTACCTATAAATACTAGGAGATTACTCTACCTATAAATAGTAGATGATCAATCTACCTATAAATATTAGAACATTACTCTTTCTATAAATAATAGGAGACTACCTATAATACTAGGAGACTATTGTTTGTAAACAAACAACTGCGTTCATTTTTTAATAACCAAAAATGGGAGAATCATCAATTTTTTATGTAATTTTTATAATTTATTCAATTAATTATGAATATTAAACACAAACATAAGTTTTCAAAGTTAACATTATGGCGATTTTCAAAAAAGTGACGGAATTTTGAACAAATGTACTCAATGTTTTTTTTTTAATATGCTGCCACCTTTAAAAGCGATTCCATATCATTTTTTTCTGATAACATTTTAACATGGCAACAAAACATAAAACTAAGGAGGTCTCCAGAGTGTTGCTTTGGTTTACACCGGTCGGTGAGTTGAAGGCAGGTAGCACCGGATACACTTGGCTATTCTCTCTCTCTCTCTCTCTCTCTCTCTATATATATATATATATATATATATATATATATATATATATATATATATATATATATATATATATATATATATTGTGTGTATTTAGGCAGCATATTTTCATTTAGGCAAACATTATTAAATAACACGGAGTGGTTTTGTTTGATGCGACTTTTTTTTATTTTTTCAATTTTCCGAATTGTCCATCTAATGTTTCGGTCAAATTGATGTAAATATGATCCATGGGTTTCTTGTTCCATTCTTTTTTCTTTTTTGCAAGTACTTTCGATTTGAATCGTCAAATCATCTTCAGGCGGTATTAGTTTTAGTGTCTTTACTGTTGTGCTTATTTTTTAATTATAACGGCAAGTAGTTTAGATTTGAAAACGCGTCTGCACAGTTGAAATGTACATGAGAGCGTGATGGCGTTCTAAACATACGAGAGATTTAAAGTTTGACTGCTTAAACCGTTAAGAAATTGATGACGTTAAATAAAGTGCATACAATTCAAACGCATAACTACCTAATGGCTAAGAATATAATTGCGCCCCTCCCAATATAGAAACATCCTTGTTAACAATACCAAAATAATACACCATGATACCAATATCAAAAAATTAAAAATACTCGAAGCCCTCTACATAAAAACTGAACATCCCACAATTAATAATGTCAATTATGAAACTAGTCGCAACATTTTAAAGTGTCTAGCATAATAATTAACATTACCAAATTCTTAGCCATTAGGTAGCTTCACTGTGGTTTTGAGTCCAGGGTGTGCCAAGTTGTGAAGGGTATCAAAGACAACCCGACGATGAGTCCGTGGAACAAACAGGCGAGGTGAATATATATATATATATATATTCCATCTCGTTTTTTCGACCACTCGGTCATATTTTTGATATTTTGATAATGAGAGGTCCCGGAACTTGTTAATTGCTTGACACTAAACTTTTTTGTATTTACTGTTCTGGTATTTAATCCGTTTTACGTGAAATATTAATAGATTGATTTGAGATTCCATTCTTGTTTTCTCTTCTCATTTATTTTTGTTCATCTGTTCCATCTTCCGGTACCTATATCACATTGCTCCTGCCTCGGATTACAAACTTACATTTATATATATTAGATTTCTTGAATGTGAGATGATATATATAATTATTTCCACAATCAGACAACGCCGCAGCCCACAACCTATGAAAAGAAACAAACAGGAAGTCCTAGACTCGAGTTTCGCCCTCCTTTGGGCTCATCAGTAGAACACATCCGAACACATGATTCGAAACCCGAGTCACTTGCATGGTAAGCGAGTACTCTGCCACTGAGCTACCTCGCCACATACAAGAATGTCTATTAATTTACACAGATTAAGCGAACCGCGGCGATGACCGACTGTGGAATTTACCTACTCTTTTCAACAAGGGGTGTAGTCATCCAACTACTATGAACCCAGGCCGATGTCTCACAAGTAGGATTTTATACTCGCTAGGACGATGTCATCCAACAAGCTAACCAAGCGAGCAAATAAATATTAGATTTCTTGAATGTGAGATGATATATATAATTATTTCCACAATCAGACAACGCCGCAGCCCACAACCTATGAAAAGAAACAAACAGGAAGTCCTAGACTCGAGTTTCGCCCTCCTTTGGGCTCATCAGTAGAACACATCCGAACATAGGATTCGAAACCCGAGTCACTTGCATGGTAAGCGAGTACTCTGCCACTGAGCTACCTCGCCACATACAAGAATGTCTATTAATTTACACAGATTAAGCGAACCGCGAATTGTTTCTTTTCATAGGTTGTGGGCTGCGGCGTTGTCTGATTGTGGAAATAATTATTTATATATATATATATATATATATATATATATATATATATATATAATTACCAACTAAGTTAAAATTAACAAAATCTAATCTTTAGAAATTGCTAAGTAATTGTTAGGATTTTATATATATCAAACTTAACATTATTTTTTTTTAAACTATTAATTGCAACTCTACTAAGAATTAGTTATTATTCTAATCTCGGTTATTATGATAAACTACTAATAACTATTATTTATAATAATTTTGCGTTATGTTTTAAGGGATTTTAATTTTTTTATTTTATCTTATTTTTTATTAATCACAATCTTTATAAGCTGCTAAATAGAGTTTTGTATATATCAACATAATCTTTATTAATTAAAAATATTAATTAATTGCAACCAAATTTACCTACGAACTAAGTTTATCTAACAACGATAATTGGCCTTAATTTGAGAATTAGAAACCAAGTTTTTAATATCGACTAGTTATTATTTGTATCTATTTCTTTATGATAAACTACTTAATACTTTATTATTTGTAATAATTTTGCGTTATGTTTTAAGGGAAGTTAATTTTTTATTTTATTTTATATTAATTATATTCTCTCTCTGAAATGATCTTAAACTTTTTGACTTAGCCTAACGGACGTTTAATTGGTACTAATTTAAGTTTATTCTATCATTATGTTCACCCTTCAAAATTTCTCTTCTTTCAATATAAAGTCTAAACTTTGTAACTTATTAATTTATAGATCTCCTGGTTACTAATAGTTATCCCATCACCCGGAGTTATACCTATTTGATCAGTTACATAACCTATTATGTATAATAATAACCTACTAAAATAATCTGAAAATTATATCTATAATACTGACATTACTATCTATATATGTCCAAAATTAAAATCAAAAGGGGTTTTGATTAACCTATCCTTATTTTCATGATAATAAAAAAATATATTATTGTTATTAATTACATATTTAAGATCTCTACATCAAGTTATCCTATTAACTAGTTGATTGACCACATCCTACCTGTCCTTGTTGATTATGATACATTAATTATGTGATACTTTATCGTTTGTAATAATTTAATCTTATGTTTTAAGAGATTGTAATTTTAAAAAATAAACACACTAGATAGATTTAGAAAAGAATTAACAAACACCTTCCAAATACTCGGTTTCAAAATCACCATTAAAACAAATTTAGACAAAGTAGATTTCCTAGATACCACACTGAACCTTACAAACAATACACACATGTCTTTCCACAAACCCAATGAAACATTCCAATACATACACAAGGGATCCTGCCACCCCCACTGTCTTTAAAAATTTAGTCAATAATATTAGCCAAAGAATTTCAAATCTCTCATCCAGTCCCGAAATTTTCAACCAGGCAGCACCCTATTACAACAAAGCGCTCTGTGACAGCGGGTTCAGAGAAGAGATCTCATACACCCCCACCGAGACCAACCACGGGGGACTCGCAATAGAAGGAGGTCGGTGATCTGGTTTTCCCCACCCTATTCCACCAATACCAAGACAAAAGTAGGCCACCTTTTCCTTAACTTACTCGACAAACACCCCCCCCCCCCACACACACAGCCTGCACAAACTTTTTAACAGAAATTCTATTAAGGTTAGCTACTCCACTGCCCCATCGATAAGAAAAATCATCTCTGCGGAACCCAAAGCAATTGCAAATGCAGGCTGCTCATGCCAGGACAAAAACAACTGCCCCCTAGAGGGGAATTGCAAAATCGATTCACTTGTATATGAAGCCACCGTCACAAGCTAGACTACCGGTAAAGCAGAAAAATACATTGGCATGACGCAGGGAAGCTTCAAGCAAAGATTATACGCACACAGAAACACCTTCAGATACAAAAACAAGGCAAATATGGCACTCGCGACCCGAATATGGCAACTTAAAGAAGAAAATACACCCTTAACCATCAAATGGAAAGTAATTGAGAGAAAATCATCCTTCTCTCCAGCCATAAATAGATGTCCTCTGTGTGACGCTGAAAAATACCATATTTCAAGGGCCATCATTGACCCAAACACAGCCTGTTTGAATATTCGCGATGAAATTTTTAAGTAGCTTGTCTCCTGTGGCTGCATCAGCCACAGGAGACAAGCACTACTCATAAACTGGTCTTACCGATACACATAAAAGCCTAGCTACTCCCCCCCCCCTCTGCTAAATACATAACCCCATTATTGCCCTATTGAATACCGACTTCCATTCCAGAAAATTTTCCCAACTATCACCCCTTATTAATATAAATAAAATTAAAAAATACGAACAAACACCTTAATCAACCCATATCCACACTAATTTTCATGGGCAATTATTTCAACTTTCCAAAAAATATTTCTCCAGTCATTTAGAGGCTAACACCTCCATATCACAACATTATTATTACTCCCATAAGTCCCCAAACGGTTTCAAACTATTTAAAATCCCTTCAGAGTTATTGCCCTTAGATCGCCCGGATGATATTCCTTCGGGTTTGATTTAAAGTCCTTTAATCCAGGATTTAAACACGATATTAAGTAATGTTGTTCCTTTCAAACGCCTTTAATCCTTAACCCTCTCTCTCCCCCCAATTCCTTTAGAACACACATCATCATACCCAAAAACAGTAACGGCCAAATATACGAATCTTATAATATTGACTCACGAGAATTATATAGAAATATTTTTATTTATTTTTTATTATTTACGTTATTTTTTAATTTTTATTTTATTTTATTATTATTTTATTTTTATTTTGATATCTTTTTATATCTCCTCCGGTTTAAATCTCAACTGTTACTCCCCCCCTCTTTTTTTTCATACCTTCCTTACACTAAATTTAAATTTAAACAGACATACACAACGCTCTAAGCAAATAACGCGTCCAAACGAGAATAACACGTGACTTCACATTTCTAAAACAGATGACAACAGAAGCTGAAGAGAACCGGTTGGCTAAGTCCTTCCGTGTTTGAAACCGACGGTACGAATGTTGTACTAATTTTTCTGTATCAAAATAAATATTACGCTCTTAATTTTTAATTTTAATTCTTAATTAATCGAGCACTCTGCTGAGATTTTTCCTGCTATATTACAAAGAAGTTATATATATATATATATATATATATATATATATATATATATATATATATATATAATTATTAATGACAATATATGTATTACCATATACCATCAGTTCCTTTTACTTTGTAGTCTCCTTTGAAGATACAGCTCAATGCTTGTCAACTATTGATAACAGAGCAAAATATAAGTCAGTTTTTATTATATTCCAATAACCATGGTTTTATTTTATTATTTTTATTTTTTCACATTTCCAAAAAATATAAAATTTCTGTGAGATATATTTTTTACGGTCCGTTTCATTTGTCTTGTGCCAAACAACATTTTTATGTCAATATCGTCTCTGCAAAACTACAAAATCATCAGAAAAAAATTCACAAAGAGTAAAAAGTTCTTGGATTAAAGTGTCTTGAAAACACCTACACTATACAGTAGTTTCATTTTAGGGTGAAAACAAACAAAAAACTAACAAAAAGAGAGAGCAAAAGCTCACACGTGTGAGATCACGCCATTTTGAATTTTTTGTTCAAAGTTAGTATATCCTAAAAATGTAGTGCGAACAATTTTAAAATTTTAATTCAGTTATATTTCCTAAAATAGTTAATAACTTCTATAATTTATTTATAAAATTTTAATTCACTTGAAGATAATTTATTTTTTTCCTACTAAAGTTACATCAATGTTAATTTAGGTCGTATAGGTACGAAAACTCATTTAAGTACAACATTTTAGAGCTAGTTACATAATGTCAGCCGTCCATTCGATCAACTATTAAAAATTATTCTACATCGGTGTTTTTGTGGAAGGTATATATTATTTACTAATAAATCTTTTCCTTGGCGTAATAGTGTGATCTCACATGTGTGAGTTTTTGCTCTCTCTCTTTGTTTGTTTTTTGTTTGTTTTCACCCTAAAATGAAAGTGTAGGTGTTTTCAAGACACTTTAATCCAAGAACTTTTTACTCTTTGTGAATTTTTTTCTGATGATTTTGTAGTGTTGCAGAGACGATATTTGAAGCGAAAGGCAGGGAGCGTTCAGTTGTCGAATAACGAAGTTGGAAAAACACTGGAAGAAAGATTACAGAAATCACACAATACAAGATTCCGAGAATAATATGTGTATTAAATTCAAAATAATACAGGAAAAAGGTCCTTGCAAAACTAGTTGTGTTTTGCGGCTACAAGAAGTCCTATAAAAAGTTCTTTTACCATCTAAAATCTCTTAGACGGCTCCCAGAAATGTTCAATTCAATTCGTGGCAATACAATTTAAACGGATAGAATTTCCTTACTTGTGTATAGGCCAGCGATCACATTCAAATGAGGAAGAATAGGTTTTTTTTTTAATTCAGCTCGCTAAACCAAGTGTTTGTTGATTGCTCAAGGAGAATCGTCCTGGCCAATCAAAATACGGCTTTCAGAAAAGGAGTGGGGTTATAAGGATTATTTAGGGGAACAAAGGGAGGTAACTACTTTTTTTTATAGTCTCCCAACAACAACAAACAATGCGACGATTGAAATCGTTGCATGCTATTTAAAGGCAATCAGTTACAATATTTGTGATTGCTACATAAAATGTTTAAATGAAATTGTACAGAATATTCTGTTTAATGGAAATATTTAACAGGTAGAATATACCTTAATGTTTTAGGCATTATTATGGCCCATTTACAATGAATATGTTTTTTAATAATAGATGTATTCAGGATTAGATGTGGATTTCTTGATCCTTTTAGGCCTGTAATTGGCCATTTCTTCTGAAGGTTCCGATGGTTCCCTACAATCTTCTGGGGGGGGGGGTGCAAGTTCATCGGATTCCTCCTCTGCTGGGGTGTCAGGAAAATGGTTATGAGTGAGTGATATAAATGGATATAAATGTTTGAGGCTATGTGTTTCCACTGAACCATCACCTCTTTTTATTCGAGCAGAACGAACCTTGCCATCGTTGCCACTAAATAGCTCAATAACTCTGCCCAGCTTCTAGAAGGGCCTGGACTTGGCTGGATTCTTGACGAGTATTACGTCGTTGACATTTATTTTATTGTTAAACTCAATTTCATGCAAATCCTTGCAACTTTCCCTCAGACTTAGCAAATATTCATCGTGCCACATCTCTTTGAATTAAGACATTAATTCCTGTCTGCCTTCCAAGGTACTCACAAGGAGAGATCTAGTTATTGGTTCTGTCTCAACCAAACTGGGTGTGTCAGATTGGAAGGAGAGCTCACAGTTTATGTTTGGATGAATGAAGCAGTTGGGCGTTAAGGGAAGCAGATCAACATCTGTAGAGCATCTGTAGGTCAGAGGTCTAGAGTTCACGGCTCTTTGGATGTCTGATAGGAGGGTCAAAAGGTTAAAATAACCGATTTTAGATCGACCCAGTGTTTTGAATAGGCATGATTTTATCACTCTGATCATTCTTTCCCAAGTACTTCCAACCCAAGTATTTTCATGTGTTTAATACCAGAGCTTGAATATGAGTTACAGAACTCATTGCTGTTTATGTGATGTTTAACTACGTCACCACCTAAGGCTGCATTAAAGGAACGTGCATTGTCACTGTATATGTGACTGGGAACTCCATAGATATTTGAAAACCGAATCACGGCTTGAATGAAGGCTTGTGTGCTCATATCAGGCACAAGTTCAATGTGGATAGCTCTCACGTTCATACATGTGAAAATTAATAGATACATTTTATGAGACTTTCCATCTCTTTGCACCCAGATGTGACCTGTGTAGTCGATGCCAGTGTGTTAGAAAGGATTGATTAACCTAACATGGTGTTTTGGTAAATTTGTCAATTTGGGGTATTTGAAAGCTAGGCTATTGAATTTCCTGCAGGTATTGCAGTCAGAGATCACAGTCTTCACAGACTGTCTTGCCTGTGGAACCCAATATCCGGATAACCGCAATTTGGTCACTGTCGTACCAATACCCAAATGCCTGCATCGATGATGGCTATCCATAATCAGTAATTTTGTAAGCGGGTGATGTTTTGCAATCAAAATTGGATAGACTATAATTTAGTCACATCTTGTCGAATTGGCAATTCTGCCATCCACTCTCAAAATCCCATCAGAATCGATGAAAACGTTAAGATTTCTCACCAGCGATGGAATTTCCCTGTTAAGAGGATCCTTCAAATAAGCAATTTCTTTTTCAAACGATTGCAATTGCATCATTTTTATCAGGTAATTCGTAGCTGTCTGTTTTTGATCTGATTGTTCTTTTACTTGTCTGCATCGATGCACAAATTGGAATATGAAAACAGTTGACCGACACAACTTGTTGAAGTCTGAGAATCTGTCAAATGGAATCAGTGGTTCCCTGACAGCTTCACTCAATGTATTATGGAAAACACTTTCCACATGATACTTGTTTTCCGGGCTCAGGCAGCTCAAAGTACCTGTAGGCCACTTCTCCGCTTGCTCAACAAGCCAAGCAGGTCCGTATGTCCAGTAGTCCAATCCCTGTTTAAACTTTTCCAGAGTGATACCACGAGAAAGAAGATCAGCCGGGTTGTTCGCAGAAGGGACATATTTGTAATGAATGTCCACCCCAAATTCTTTACTCAACTTCTCTTTCATTTCTCGAATGTCCTTAATTCTGTTTCTAGTATACAGACTCTTTGCCTTTATATTCTCGGTGAGTAGCCATGACAATACAACCTGCGCATCCACAGAACCGAAGACGTCCTCTATTTTGACACCAGAGAAGGATCTCAGCAACATGGTTAAAGCCTTGAAAGCAACTCCATCATAGGTAATGTCTTTGTCTTCATCGGGGCCACTTTAACCTTAGAAAATATTATATGAGATTTCCCATTCTGCACGCCATAGATGACAAATCCATATGCCTGAGGTGACGCATCACAGAACAAATATAATCTCGGTTGGCTATCAGTGTCCATAGCCTGTCTTGTAAAAAACAGATCACTTAGACCAGAAAGGTCCTCGGCCAAATTCGACCAGGTAGTCATTATGTCAGTAGGAACCTTTTCATCCCAACTAAACTTGAGCAACCACAATCTTCAGAGAAGTATTTTTGCTTTAATTGTAACCGGAGCACATAGTGACAGTGGGTCAAATACCTTTGCTGTCTGGGCCAAAATATCCCTTTTTGAGAGTATGTTCCTCTGAACTATAGTGTTAGCAATGCTAATGGTGTCCATTTCAGGGTGATATTTATACCCTAAGACCTCCTCATATTCACAACCATGCTGCACAATTCTGTCATCCTCCGCTATAATATCTCAGAGAGGCTTATAATTAGAATTACACGACCTCAGCTTGAAATTTCCTGCCTGCAGACGAGGCACTGCATTCTTATAGAGGCTGATTATTTCCTCAGAAGAATTGCTGGTCATACATAAATTGTCGACATAAAATCGATTTTTCAGCATCTCAGTACATGCATCATTCAGAAAACGGCTGACATGGTGCTTGAGAATATAATTTAAAATGAAAGGGCTGGCATTGAAGCCAAATATCAATGTACAATAACGGAAACAAAGCAATTTGTCTCCATCCTTCACAAAAAAACAAAATCTGTTTTTGTCCTCAACAGACCTGAGCCTGATCATAAGAAATGCTTTCCTTATGTCTCCCAATAATATGTATTTGTTAGTGACAAATAAGAGCAAAAGATCAAGCATGTTATTCATCATGTTCACACCGGGATTACATGCTTCATTGAGTGAGTAACCACCTCCGGTCCTCAACGAACAGTTAAAAACAGGCCTGATTTTAGTGGTTACCTGTTGATCCGACTTGAAAACCGGTCGATAGGGTATCCAAATGTATTTATAGAAATCTTGTGGGGCGACTTCAATTCTCTCGATGATCCCTTCGTTCTCTTGCTGAAGAAAAATATCAGTATAGGTCTTATCCAAGTCCCTTTTCTCCAATGAAAGCATTGTTCTGTCGAGCACCTTAAGAGCGACTTGATAGTTGGAGGGAACGGAATCGATTTTGTCCTCATGCCAAGGTAGATCCACGAAATAAGAATTGTTCCTGAATTCGATAGATTCCCTAAAGTTTTCAATCTTACTTCTGTCATAGTCACCAATTAGCTCTTCGTCATGGGAAGTAGCAGCTGAGTCTACAGCAAACATTTTTTCCAAATTCCGTTCCACGTTGGAAGTTTCAAATACATCTGGGAACGGATCCGGGTAGGAAGACTTGGGTTCCAATATGGAATTTAACTGTCGTTCAGGGCAATATGCATATTTGGAAATAGTAGTATGATAATTAATAATGGTTTTGGAGGTTCCAGATCTCACAGGACTGACTTGATGAGGATACAAAAAATGTTGTACATTACCAAATGGGACAATCCCTTGAGGCAAATCCCAGGCCTGTCCATTCATACATTCAATAATCCTGGAACCTTTCATGAATTGAAATATATCAACTCCCAGGATACCCTGAATTGTTATAGAATCGCCCTGTTTTTCATTTGAAAATGCCAATCTGTACTTCAATTCATTCAGGTTGGATTTCACCTGGCCAAAGCTGGCGAACTCAAACTGTATACTGAATCCATCATCAATTAAAACTGGAACAGGGAGTTGTTTCCCCTTTCCCACAGTAACACTCAAGACAACCTGTTCAAATTTCTTCATAGTCACACCTGAATAGGTCTTCATCTGGTAATCCGTTGGATCAGAATTTTCCTCAGGATACTTCAGCTCCTTTAATATTTTCTTAGAGAAATAAGAACGCTGGCTTCCTGTGTCCAATAGGCAGTTAACAGTAGCTTTCTCAGATCCATAATTTTCATAGACGTGTGAGAATAGTGAAATCACTCTTTTAGGAGTGTTGCACAAGGGAGTAATATGCGTCCTTGAAGCACATATGCAGCAAGAGAGAGGTGATTTGCTCTGGAGTCCAGGGCAATTCTCACTTTTATGTTTAAAGCTGGAACATCCTGTACACAATTGCTTGCACCTCTCAACTCTGGCCTCATAAGATGAAAACTTGGTGCATTTTAGCATGGCGTGGCCACATGACGTGCAAAGTTTGCAATATGCACCGGAAGAGCTTGTAGTGAAATTCTGTAGAGCAGCATCACCATTCTTTTTTTCATAGGCCTTGACATGCTCTTTATCATTTTTTAAGGGATTTTCAGTAAATCGAAAATGTTTTTTGTTTCTAGACAGTACACGAACTGCTTCATTGTAGTTTTCAAAAATTTATGCCAGAGACGGGTAACTCGTGCCCACTCTGTGGTTAATTCCCCTTCTCAAGGCAACTGGCAACTTTTCATATATAATATGGCTGACCAGCAAAAATCCGGGGAAATCATCTTCAAAAAAATCTATCAGATATGAAGTCCTCAATTCGGATAAATCCGCTCTCACCTCAGCAAGGTATTGCCTCACAGAC
Source organism: Sepiola atlantica (assembly GCA_963556195.1). Taxonomy (NCBI): domain Eukaryota; kingdom Metazoa; phylum Mollusca; class Cephalopoda; order Sepiida; family Sepiolidae; genus Sepiola; species Sepiola atlantica. The sequence continues at coordinate 63,924,754 of OY744537.1, read as the reverse complement.
AAAAATTCGGGGTCATATTGAGAAGTAGAAATGATCTGCTTAAAGATCTCACTTATGATAAAAGGGACATCCAGGAATTCCTTGGTCAGCAAATCCACAGCTACACTGTAATTACCGTCCTCCAAGGTCAGATGGGAAACCAATTGCAAGGCATAGTCACTCAAATATCCCCTCAATAAGGCCAATTTTGCTTTGCCGGAATCAATCGAGTCAGTACAGTTTTTGAATTGTGCGATAAAATTTTTGTATTCAAAGTTGGAAGGATTGATTCCACTAAAGGTGGCACACTGCAATTTGAGGATAGAAAGCAAAGGTACAGAGGCAGGTTTATTTTTCTCTGATGTGGTGAAGTTTTGAACAGAATTTTCAATGTTGGCAAGGCGATCATTAATGCAAGCTCGAAAGCCAATTTCCTTCCTCTGCTCCTCAACAAATCCACACTCCTTTAAATTAAGTTCCGCCTTAATGCACATCCCTTTCATTTTATCATTTAAGGAGCGAACCTCAATTTGCAACTCTTTAATGATTGCTTCTTCTTCCTGGAAAGTTTTTTTTCTCAATCCTTCGTGTTGTTCTAACATCTCTGTGTTAAGGGCAATATTGTCCTTTAAAATATTTCTGGAGTCTATGACTGCTTTTACACCTTTCAAGGTCTGGAAATTATCCATTTTACAGTTTTTTGGAAAGAGGGAAGAGTTTTAAGTTTTTTTTTTTAGTTTTTTTTTTTTTTAAACAAATTAAATTTCGTGGAAGGAGTCACGTGGGAGTATTACAGATAGTAATATTTTTGAAAATGTTCCGAAGAATGTTTCTAATCGTTAATAAAACAGCAGGACAATTATTTTTTTTTGTTTTTTAGAAACGAACGAAGTTTCTTTTTTCTTTTTTTTAAATGTCCGCTGAATGTTAAAACCTTTAATAAAAAGGCAGAAATTATTTTTTGTTTGCCCTCGAGAAACAAATTAAAAATGTATATTTCTGTCATACGTGGGCAAATTATTATTTTTTTTTTTTGATATTCCTTTTCCCTTTTTTTTGTAAATATCCTCTGGTATTCAAATCTTTCCCTTTTTTTTTCTTTTCAACAAGCAGCTAAACGTAAAACTAGTTTTGCAAAATAAAGCGAAAGGCAGGGAGCGTTCAGTTGTCGAATAACGAAGTTGGAAAAACACTGGAAGAAAGATTACAGAAATCACACAATACAAGATTCCGAGAATAATATGTGTATTAAATTCAAAATAATACAGGAAAAAGGTCCTTGCAAAACTAGTTGTGTTTTGCGGCTACAAGAAGTCCTATAAAAAGTTCTTTTACCGTCTAAAATCTCTTAGACGGCTCCCAGAAATGTTCAATTCAATTCGTGGCAATACAATTTTAACGGATAGAATTTCCTTACTTGTGTATAGGCCAGCGATCACATTCAAAAGAGGAAGAATAGGTTTTTTTTTTAATTCAGCTCGCTAAACCAAGTGTTTGTTGATTGCTCAAGGAGAATCGTCCTGGCCAATCAAAATACGGCTTTCAGAAAAGGAGTGGGGTCATAAGGATTATTATGGGGAACAAAGGGAGGTAACTACTTTTTTATATATTGACATAAAAATGTTGTTTGGCACAAGACAAATGAAACGGACCGTAAAAAATATCTCTCACAGAAATTTTATATTTTTGGGAAATGTAAAAAAATAAAAATAATAAAATAAAACCATGGTTATTGGAATATAATACAAACTGACTTTGATTCCAAAATGCAATTTTTTGTGTTTTTTTAATGTACATCTGGGTTGATGGTTTCAGGAAATAGATGGAAGATTACAAGCCGAAAGATTTTTAAGGGCAACCTTGCAGTGAATTCGCTCTTCTGATTACAGGATGAAAACTGGAGACTTGAATATATGAGAAAAGTGGCTTACTGACTTCGATGGTGACGTCAAGTCACGTGATATTCAATATTCCTTAATTCGAGGTTTTCTTGATGAGAATTAGAGTCCAATAAGGGAATAATGGTGGGTGCTTTTTTTGGCTTGGCACGCCAAAAAATTCTTTGTCTGTTCTTCGCGTATGAGTGTGAAAAAAAAAAAGGATTTTGCTTCTGAGTCTATCAGGCAATTAAGAATGTCTGCTAGGTACATGCAAAATCAATGGCCGATTCCTAAAATGTAAAAAACATTTTGACCCCCCCCCCCCTCCTTCACTTAAAGATTCACTAAAATTCAGGAAATCAACCAATTTTAATGAAATTTTCCATATTTATTAATCAACAATACCGGAACATAATGAAAACATTATTTTTTTTATATCTTAGTGAAAATGTATTATTTTTTTAAAACAAAATACACCTTTACTAAAGTTATATTTTTATATATTAATTTTTTAAAATGCATTAATTTTTTTTTGTTTTTTATGAAAATAAAGCATTGTAGATGTTAACAATTAAAAAAAAAATGTTTTTAATATTTTTTTTATATATTACGAAAACGGCAACTAAATACCGTGTTAACAAAATCACTATAACTCGAAGAAAAATTAATTTTTTGAATTAGCAATATTATTATTGAATAAAGCATTGTTTAATCAATATTTTCACTAAAAAATAATATAATTGCAAAAAATATTTCATGTGATTTTAATGATTAGAGTTTCTGGAAAAATAAAAAATGCGACATAATTATATTTCCCTTTCATACATGAACGTGGCATCATCAGCGCAAGAAATGTTTTTGTAATCTTGAAAATAAACCCAAAATTGACAAATTTGAGACCCAGGAACTTAACTAAAAAAAGAATTTTAAAAATTGGATAATTTCTACTAATCAGATCCGCAAGGTTAACTAATTCATATATTGGTTTTGTAAAAGTTAATTTTATTAATTAACTATTATTTGGTATTGTTTTTTAAGTCAATGATTTTTTAAATTCTAATATAACAAATGTTCTGTCTCGCAATATTGTTTTATTTTCTGGAAGAATATTTAGCATTTTTGTTCAAACGTTTTCTAACGTCGTTTAAATGTTTCAAACATCGGTCGCTCTCAAGAAAAAGCCACCGACTCGATTTTTGTAAATTGCCAATGAAAAGACAAATTTGTTTATTCTGTCTTTTTTTCTTTAGGTCACATTTAAAAGGTAAATAAATGTTTCGAAATTACCAACATGCTAACGTTTCGTGTTTGAAAAGTGTATTATTTTTAACTAGCAGGGCTATCCGGTATTGACCGGGAAAATAGTAATTTATTTTTATAAATAACAAATGATTTCCCACTGTTGTCACACGCGAGGTAAATCTTACTGTACAAACCGAAAACAACTAATTAAAATGAAACCCCAAAAAACCCAAAACACCACCAACAACAAAAAACAACAAAAATAAACAAATACGCGAGTAACATCTTACTAAAAGAAGAAATACCTGAGTAAAGTTAAAAACAAAAAATTTTAAACGTGAGATAAGTTTTACTTAAGAAAATAAACGAATCTCATCTCTCTCATTATGTTATTGTTTTTGTCTTATTGTTTTAAGCAATAGTTTCGTCGATAGTAAAAGAGTAAATGAGATGCTACGAACAGATACTACACTTTGAATTATTTACTTGCACAAAATATGAAAATTTAGATTACGAACAAATGCGGCACAAGGCGATCAAAAGTGGGGAAAAAAGGGGTGTCGTTGGTCATCCTTGGTCAACAGTTATAAAAATCTTACTCTTAGCTAGAATCATCTCAGTCACCACTATACCACATTTACTCTTGGGAAGGCATCCTACTTAAAATATCTTCAAATTGTTGAAAAAATCTTTTTCATAAATACATTTATTTACAGAAATTCATTGGCTTAAAATGGGGAGTGGGATCTTAGAGAAAGGACCAAGAACTATTAAAAATATATAACTAGGTAAATGCCCCCCCCCCCCCCAAAAAAAAACACCCTGATTTTATCTATTATTGTATTATCTTTTAATGGGGATAGGTTAGTGTATGATCGGTTCTGTTATCATAGGCCCGTCATCCCAGGAATTACCTCATCCTTTTTTAATCCTCCAAAGTCTTACATCCTCCTGTGAAGGAGGGTTAATGTAGTATCTGTTCTTTTGTCATAAGATGATCTTCCCAGGGACTACCTTCTTTTTTTTGAAGGGGCAGATGGTAGTGTAGTATCTTTTCTATTGACATAATACTATACTCACAGGCATTGCCTTCTGCTTTTATGGGGAGATCCTCCCAGATATTACCACCTCTATTTTGGAAGGGGTATTGTAGTACCTGTACTGTTGTCATGATACCATCCTACCAGAAATGAACTCCTCTTTTGAGGATTAGTGTAGTATATGTTCGTTAATACCTCCTCCTTTGAGGTTCAGTGTATGTAGTTTGTTTATCATTATTTCATCCTCCCAGCTTAGCAAAAGTATGCGACCGGAGGGAACATATAGTTGCTAGTCTTTTGATAAAAATAAAAGTACATTATTTTTCTGTGATGGGGAAAACTAAATTAAAGTTATATATAGCCACACTGATGAGTAATGGTTAAAATAGACATATATGTATATGGATATTTTTTATAAATAATTATATATATATATATATAATTATAAATATTTGTTTTTATCTACATACGTATACGTTTCATCCTTTCGGGAATCGTCAGTGTAGAGATGATTATTCATAACGGTCGCCGAACTCAAACCCCGGAACACGAGTCATGTTTTAAACTCAAATTTCGACACCTTAGCCCACATGGCTGTTATCAACAACCCGGTAAATCAGCGAAAAATCAAACCTATTTAAAGGCAGTCGTCGTTAAAGTGTTTGACAACTGAACGGAATATATATATATAAATAAATTTTCAGAATTTGTTCTAAAACATTTTTATTCATACAATTGTTTCTGTCCATTTCAAAACATATTTTTTCTTGATATATATTTTTTCTAAGTATGTTTTCAAAAAGCTTCTTCGGTGAATTTTGATCTCCCATCAAATTAAATCCAGAGAAAAAAAAACGTTAAATTTAAAAGTGTTCTCTTCATTTCACTTATTTATCCTTTTTTCAAAACGAACCAATGAAATAAATTCCCAGCTACTTCCTTATATAGACAAATCTCCAAAAATAATAGCAAAAAAACACTCGGAATAATATTATCTTCTTTCAAAATATCCTCCATTTATTTTGCTCCACTTAATAAATGTAAAAAGGTGTATAATGTTGGGTTTCCTTTTTTAAAAACAATTACAAAGGAACATTTATATATATATATATATATATATATATATATATATATATTAATGTTTCTTTTTTAATTGTTTCTAAAATAGAACACTCAACATTATACATTTTTTTTACATGTTCTTTTTTTAATTGGTTTTAAAATAGAAAACGAACATTATACACTTTTTTACATTTATTAAGAAGAGCAAAATAGCAAAAATAATCTTTCTTTCAATTTCATCAACAATATAAATGTTAGCAATTTTATGATTTCTATTATAGGTTTCATCTACTCTAAAATCCACGTTTTGTATTTTTGCTTTAAAAAATTGCTAAATCATAAAGAAATACATTTGTTTTTGACCAAATGAATCTTGACCAATCAGATTGAATTTTGCTTTAAGAAATAAAGCAATTATTTTGAAAGGTTAATTTTATTGATTTACTTTTTTGTTAATTTGAAAACTAAAAAAACTGGAGATATTAAGATAATGTTGATAGTTCTGACGATCGGATCTACAGTGAAACTAGAGTAAAATGTTTAAATAAGGCATTTGTAGGGAAACGCGGGACTTACCTAACTAGCATGTGTGCATAGTTCAATGGGTCGGTCGTGGAAGTAAATGAATGAAGAAGAAAGAAACAAAAATGGCTGCCTTGTCTCTTTATATGCCTGCAATGTGACCACCTGATATGTAAATGAGATGCTCCTGGTTGGAGATAAAAGAGGGTTGATTTGTTGTTTTGGGACGTTCACTTTGAAGTTGGATTTCAAAGAGATAAGTGAGATAATCAGAGGTTGATTATTAATTGTTTATTATTGTGATAAAGCTCTATCTGAATGGGATAGAGAGCCTTTTGTGTGTGCAAAGTGTGTTGTCTTGATTTGACTCTCTTCTGATTTTGAGAAGTTGATTTTCATGTTATATACAGTTAGGTATATGTATAAGTTTATATAGTTCTATGTACAGAATGTAATAAGTAATTGAGAATAGCTTCCCTTATTTTGATTATCTCCCCTTTGGAGAACTCTTCTGTTTCTACTAATGTTATAAATACAGAAATAACAATGTATCGGCACGGTATGCTGAATAAAGCTTTCCCAAGTCTACTGCTGTTCCTATTTCTTATTACACAGAAATCACTCCAAAACTAATTAACCGATCATTATGAATTTTGCTAGACGTAAAAGTAAGTAATGTTGGCGATATTTAGCTTAATTTACTTTTATGCAAAGGGAATAAAAAAAAAGTAGGATGGCTTAATACGGCCAGAAGACCAGACCCAAAAATATTTCAATGATTAAGAGTTTGTAAAAATAGATTAACAAGTTTAGGATTTAGTTTTAATTTTGTAGAGTTAATGGTCTGTAATATAGGAAATTGGTCCAAATCTTTAAACTCATTTTGTGTCTATTACTTTGGGTTTAAATCTCTTTAGAATCAGAAGTAAAAATGAAAAAAATCGTTCAATGTAATCAAAAAGATATTGCTAGGACAGAAACAATGTGAAAGTAGATCTTAAATCCTCTAATACAAAATGAATATGTCGATTGGATTTCTTTGTAAAATTTTATTAATACACTTCTGATGATTAGATGTTACATGAAACTGTAGTTAAGTGTTGAGATAAAAGGTAATTTATTATTTATTATGGTTATAGGCGCACTTATTTTATTTAAGAGTCTGGACAAATAGTTTTTCTCCACTGTACAATAACTTTTAGCATGTTCTGTACATTTCCTATATTACAAGCAACATCAAATGCAAAAGAAAAAAGCCAGAGCTTGATGAGAATTTATAGTGATGATGATGATGATGATGATGATGATGATATTCATTAAGAAGGAAAAACTCTGCCAAATCATAGATTTCGCTGTCCTAGCGTATCACAGAGTGAAGACCAAGGAGGGGAAAAAAAAACGAAGCAAATACATGGAACCTGCCAGATAACTGAAAGAATAGGGAACATAAAACAATCACGATAATATCAATAATTGTAGGAGCACTAAAAACAGTCCTGAAAACCTGGAAAAAAGACTAGGAGAAATTGGAATCAGAGGGAAGATTCAGACCAAACAATGAACAACAATGATGAAAACAGCTAAAATATTAAGGAAAGTCCTTGAATTCAGAAACCAATACGCATGACCTACAGACCCTGACCAGGCACAGATTAAATGGCAAAATTGTTGTGAAAGGTTAAGGAGGATGGAGAAACCGAGGAGGGAGAGCACCAACTAAACCTTCACTGGGTGCAAGTGTACTAAAACCTTGGGGAAGCTTATTGTTACGGGCGTTGCTAGCAAGAAATCAATGGTAAAGTGATTTGCAATGGTTATCAAAAGAGGTGAAGAGTGCTGGAAATCTGGGAAGACTTGTTGTCACTTGTTGTCAAATTAAAAACTCTAGGGGAAAACCACTGGCTACTGTCAGTGAGCAAACAATGATGATGACTTGTGTGAAAACTCCTGGTAAGTAAAATAAAAATAATAAAAACAATAATAGTAATAACATATGTGGCTGAATTCACTTTTCCTTAGCTACACAGAAACGGTCACGTTTCATTCACAAAGGAAATGAATGCCTGATGATATCTTTCGAGAATATATATATATATATATATATATATATATATATATATATATATATATATATATATATATATATATATATATAATATAAATATTAATTATTTTTTTACCTACAGACACATGTTTCATGCTTACTCAATCATCAGTGTAGGAGATGATAATTACTGCTGGTCGAAGTATTCCAACCCAGTCACAAAGTCACCTTTGAGTCTGCAGCTCGGTATTCAACCCTTCGGCCACTATGAATTATCACGGGAAAGGAAAGAGAATTAAGTTCTATAATGTCGAGTCAGCCAACAAAAACAGAAAGCTAGTAATAAGAATGTTCAATGGCAGAGGTCGAAACATTGCATTATGCTATGGTTGACAGCTTATTATAATTCTCTTAAAAGGGCCCAATCCTAGTTGAAGGGGGCTTATAATAATATTTTTTATATAAATATTAATTATTTTTTACCTGCAGACACATGTGTCTCATTCTTACAGAATCATAGGTGTGGGAGATGATAATTACTGCTGGTCGAAGGATTAGAACCATGTCATAAAGTCGCCTTTGACTCTGCAGCCTGGTATTCAAACCCTACGTTGATGCAATTCGTAGAAAGAAATCCAACAGAGTGCTCAATTAGTTAAAATCATTCCAAATTTTTCAAAAGATTAAAAAAAATTAAAAATAATAGCATAACATTTATTTATAATGGTGTAACAGATCATCAAGTCAAATCAACATGATACCGGCGGTTTCAAGTCAGTGAAGGTTCTCACCGGCTATCCTCAGTCATAGTTGAGAAGTTCTGTTTGAAAACATGGTCACATGCTGGTCCGGGATAAACGTATGCGTTATTTGGATGTTACTTTATTTTTTCCTACATTCACTTTTTTCTTAAGAGAGTTAAATCAGCTGGGATTTTTTCAGAAAAATACGAAAGCAGCAATTAAGACACAATAAAAATCATTATAAATGAGTAAAGATAAAGATAATAATAATAATGACAATAATAATATTAATATTAGCAATAATGATGATGATGATATAATAATAAAGAAGAATAAATAAAATAAATTAAAAAATAAATGAAAAATAAAAATAATTGACAATATGTATTTTTCAAATAACATATTTTTTTAACAAAAAAGATATTGTTTAAAAAATTTAATGAAAAAAATATTTAATTTTTTAAAAATATTTTAATAAAAATAAGAATAACGAATAGTAAGAAAAAAAAGTAAGAGAAAGAGAAAGAGAAAGAGAGAGAAAAGATTAAAAAAAGAAAAGAGAGAAAAAGAGAAGGAAAAAGAAAAAATATAAAAATATAGAAAAACAAAGTGAGCCTGTGTTTTCCTTTAGATATGGAGAGTGGGAGAAAGATATCAAAAGTAATCACCAAATGCAGATCCAAAAAATGACGATTGCCCCCTCACTACAATATAAGGGGGCTCATTTCACCATTTCATAGACCTAAAAAGAAGAAAACACCAGCTTCCTTATATTGTAGCGAGGTTAGGGAAACCATAAGTTTTGGATCTACTTTTATCTTTACTCATTTATAATGATCTTTATTGTGTTACTTTCATTTATAATGATCTTTATTGTGTTACTTTCATTTATAATGATCTTTATTGTGTTACTTTCATTTATAATGATCTTTATTGTGTTACTTTCATTTATAATGATCTTTATTGTGTTACTTTCATTTATAATGATCTTTATTGTGTTACTTTCATTTATAATGATCTTTATTGTGTTACTTTCATTTATAATGATCTTTATTGTGTTACTTTCATTTATAATGATCTTTATTGTGTTACTTTCATTTATAATGATCTTTATTGTGTTACTTTCATTTATAATGATCTTTATTGTGTTACTTTCATTTATAATGATCTTTATTGTGTTACTTTCATTTATAACTTTCATATTTTTCTGAAAAACCTTCTCAGCTATAACTGAGGATAGCCGGTAAGATTCGAACACTCACTCACTTGAAACCGATGGTATCATGTTGATTTGACTTGAAGTTCTGTAACACCATTATAAAGAAATATATATATATATATATATATTTATATAATATTACCGTATAATATAATATGAAATAAGATAAAAACTATATATATATATATTTTTATCCATATATATATAAATATATATATATATATATATATATATATATATATATATATATATATATATACATATATATATATATATATATATATATATATATATATGGATAAAAAAATATATATATAGTTTTTATCTTATATATATATATATAGTTTTTATCTTATATATATATATATATATATATATATATATATATATATATATATATATGGATAAAAATATATATATATAGTTTTTATCTTATATTATATTATATTATACGGTAATAGTATATATATATATATTTCTTTATAATGGTATATATATATATATATATATATAGCAATAGATAAAGTGAAAGAATATATATATACACATAAACATATTCGAATATGCATCATATTTAAATATAGATATATAAATGCATATTAAAATATGCATATGAATTTACATACATATATATGTAAATACATACACATACAGATATATATGCATCTACATATTTATGCTACTCTTTTTTTACATTTTCTCATCTTTTTGTTTTTGCTTGGGATGGGACATCCTACTGGAGGCAAGACATTTCAACCACTATTTCAGAGACTCAAACCGAAAGATCTTTTTAGGATTCTAACTGTCCCTCTAAAGCAATTTTTGGAGATCATCCTAAGATTCTAGTTTCTTTTCATAGATCACATAAGACCTTGGTATTTAGTTATCTTCTCCCTCTCGGTTCTGTTTAAGCCAGCATCATTAGGGAGGCTGACTTCAACTAAGGTTGCTACGTTCTCCTTCTAGAACTCAAAACGAGTACGGCAAATACCTCAGCCAGTTCCAGCTCGAAACCCAAAAACTAATAAGGAACTTAGGAAGGATCAAAAGAAAGATTTGCACACACAAGTTGTCCGTAATATTTCATGAAATATGTCTTTTTATAAAATGCTGCTCAGATACACATATTTATACAGATATATGTATATATATTGAATTATATATATATATATATATATATATATATATATATATATATTAAAATACATACATATATATTTATATATATATATATATAAATATATATATATATATATATTTCTATATATACATTCATATATATTGAAATACACACATATATACATATACATATATATCTTAAAATACATATATAGACATATAAATTGAAATACACACACATATATATGATATGAATATATTCAAATACTAACATGTATATCACTAATATTCAATTCCAGTCAGGCTGAAAAATCAAAATGCATCGAATATTCATTTAATTTTTACATATTTCCTTTTCACTCAAAATTCAAAGAGAAACCTTATTTAACTCTGTTTTTTTTTATATAATCGTTCATGTTGTATTGTGTTCATGATATATGTTTTTTTCACTTGTTCAAAGTGTTTATATATATATATATATATATATATATATATATATATTCATATAAAAATATTGACATAACCATATATATACATATATTATTCACACACACCTGCAGGTAGCTGTTTGCTATCTCACTTCTACAGTAGATTACAGTAGATTATGTATGAATGAGAAATTTGAAATTCTAAACTTTAAAGACCCCCAAAATCTATTAAACTGTAGAAGTGGGATAGCAAACAGCTGCTTGCACAGAATAAAATTTACTTTAGGCTAACAATACATAAATAAACAATAAGTTAAAAAAAACTAAACTAAACTAACACCTAATAACCTAAAAACTAAAACCTAAAATAGAAATACAAAGAATTACGTGTTAAAATAAGTTCACCCATTATATTGACACAACAAAGAAACAGGATATCGGCCACTCTATAGAAAATAGAACAGGCAATAGGAAGTAAAACTAACCGGACCGTTGTTCGTGAGAAGCCCAACGATTGGTTAAGAGAACAACAAAGAATCTGATTGGTTAACTAGCTAGCCGTGTATATTAAAAAACCGGCAAAACAAACTCCATGCATTTTAGCCTGATGAAACGCGGGAGCCTCTATGTAGCTTAATTGCCATAAATATATTTTCATAACTTACTATATATATATATATATATATATATATATATATATATATATTTATATATATACAGATGTATATATATATATATATATATATATATATACACACACATATATATATACATATATATATATATATACATATATATATATATATATATATATATATATATATATATATATATATATATATATATATATATGCGTAAGTATTTTCTGTCTTGTTACCTGTGTGTTGAGTTAGAGTCTGTATCACTGATATGGACAAATGGTTGGGAACCGATGCTGTATTTTTCCCCCACTGTACGGTAACTTTTAGTGTGTTCTGTACAGTCCCGATATTGAAAGCAACATGAAATGCGAAAGAAAAAAGTGAGAGCTTGATGCGGAGAGAAGACGAGCGTCACTTGTTGCAGACAGGTAAATAACAAAAGGCACCGACACACGTACACTCTCATTCATAGGGCACAGAATACACAGCAGAACCGATATTAAGTTAGAGAAAATAAAAGACTAAGAAATAAAACAAAAATAATAACAAAATATATTTAAAACTCCGTAAAAATGGCTGAATGAGTAAAAATATGTATTAGATAGGTAATTTTTCTTCTTTTTGTGTGTGCTGGTTAACCTCTAACCGAGGAAATGGTAAACTACTCACCAATAACTTGACAGTCAGACACATTATTGGTAAATTGGCAAATACCATTATTTTCAAACACACAGACAGGCCAGACACCCTAGCAGACAAACAGGCAGGCAGAAAGGGTATTATTGCCAGACACCTTTATGTCATCCGTTTTGCTATTGGATTGTATATATATATATATATATATATATATATATATATATATATATATATATATATATATAGAGAGAGAGAGAGAGAGAGAGAGAGAGAGAGAGAGATATAGATATAGATATAGATATATATATATAGATACCATATGCTACATACCATATATAAATCACATTATAAAACAAAAAACAAGAATTTATAGACAAATGTAGACGCATAAATAAATATGTACTTCGTTATTTAAGTTATGATTTAACAAAAAATAATTAAAAGATTAATTAGTTAATAATATATATATATAAAATACTTAAATATTCACTATAATTTGTCACATAATTTTTAAATAAATAAGGTATTCATAATATTTCTCATTTAAAATAAAAACAAATCAAGATAGATCTTTGTTCTTAAATATTTTTCTAATAATTCACATTACATGAAAAAGGAAATCACATATTTAAGTATATTTTCTTATTTTTTTGATCATGAATTTTTTTGGGTAGCATGTGAGGACGTTATGTCACATACATTTGAAAATACCATTATAATTCGCTTGTTAGCTTACTCTGAATTTTTATTAAGATATTTAAGGAAGTTATTTATACAATCAAACCAGCCATAAAATTGCAGTCAAAGTTTAAGATACCCACTTTCACTTATATATATATATATATATATATATATATATATATATATATATATATATATATATATATATATATATATATATATATATATATATAATAATGACGTTAATAATCCAGGTAAAACATCCACAGAGTAGTAATCCAAAGAATTTCAACCGGGTTTATAAAAAGTGCTCAATATCAAATAGAGCTTTATATATGATTATTTTTATTTACACAGACATGTACAAAATCTGCGACACTGGCATGTCGATGTTATCTTTAGTTAACTCTGCCTGATGAGATCTCAGTTCATAATAACTGTTGATCGATAACATCGACATGCCAGTGTCGCAGATTTTGTACATATCTGTGTAAATAAAAATAATCATATATATATATATATATATATATATATATATATATATATATAATATTTTTGTTTATTATCTATGTACGTATACGTTTCGTCCTTTAATCGGGACTCGTCAGCATAGAGTATAACTATTCACTACCAGTCACGCGACTAGAAACCCTGGGCTCCGAGTATGTTACAACTCAAATTCCAACATCTAGACCCACACGGTCACCGCTGAATAGCTAGATAAACAGTGATAATTTTAACACTTTATTCAACGGCTTGACGTACAAGAGAGTGTTCGACTTAATGAAAGGAATGATGCATTTATAGCTAGCAACGTCATGCTGTTTTAATACTACACTTACAGTGCCCATCTAGGGTTTTTTCTAGAGGCTACAAATAATATATATATATATATATATATATATATATATATATATATATATATATATATATATAAAATTAACAAGATCGCATCTGTTTACCCTTCTGCCAACATTCATGTCTGTGGTGACTTTAATGTTCACAATGTCGAATGGCTGGTCCACTTTAACAATACTGATGATGAAGCAAGGTTTTGTTATGATTTTTCCTTTCCATATAAGTTGACTCAGAATGTTGACAAACTCATTTGCATACCCAATGCTGATAGACAGTTTGCAAGCCTTTTTGATCTTTTCCTGGCAACTTGCCCTGAACAGTGTACATCCACTGCTCTATCGACTCTGGGTTTCTTCGATCATTTAGTTGTCTCACTTAAGATCAAATATAAGTTCAGAAAGACCTTGAATGTCCCTTTCTATCACAGAGTGTCTCGGCACTAAAAAGCTAATTGGGAACCTTCAGATCTTTCATCTTCATAAAAAAATGTGTCCTGTGTCGCCTCCTATATATCTGATTGGTTAATCGCTGGTATTGAGAGTTTTATAGCCTCCAAAAATTCCAACAGAAACCAAACAATCAGTCATCATACAAGTGCACCACTGCCATTGCTCAAAAAAAACACTATTTCACTTGCCTTCAATGAAATAGAGGCCATGAAACCAGATCCGTCTTTAAAACTGCCCGCAGCCACTGCAAAACAGTTATAGAAAATGCGACAGAGTTCTATGCCCAATATGTTGAATCCAGAATTGCTGAGCAGAGGCTTGGTTCCCATTAATTTTGGGAAATAACAGGTTCTTAACAGATATAAGATCTATTCTAACCATAATTAATGAACCAAAGGTGATTACTTCAGTATCTGATAAAGCAATACTTTTTGCAAAGAACTTTGCATCAAATTTCACACTTTGTGATCAGGACTACCTACCTCCAGATTTCCCCCATGACAGACAAGACTCTAAGTGACATTTATATATCTGTCTAGAATGTTGCCAAACTTATCAAGAACCTTGATTTCAGCAAGTCAACTGGTCCTGACAATATTCCTATCATTGTGCTTAAGAATCTGCGGTCGAAACTAGCTCCTATTCCTACAAAGCTGTCGAATCATTGCTTTTAGGAGAAATGCTTTCCATCTCCTTGGAAAACTTTGTTGGTCTGTCCACTTTTTTTTAAATACTGGAGATCGGTCTTCTCCATGTCAGTACAGACAAACCAGTCTCCTGTGCATCAGTGAATCTATTGACGTGGGCTTCATTTCCAGAGCTATAGCTCATGACATATATAAAGCCTTTGATAGGGTTTGGCTATGTGCATGAGTGAGTATATAAATGTTTCTTGTTACATGCTGCTGTTTTTTAGGGACGTTCTCATGTGCAACGAATGTGAGAAAAAAGAGGAAAAGTGGTGTTTGAGTTTTTATATTACACACGAAATTCAGAGGTGAATATTTTTGTGCCTGTGATTGGTTGAAATTCAGAGGTAAATATTTTTGTGCCTGTGATTGGTTGAAAGAAGCTATTAATTGGAGATTTTGTACAATCGAGAGTCGATACTGAAAAACAACATTCGCTGCTGCTACTGTTTCCATAACTTTGCAATCTAATGAAAGATGATCTCTTCTCTTCCCTACGGCCCCTTTATCATAGAAGAGGTGGTGCTAGTCTTTCTCTACTCTATTATTATTTTCATCATAGGTGCTCGACTGAGCTCCAATCTCTGGTTTTCCCTTGTAAAACATTCACAGCAAAAACTCGTCTACCTTCCATGTTTCTTTCTTCTTCTGTGTACCTAAAACCGTACTTTATTTCCAAGAACCTCTCATCTGTGGAACACAATACTATGGGACTGCTTTCCCTGTTGATTACAACATGGTTGTCTTCAAGTCCAATGTCAACAAATACTTGTCAAGCCGTCCTCTTAAGTAATCAAATTTTACCTATTCCAGTACCCATCGGTTTTTAATCCTCTTATAATATTATTCATCATTCAACTGACAATCTCATTAACCATTATCCTCAATGCCTTTCGGCCTTAGTAAGTGATGAATCCTTAGTTTTATATATATATATATCAGCTTTTTTAAGTGAAAGCGACCAGATCCCCTAACAGTTCAAAGTAATCAAAAAGCATGTTGATATGGTAAAAAGAATGTGAACATAGAGATTACATGACCGAAGTGATTGAATTAAAAATACTACAATTTTGTGGATTAAGATTCCATTAGAACAGAAGTGGGCAATTAATCTTCCCACCGGTGCCACGTGGGAAAAATGACAATCTGAATAGGCAGATAATCATTGCTACTAAGTCCAAAGTTCTATCTCTTATAACCTAAAAGTCGATAAAACACACACGTGTCTTTCATATTAACATATATATAATTGATTTACGCATAAACTGCAAACCTTTTAGATGAGGTGCGAGCATTTAATTTTCCCAAAGACCACCTGAGAAATTAGGACATCTCTACCTTTATAAAGTTAGGTATATTTATATGCTTCTATATTTGGATGGACACGATTTACTTAAGCGATCATTATAAATTTTGGAGCACAGCTGTAAAAGATTCACATGTGGGCTATATTTAGTTTAATTTAGTTTTATGCAAAGGGGGTAAAAAGAAGTAAAAAGGTGGAAGACCTTTGTGAAAATTCAGATACCTCCAGGTATTAGACATCAATTAATGAATATTCCCCAAATTTCAGTTTCTTAGAAGTATTTTAAAGGATTCTTAGGATGCATAATATGGGCGCAACCTACTATTTGAAAATTCAAATATATCAGATTTTCATTAGACACCAATTAAGCAAAATTCCCTGAATTTCAATTTCTTCTTAAGACCTCTTAAGCTTAAGCCTTAAATTGTAGACACTATCTAGAATCAAAATCATATAATGAATTTTGATCATAAGGTTTAGTAGCAGTATATTTGATTTTAATCTTTGGAAGGGGACATAAAAGTGGTGCAAAACTGTTCTGTTTGTGGAATTAATTTTACTCGTCTGGGGACGGGTATTCTTCCAGTTAATCATAATATATTTAACTTGGTTCTGCCTGCTGCATGTTCTTATTTTTTTAGAAAAAAATGATGCAATAAAATGTGGAAGCAATAATATCATTAATTTTCCTAAGTGGCCACATGAGAAAGTGAGACGGTTATTAAGGAGCAGACTAATAGAAAAGATCAACACTTTGTTCAACACGAGTTATTCAAAATAAACATTAAATTAAATGAACTTATGAAAAGTGAAAGTAAAGTTTAAATGGCAGATATTTCATTTTAATTTATTTTCATTATATTATCATTCACTAATGCTGCTGGTAGTGTTTTGGGCTTCGTAGATCCCAGGATGCGTGGATCTTCAGGGCCTGGCTATGGCAAATCATACGAACATCCAGAACTTTTTCGCATTGGATCTCTGAATGTTGGAACCATGCGAGGAAAGGAAAATGAGGTGGTGGAGACAATATCCAGAAAGAAGATTGACTCGTGTTGTTTACAAGAGACGAGATGGGGAAATGAAGGTGTGAGAAAAATAGTCGGGAGGGATACCAACTGCAAGTTCTACTGGTCTGGGAATGATAAAGGGACAGGTGGAGTAGGAATATTAGTGGCAGAGAAGTGGTGGGAGAAAGTTTTTGAGGTGAAGCGAATATCCGACAGGATAATATTTGTTCGTCTTGTTGTTGGAAAGTTAGTGTTTGCCATTGTTTGCATCTACGCTCCACAAGTTGGACTCAGCGAGGAAGCAAAGGACAACTTCTACGAGCAGCTGCAGAGCCTAGTGGCGACTGTACCTAGTACTGAGAAACTGTTTGTGTGTGGTGACTGGAATGGACATATTGGTTCCACTCCTTGCGGTTATGAAGAAGTACATGGTGGACATGCTATTGGTATGAGGAATACTGGAGGAGAAAGACTACTCGAGTTTGCTGTTGCTAATAATCTAGTGATTGGCAACTCGGTGTTCGAAAAGAGGCCTAAACACCTAGTTACATATCAATCTGGAGGAATCATGACCCAGATAGACTACATACTATTCCGGTGCAGCTTCAGGAGACATGTCACAAATGTCAGAGTCAGCCTGGGTGAAGAATGTGTATCTCAACACAATCTGCTATTATGTGATCTCAAATGCAAACACAAGTTTACACCACGCATAAAACTGTGGAAGCTGAAGGATCCAATCATTCAGGCTAAATTTGCTGACAGATTTGTTTCTTCACATCGGGATACAGGGGCAGTGAGTGTTGAAGAGCACTGAAAGAGGCTCAAGGATGGATTGAATAATGCAGCGACGGAGGTGTGTGGAGTGTCATCCAAGCACAATTGGAGGAAACAAACCTGGAGGTGGAATGAGATTGTTGATCAAGCTGTTAGAGAGAAGAGGCGATGCTACAGAGCATGGAAAACAGGAGATAGTAGGGAAGCATACAATGGAGCCAAGCGTGCTGCTAAAGCTGCTGTACACCACGCTAAGTCAGAGGCCGATAAAAAGATTTTTCTCAAAATAAATCCCAAGTCAAGTGGCATTTACAAGCTCGCAAAACAGATGCGCCGTGACAATCAAGATGTCTTGGGTGAAAAACCTATAAGGAACGACTCTGGTGAACTCTCATTGGATGATGAAGCGAAAAAACAGTCATGGAAACAGCACTACGAACGCTTGCTGAACGTTGAATTTCCATGGAACCCCGATGAGCTGACTTATGAACCTCCTATAGAAGGTCCTAGTACCCCCATTACCCAGGAGATGATCACTGAAGC
>OY744537.1:63810886-63900886 GCA_963556195.1 Sepiola atlantica | reverse complement strand
TCTGATGTACAAGATCATTATTGCCTCAACAGAATACCAGAAGGGTTTTCTTCATCTTCCTTCTGTATATAGAATTGAAAGTCTTAGAGAAATCCACGAACACCAAGACAGCCTTCAGATTTCTTTCTAGTATGCCCTCTATAATCCTCTGAATTGAGTTATCCAAAATCGTTCACCATTATAATTAAAGTAATTGAAGGCTGTAATAGAAAGTTGATCTGACTCCAACAGTTAATCAACAGATGACATCGTAGTTTCAAAAGAAAATACATTTTATTGGTCTGCGCTGCAAAAGGAATTAAACAGCTACAGTCAGCGTTTATAAAGTGTGGCGTAGATTTACCATATCGTTGGCGATTTGAGGAAAACCAAAGAAATATGTCTGCTATGGATGGTGTACTATCTCCAACTCCCACAAGGGGTACAAAATCGCATGTACGTCTAATATCTTAAAAGTAATTAGCAGACACGGACAATTTTCCAAAGGTCTAGATGGTTTGTCTAATCGACCACCTATGATGTAAAGGGTCATGGGTTGTCATAACAGATCTCTTTCCACACTCTGGTTTGATGGATGACATCATAATTTTTTGACGTCATCAACCATGCAATTATCTCCATCTCTCTGTTTCATTAATGACATCATCCACTGTGCATCGTTATCTCTACTTCTGATTTAATGGATTTTGTGGAGATATATTGCTGGTTGGAAATAATTTCAAATATTATAGTCATGTTTACAATTTTTCCTTGAAAGAAAAGTTAAAAATAACATTTGCAATATGAGAGTAATAAAAATAAACTGTTAGCACGGTAGAATTTTCTTAAAAAACTAACTACTTGTTGACGCTGCATAAAGAGGGGGGTGGAAAGAAACTAAAAAATGTCCGGGAGCATTTGTTTTACTCTGTGTTTTCAGAGAACAATAAATGTAAGATTACAGTATCACATTTGGTAAGTTTTATATATGAAATCTCTTTGGACTATTATCATTATCAACATCATTCCTCTTCATATTATTGTGAAAAGGAAGGCAACGCATTGTTTTTTTATACTGTTTATACAGAAAATGTAGTCATGTTGCCCGGGCGCCATAATTGCAATATTAAAGTATTACATTTGGTAAGTTGTATAAGTTTATCCAAAGTACTCATTAGCTAAAAGATCAATGTGTTTTGTTATAGTGTTGTATACTAGACACGAAGTTCAGTGTTGAATGGGAGTCATAATTAATAATACAGTAGGACACTTGATAAGTGTTATATGCTGGATCCAATAGTGCCCAATACCCTCTAAAGAGCAGGTGTATGTAATTATACTGTAGGACACTTGGAATGTGTTATATACTGAATCTTAATGTGCTTAATGCTATAGATAGAGTAGGGTTAGGGTTATAATACAGTATTACACTTATTAAGTTTTTAATGCAGAGGGGGCGAAGAGATAAAGACAGAGAGATGGATACGGAGAGTTAGAGATATTGAAGTTTTAATATGAAGATGTTACAAACACTTGTTAACTTCTTCTATTTTGTTTTTTATGGTTTCCAGCGACCTTAGCAACAGATTTGATGTAAATCTTCCATATCAAGTCTGCAGTGAAGGTCAGTCCTAGAAGCTTATCAAAGCAGGGGGTTTCATCAAGGAGAGAGCCGTTGATTTCAATTGGTGCAAAGTGAGGATCCGAGTGTTGGTGGTGAAAGGAGAGAAGCTTGGTTTCAGACATAGTAAAATTAACCAGTCACCTTTTTCCTCATTGCACAATTTGCTCCAGGTGGGAAGAGAGAGAATCAGAAAGATCTTGATCATTACTGCTCTTTGAAGTGTTGCCATAGATGGTTGTATCATCTGCATAAATGTCAACAAATGATCCCAATGTGATTTGGGAGATTATTGATGAACATAAAGAAGAGGGTTGGGCCATTGAGGCACGCCAGTGTTGATGTTATGTGCTTCAGACTACTTTTATCGACCTATCAGAGAGAAACGATTTGATGGTTGATGAGACATTTCCAGATATTCCATAGCTAGCAAGCTAGTTAAACAAACCCAATGAAAGTCCTTTGATATGTCATGAGCTATTGCTTGAGAAACGAAGTCCACACAAATAGATTCACTGATCCTGCATGATATTACAGTAAACACATCAGCTGTTGATCTTGCAGGACGAGATCCATATTGCTTGCCACTAAGTAGATTGTTTTTTTTTATGTGGTTGACAACTTGATTAAAACAACTTATTCATGATTCACACAAAACTGATTTGTCTGCACTGAGATGTAGAAGACGACTCTCCAGTATTTTTAAATATTGGGCAAACTGACAAAGTTTTTCAAGGTGATAGGAAGCATTTCTCCTTTAAGCAACGATTGAACAGCTTTCCAAGAATAGAAGCTAGTTCTGGTTGCAGCTTCTTAAGCACTATGATTGGAATGTTGTCAGGACCAGTTGCTTTGCTGGCATCAAAGTTCGTGATAAGTTTGACAACATCCCGGACAGATATATCAGAGTGTTCACAGTCATGGAGGCGGGGGGGGGGGGGGGGTCAGCCGGTAGGTGGCCCTCATCACAAACGGTGGAATTTGATGTAAAGTTCTTTGAAAAAATTTCGCCTTTATCGGACGGTTAGAATAGACGTCTTATATCTGTTCAGGACCCTGTTTGTTATTTGCCAAAAGTCGTGGGAACCTAATCTCTGCTCAACCACTCAATATTTAACTGATAGGGCTTAGGACTCTGGCGTTTTCTATAACCATTTTGTAGTGGTTGCATTAGTTGCAGGTGAGTCTTAAAGTCGGCTTTGGTTTCAGAACATCTATTTCGTTCAAAGAAATCGAAATAGTGAGTTCCGTAAGCAGCACATTCATGAACGTACCACGGTTGGCTGTTTGGTTTCTGTTGGAATTTATCGGAGTATATGAAACTCTCAATACCAACGATTAACCAATCAGTTAAATTGGATACGATGCACCACACATTATTTAACAAATGGAATTTCTGCTATGAAAGATCTGAGGCTGTCTCAGTCAGCCATCGAGTATCAATACACTCTGCGATAGAAAGGGACATCAGCACTTTGTTTTGATCTTAATTGAGACAACTGAGTGATGGGAAGATTCCAACACAGACAGAACAGTGGATGACCACTGTTAAGAACAAGTCATCAGGAAAAGATCAAGAAAACTTGCAAAATGTCCGTCAGTATCGGGTATGTTTGTCAACAATCTGTTAGATTTTAAGCAAGGGAAAAATCATGACAAAACTTCCCTTCATCATCAGTGTTGTTTGAGTGGACTAGCCATTCAACATTGTGAACATTAAAATCACCACAGACATGAATCAAATGGCAGAAGGAATCATCGGTAGAAGAGCCACACAGAAAGAATAGGTCTGATTTGGTCTCCTGTAAGTGGATTTCAACCTCTGGAAGATTGAATGCAGACCCCTAATGTTAGAAAAGGAGACTCCTGATGTTGGAAAAGGAGACCCCTAATGTTGGAAAAGGAGACCTGATAGTAAGGATCCATGTTAGAAGTTGGGGAACTGGGTTTAAGTTTATCTTTCATTTTAACTTTTTTTATGTTGGGATTGCAAAACTTTGTGGAAGAGATTGGTAAGATGAGTTGAGAGACGAAACACAGAGAGAATGAGTAAACGATTGAAGAAAGAAAAGCCGTAGCAGTTCCCACCAATACAGCATCGAGAGGCCCTACCTGAAACTACTGCATGCTCCAGACACCATTCACCAAATGGCAATGCAGCTGCTGATAGGACAGTCTCCTTGAGAGTTACCTCAAGGTTTGGATCCTTGAACTATAAAAGGCGTATAACGTCAGCCCAGATAAAACGTTTAGCTCGAGCAGCCTTATTAAAGAAATGGCAACAAAGGAAAGACAATTTACTTAAGTCATCTTCTCCACATACGGCTAACACTAAACAACAACAACAACCGACCCAAGGAACAGCATTTTCCTCCCTTTTTGTCAGAAACATCGTTCTTGGTAGGGACAGAGTAGGGGAAGCAAGAGTTATGAGGCTGTCGAAAGTACATCCAGTAGTAGTAGTAGTAGAAGCAGCATAAGAGAAGGAGAGTAAGAGGATGATGTAAATAAATGATGTAAATAAAGAAGAAAAGGAAGAAAAAGAAAGAGTAAGAGGAAAGAAGAGAAAGAAGAGAAATAAAACTGAACATGTACGAACATTGACCCAATCGGTCACAAGTCGTGTAGTATCATCTAAAACTTTTCTAAATTTGTGACGAATAAAGTGATAGGTTTATCTTTGTTCTTTGCCTTTATAAAAAATAAAGCCTAGTGGCCTTGTAAGACAATGAAGGTGAATCTAGACAAAGTATATTTGGATGGCAAAACTATTGAGGTTATCGAGAAGTTTTAGAGGATACCATTGGAGCAGGTTCTAGTGTGATCGTAAGAGGTAGGAGTGGATGGGATAAGTTCAGGGAACTTCTGCTATTATTAACCAGCAGAGCATTACCACTGTCAACAAAGGAAAGAGTCTATCTGACATGTGTGCGCAGTGTTATGATGTATGGAAGTGAAACCTGGCTAGTAAGAGTGGCATGGTGAGAAATGATATGAGAATGATACAATGGATGTGTAATGAGAGTCTTAAAGACAGGCTTAATTCTGACGACCCCAGAGGAAGATTAAATCTGAACAGTATAGGGAGATGTGTGTAGAACAGGAGACTTTGATGGTATGGCCACGTTGAATGAATGGCTGAAAGTTCTTGGGTCAGTAGATGTAGAACAGTTAAGGTAGCAGATACAGTTAACAGGGGAAGGCCAAGGAAAACTTGGGAGGAAGTTATGAAAATGGACTTGAGAGAAAAAGGAATAAAGATCTGGTTAGCGATAGGTTAGTTTGGAAGTCAATTTCTCAAAGCCATCCAACACATGCCAGCATGTAAAACAAACATTAAACTGATGATGATACTGATAATTGTAGTAGTAGTAGTAGTAGTAGTAGTATAGTAGTGTATGGATATTACTAAGAAGTCCTGAACTAAAAATGTTCTCAGTAATTTAGTTGCTGTAGCTAACTTCAGTTGCATAACTGTCAGGCCATGCTATTGTTTTTCTTATATTTGATATTTCTGGGTATAAGGGAGTTAACTGCATCAATTTCTTGACTGCAAGTTCTAAATAATAAACCACCATAAAGAGTGGCTCAAAAGTTATGATATCAATTAACAATTTTAGAAGAGACTATTTCACCCATCCTGGGAACATAAGTACCCCATAGTTATTTTTTCGGGTTGATCTAAACAAAATTATTTTAACATCTTATGAAATTATTATGGAATAGTAAATAAATAACAACATAAATATTTAATAACAATTTATTTTATTTCCTGCCATCAATTTTTTTATGGAAATCGCTCCAGACAAGGCATAAAGCCACTTGATGTAAGGAGCTAACAAGAACGAAATATGATTATCGCAAAGACAGGAGATGCCTATTGGCCTTTGTCTTGAAACGACTAAGGCTATAGGTAGGAGGAAAACAGTCAGCAGGAAGAGAGTTCCATAAGCCTGCAGTTCTGGGAAAGAAGCTACTGGAATAGGAAGCTCTATTACAATGAGGTATCGAAAGAGCGAATTGACAGAGACCACTAGACCAATGAGTCAAACCGAGTTGGAACAAAAGAAGCCGGGAATAGATCACATAATTCTGAAGAACAAATGCCATAATAGTACTTATAGAAAAGACTAAGACTAGCAACATCCTGTCTGTAAGAGAGAGGATGTAGAGAAGAAAGGGTAGGGCCAATCAAATTACAGATACGTTTCTTCACCTTATCAAGAACCCTCAAATGGGACAGAGATTCACCAGCCCAAATATGACAACAGTACTCCATACATGGTCTGATAGTAGATTTGTAGAGATAGAGAATAGCCTCAGGTGTGAGAAAGTGTTTGGAGCGATAGAGAGAACCGAACAATGGATCTAATGTATGAACTCCAAGAAAAATTTGATGAGAGAGAAAGACCAATAAGTTTCAGAGTCAATTTCTCCTCAAGAGATGGCTTTATCCATGAGAATCTCAAGAAGGAAAGGGGCACACCTACGATTGAAAGACATGAGCTGAGTCTTAACAGGATTAAACAAAACAAGCCATTTCATAACCCAATCCACAACTGAACCCAAGTCAAATTCCAGATCAGATGCATATTTCGACTGATCCGAGAGAGATGGGCAAGAAGCAACACTAGAATAGAGAGTGGTATCATCAGCATAAATTTTAATTTTCTGAATAATATTCGCGAAAGATCATTTATATAAAGAAGGAACGCTGTTGGGCCTAGAACAGAGCCCTGATGAACACCAGCATTGATAGGAAAAAAGATTGAAGAGACACCGTCCAAAGTTAGCAGCAAGCTTCGATCAGAAAAAAAAGACCTAATAATGTCAAGGACCTCACCCCAAAGTTTGTGTAAGAGACCAGAATGCCACACTCTGTCGAACGTCTTCGAAATGTCAAGCGCAATGGCTCTATTCTTTCTTGAATTATCTATAAACCGACAGATCCGCTCAATTACAAGTCAAAAGATCAACAGTTGAACGAAAACCACATTAAACATCACTAAAGAGGCCCAGACTTTCCAGAAAATGTTAAAAGTAAACATTGTTAGTAACTTGTTTAAAATTAATTAAAAATTAATATATATTGACAATCTGTACTTAAACTTAATCGATAATAACATGAGGATTTTTTATAAATATCAAAAATGAAGATCGTTATTTTATGGTAAGTTTTATATATAACCGAGCTTACCTAGTCAACGTTGCCTTTTTTTTTTTTTTTTACTTTGCCTTTTGGTTTTGTTTTACCAAATGATTTATTTATTAAAAACATAAGATTTTGAAAGTTAGATTTAATTATTATGGTATCGTTGGGTTATTAAATTATTAATTGAACCAAATTGTCATAAAACTAAGTAAGCTGGAGCAATTCTTGACTGGCGAATAAAAGAAAGTATACTGTCAGCTGTCTTTTTTGACTTGTGATAGACTGCTTCTATGTTGTACTTAAATGAGTGTTGCATGTAAAATGCGATCCTAGTGGCGTTGCACACCAATGACCAGTACCGATCTACAAATACAACGAACATAACAGTCTTGAACCGTTCATTGTGATCTGTGCCAACTAGATACTGGCCGGCGATGACAACTCTAATTCAGATTCACAAAGAATTCAAAGAATTGCTTGGCTTATCTTTTTTTTCAGTCACCTCCCCACCTTTGATGTAAGGAATTGAAGTGGGTCAGCTGAAAAAACGATGAACCAAACGATCGTTGTATTATTTGGATTACTCAAACTACTGTTCTCATCTTCGACATGGACCTGTGGCGCAATGGATAAAAGTGCTAAGTAATAATTAGTTGTAAGTGACAGTCTTCTGGAGTTTGAAAGTTCAATCCTCAGTTTCGTCGATACTAATAATATAATTATGAATTACTTAAGACTTTTAACCGGTCATGGCTGAGCGAACAAGAACAAGTTACCTACAGATTCCTGAATTCGATAAGATGCACGTGAAGAAGGTTGGAACTTATATCAGCCGAAATGTTGTGAGAATAATATTCAAGATGAGAACAGTAGTCCGAATAATCCAAATTATCGATTCTCATCTAAAAAATTCCGAAACTATTAAAAAAAAAACTGTCAAAAGAAATGGTTGCCATCTGTTTACTTAATGGCCAAATAATCCAAATAATCCAAATTATCAATTCTCACCTCAAAAATTCTGAAACAAACAATTGTTTCATCATGTAATAAATTAGAAGTTGACTCCTTACCACCGATACAGAAGAACAAAATATATCATTTCTTATCTATAAATTTTCTTCAGTTAATAACATTTTTTTTATTAACTGAAGAAAATCTATCAGAATCATTCGAATAAATGTTCATGGGTACAAAATTAAAAAAGGTCTATTTTAGTAAAGAACTTTTAACTTACATTCGTCAAAGGAGTAATATAAGAAAGTAAATACTATTGAATACAACAGCTATATAATTATACATTATCATCAATTTATGTTTAACTAGCAGGACCCGTGTCCCGGCGTTGCCCGGGGAAATATAACAGCCTGATTTGAATTTATAAGTTAAATAAATAGATTCAGAAAATAAATCATTTCACTGGAAGTAATTTAAGTAATTAAAATAGGATTGATGTTTTACCTTCTGGTGCCAATATGTATAGACATTGTGGAGAGCCTACCCTTGAACATCCTACATAAAACTGCCCATGGCTAAAGCAAGGTGAAGTCAAGTTTAGACCAACCACTGCCAATGATTGTCCTTGGGACTTGTTAATTGTCATGGCAAAACACAATGTAACTGGGAACTGAAGCCTTTTAAATTCTATTGCAGAATCCGACGGAATAATGGGTATTCTGGGAAGGAATGTCAGTTTGCTCCTTGCCACACCAGTTAGTATTACAGCTTCTATCACATGAGGTTTCATGCGTTGGAATTTCATCAAGCAGTTGTTGATTGACGACATGTACCATGTCATTTTTAGTAGCTAGAATTGCTCTCTCCGTTAGCCATTCAGGATGCACATAGTTTTCGGCTATATTTGGATAAACTTTGCTACTAAGTTCTTTGAGTGATGAAACAATTGAGCCAATACCTGGAGTAATATCAATCGTGCCATTATTGGTTGTTGCAAGCTTGCCATCACCTATTTTTAGGAGTAGGGAGGCAAACTCACCAGCCATTGGGTCACTATTGAGATGTACACGCATGTTTGTAAATAACGTTATAGTCTTAATGTACTTTCTCAAATATGACAATTGAATGCAAGCATTTAGCTCGTCAGCGGGACTTCCACGTGGAACAATAGGAAGCGTTTGTCGGAAGTCACCTGATAATAAAAGTGTTATGCCACCCATAACAACATCACGTTTCTTGAGATCACGCAATGTTTTATCTAGAGCCTCGAACGCTTGTTTATGTGCCATTGTACATTCATCCCATACGATCAAGGAACAATTCTGTAAAACTTTAGCTGGATCTGATCCTCTTTCTATTTGACAAATTGGATCAGCATCTTTTGTTAAGGATAATGGCAACTTAAATGTGGAGTGAGCTGTCCTACCATCAGGAAGAATAGTGGTTGCAATGCCCGATGATGCCACTGCCACAGCTATTTTGCTTAGTCGTCGATATTGTGGGTAGCCATTTGTATCCGATTGAGTTTCACTCAAGAAGTGTCTGGGATATCTCTTACTGCAGTGTCCATCTTTGAGACAGAGTGAACATCTGTTTATGCTTCCACATGGTCCATGAATTATATGGTGCCTAATGATATCATGTAAAAGCGGATCTGCCACTGGATCCGGAATTTCCGCACTGATAACTGAATCTATGTCAGAGGATCTCAATTTTTGTTGCACCTCCATTATGCTCCATCGCCATCTGAAATTGTTGGATATATACATTTTCTCTGTGAAGCATGCTTTGCAATGCAAGAACAATATCTAATTTAGTGTTTGAGAAAGAGTTATATCTAATCGCCCCATACATTTGCTCGCCAGAAGGTGAATCGTAACATAAAACGGGCAGCACTTTTCACGGCCACCATCGTCCGCCACCAGGCATTTTGCTCATGTGACTCAATCGCAGTCATTTAAAAATAGAGAATAGTCTTTATTATTATAAATAATCATATAATAGGCAATTCCCCCCCTCCCAAGACATGTTTTTTTTTTATTTCGGTTTAGTTTTATTTGTTTTACTTTTCGAAATACTATAATTAACGTTGATGGATTTTCCGCACATTCCTGAGTCTTCTGTCGATGTAAATATATTGTATAAGTCGGTGTTGTATGCCCCCCTCCCTCGAATACGATATTTTTCTTTTCGGTTTATTTATATTTTGTTACTTTTCAAAACAGATCCACCACATCAACCTATCAATCCCGCCACACCCCGCTGCTAGGCATTTGACTCATGTCACTCAATCACAGTCAATTTAAAAAATAGCGAATAGTCTTCCTTATTGAAAATAATCATATAATCGTCATTTTATTTCTACCCGACCATCCGAGTACAAGTTGTAATGCTCATTTTACAATTGTCTTTTCAGCCTAAGAAAATGGAATTTCTATACAAAGATCTGTAGGCATCTTTAATTAATCGCTGAGATTGCAATCCCCCCCCCCCCACATAGGATTTTAAAAAAATGTATCTATGGTGTTTGTGTATGTTTTGGTAATTTTCTCAAAGTATTTAACGTTGAGGGAACTTTTCACAAGGAAGTGATTGTTAGTGTAATTTATTTATTAATAATTTAGAAAAATAATAATATTTATTGTTATTGTATGAAATAAACTGTATCAAAATAGTGAACAGTTATTGTGAAAATAAGAAGTTATCATTTAAATGAATAGGCATTAAAAGAATGGGAAAAATACGTGCGAAGGAAGAAGTAGGTAATGTCATTTGGCTAATCTATAATTTTTTTTTTTTCCGAACGTTTTACGTTGGGTCAAATTCTGTAGAAGTAAAGTTTTTTGTTTTTCTTTTAGTAAGTAAAAACGTAATTGTTTTATCTTATTTTTTTATAGTTGGAAGTTTTCATGTTTGTTATTATATAATCGCTGTCCTTTAAGTGTAATAATGAGAAAAACGTAAAGGAAAAATGGATCTTTTCGGTTTGTTTATGTTTTGTTTATTTTATCAAAGTATTTAACAGTTAGGGAAGTTTTCCCAAAGAAGCAATTGTTATTGTATTTTAGTTAGTAATAATTTATAAAAAGAATATTTGTTTTTTTGTGTTATTGTACGAATTAAAAGTTTCTCAAAATAGTCAACAGTTATTTTTGGAAATGAACAGTTATCATTTAAATGAATAGACATTAAAAGAATGGGAAGAATCCGTGCGAAGCAAGAATTTGGGAATGTAATTCGTTTATTCTGTAACCGTGTTTATTTTCTTTACGTAATCTGTTGTTTTTTTTTTTCGTAAAGTATTACGGTGGGTCAAAATCGGCAGAAGTAAATTTATTTGTGTTGTTTTAGTATGGAAAACGTAATTTTTTTATAATATTTTTTAGAGATGAAATGTTATATATTTGTTATTATGTAGTATGTTGGCG
Source organism: Sepiola atlantica (assembly GCA_963556195.1). Lineage (NCBI taxonomy): Eukaryota > Metazoa > Mollusca > Cephalopoda > Sepiida > Sepiolidae > Sepiola > Sepiola atlantica. The sequence continues at coordinate 63,889,752 of OY744537.1, read as the reverse complement.
GCTATTGAATTAAGTAGGAAGTCGATTTAATGTAGGAATTTTAGCCGGTACTGTGTTCGTTAATGTCATTCGCTTAATTCCGGAATGAATGTAAATGTGGAAATCATAGTTAGAAATAGGAAAAACGTAATCTGATATTTGCGGAATATCATCGGATTGAACGGGAGCGGTCATTATTTGTTTGCGTATTGCTTTATATTATGTAGTAAATTAATACCAGGCAAATAATAAATAAGGACGGACTGTTTTGTGAAAAGTAAACTGTGTTTATGAGTACCCGGTGTCAGTGAGTGTAGTCAAGGTACACAATTGTTAGGGGGAAAAGTCTTTGCTACCACCTATATGGAGTTGGTTTTTCGGAGAGACGTTGATGGTGGGCCAAATATAATATTTAGTGTTAGGTTGGAAAAAATAATAACAACTTTACTAAAACACGCTCGAGTGAATAAGTGTAGTATAGCGGTGAGTTTAGTAGCCTGTGATGTATGTGGTTATTTTCCTATTCGACGCGAAGGTACAGGGGAAAAAACGTCTTTACTTTATATATAAGAAGATGTCCGTTTTACATGCTGGTAGGTGTTGAATGGCTTTTAGAAATTGACTTGCAAACTAACCTATCTCTGGCCAGTTCTTTATTTATCCCTCTTTCTCTCAAGTCCATCCTTATCACTTCCTCCCATGTGTTCCTTTGCCAATTCATCCTGCTATCTAAACTGTTCTACAATTCTTTCAATGTGACCAAACCAACAAAGTCTCCTGTTCTGCACACATCTCCTTATACTGTCCAAATTTAATATTTCTCTGAGGTCATCAGATCTAAGCCTGTCTTTAAGATTCACATTACACATCAATTGTATCATTCTCATATCATTTCTATCCATGCAACACATATCCTCAATGACAAGATTTCACTTTAATCAATGAAATCCTTAAAAATATCTACAGATCATTTAGAGAATTATGAAAGTTGTCAGCAGGAAATTTGAATCACTTCTAACTTTTCAAAACTATAAATTGACCATCTTGTTAAATTGCACTGACAGTCTAATAATGTTCCTACGATGAATGTTTATTGATAGATTTTTAAGAAGACAATTCTCTAAAAATATGAACCCACTTTTATTAGCTACTAAAGTAATTATTCGAAAAAAAAAATAATGGAAAGAAATGTTACATTTTTTAAACGAATCAATCAAACATTGAAAAAAAGGCAACATCTTGATATCACAATAAAATTTATTTACATTCAAATAATGAATTATTTACATGGTCAGTTTCTTCTTGGATATTGTTTGGGGAAATGTATTTTCGAGTGTGATTGAAGCAAAAATGGAATTGTACTGTCCTATACAGAGACTGAACTCACAGCCTTCTGATTCTGAAACCTTAATATATTTCCTTCTTTGCACCAATTCTCACCATTCATTATCATTGGATTGAAAGACATATAGACACACATCTTGTCATCATGTGATGAATGATTGATAATATTTTCATTTTCTTTACCCATCAATATTTGTTGAAAATATTTGACTCATTCCATTACATAGATAAGATGCCAAACAAAATAACAAAATAATTGTTAAGAAAATTTTAAACATTTATTTTGACAATTCATTTAAAATAAAAGCAAATAATTACAAAACAGGCGATAATCATATATACATACATTTACAAAATATATAAACATAATATAAATGGAAGACATAATAACAGTTTGTAATAACAATGTCATAGTTAGTGGGTCAGTTAAGACTATTGCCCCCCCCCCCCCCCCCCAAAAGGGTTTTAACAGACCTAAAAGATAAACTTTTTACAGTGCTTCAGCTGTTAAGGAGATCTAAAATATGTGGAAAATTAAGATACTATCCAAAATAAGATTGCAGAAGCAAATGGAGAAATCTCGATTTTCTTACAAAAATATAAATTTGCTAAGAACTTAACTTCGAATTATCAAATGAATTCTACATTCTGTTAACTATTGCCAATTTGGATGGAGATATCAATTAGAACAAAAGTTTCTCACTTATTTTTATCTAGGAAATAGGATGTAAATGCTCTGCTTGGGGGGGGGGGATAATGAAAACATGTATGAATAATCAATATTCACACCAAAGGCAGAAGAATCAAGAAACGGTCATTGAAAATTGCTAGAGATTACTAACTTTAAGACTTAACTTGGAAAAAGAAAAAACATTGGTTTTCTGCTCTCAAACAAAATATAAACCAATTTGAAAAATAATGGAATTTCTATTTGTTTTATCCTAGAATCATTTTCTTTCCTCTTTTTGGGGTGGGGGTATATATACACTCACATCCATTTGACAGTAGTCAAAATGGATACTGTTTGCAAAGTAAAAGAACAGGTATCCACTTCACACTTAGAAATGTTTGATATGCCTGCGAATTCCTCTATGAAAATTAACAAGAGAATTTCATAGTTTTAGGTCAGCATTGATCAACAGGTATGCTGATATTTATTACAGATTATCCCAATATATTGACAATGATGATGGCTTTCCCAAAAATAATCCAAATGTAGCAAAAACTGTCAAATATATTTTTAATCAAAAAATTCTTGACAGGTTTATTCAACTTTATCGAAAGACCCTTCATAAAATGCTGCGTTAATGGGAGAGACTATAGACTGTCTAATTCTTGTTATTCTAGCGGAATGTTGTGTTGCATCAGTACTTGTATACTTTTCAACCAGCTTATCATAGACTCGATTAAGTTGCTTGCAGTAACATTCAGCATTGACAGTGCGACCATCTGGTGCAAGTTCAAAATGCAAATGGAAATCATGCTCTTCTTTCCAAATTATTTGAACACTCAAACCTTTTCCTCAACCTAGTATCTAACAAAGATGCCAAAAAGGTGCATCAGTACAAATTTGGTAGTTAAATCCAAACTTTAAGGGTTTTTAGAGCTGATATACAAATCATTCCAGAAAAGAAACAACTGTATCAGATACTCATCCCCTTTTACAATAGTTGTGCAGCTTAAAACAAAATGACAATGAATTAGATGATAATAATAACATAACGAGATTTGCAGTGATGAAGTGATGACTAAAGAGCCACCTAATCAAAGCAGATCCAAGTGGAAATACAAACTAAAATAAAAGAGAATAGTGAAAATATTTCCAGGGAAAATCTTAAAATATCCTATAAATTTGTTGAATAGTTTATTCCAAATGTATTGTATACCTTTGTTGCATGGATGGTAACAAAAACCGAGTTTATGTTATCAGAAGATACAGAAAGAATAACGCTTCCCATAAGAGCATGAAAAGGTTCTAGATATAACCGAAGATGTTATTTTTAATGTATTTATCCTCTTTTATTTTCTTACAAAGTTTTGAATTGGAACTCTCCTAAAGGTGTTGTGATCTTTTTCAATTTAAGGCATTAAAAAGAAACAAAGTTTGTTTTTGTCAATTTGGATAAAATATGTTAAAACACCCTCCAATATTTTATTGCCTAGCATAAGTACTGAAGATGAAATCATTTTGTATAGCGAAATTTTTCCAACAAGTATTTTTAATGGTCAAAAGGCACTTGTATTATTAGATTTAACCCTCACAACACCTTATGTAAGTGTCTTATAACCGTATACAATGGGTCGACTTGTGAGTGAAATTGGGTACAATGAAACTGTTTGGAAGCATGTTAGACGTATGGAGTACATTTACCAGGTGCGATTATGGGACATTGATATGTGATATTGAAAACAGTATTGAGTATTGTTTATACTAGTATCATACCATATCAAAGTTAAAATTCTGATATTGTGACAAGCTAATCAGGTAGTCTCAAGCACCGACAACAGAATAATCATAAAATAAGAATGAAAAAAATGATAATTAGTTACTACATCGCTACAGGATAGCGATTGGTTTGTAATAGTTATCATCGTTTTAAAATTAAATTGCAGCACTTAAATAATAAATATTTTTAGGGTAAAAAGAAAAAAAAACATATATTGTGTTATTAGATTAAACACTCACAATACCTTATATATATTTACTTATTTAGTATACATTTTTATTTATATAAACATTTTGCTACACATTTGCAGACATGTTTCAGCTCAAGCTGGAAATCAGCTGAATATATTCAGGTTAAGTTCTTAGTATGAAGGCAGAGAAGAATATATATATATATATATATATATATATATATATATATATATATGAGAACTTCTAATTTCAGACCACAAAACTTGTCTATTTGTCAATTTAAAGAATGTAATAGAATCTGATAGAAAAAAGATTCATCTCCTTTGGAATCAGATAGTAACAAGAAATTTTTATATACATCCATAAATCTCTATATCTGTCAGTCAAAGGATCGGTCTGTCAAGCTTTAGTTTGAAATAACGTGCGGATTGAATTAAATTAGTGAGAAGGAGTGAAAGTAAGTTTATTAGACATGACCACGCATCTCTATAAGAAGCTGTGTTCATCCGTCGGTCTGTCACGCTTAATGTTTTTTCATCACTAAATGCTTGAATGGATGTATCCTGTTTTTGAAACAAAGAATTAAATTTGTGCTGACTTTTTTTTGCGGGGGGGGGGGGGAGGGCGAAGAGTAAGTTGTACAAATTATGATTCCATTGTGATATTCATTTATTCATTGTGATGGCATCAAACAATTTCTGCAGACATTGGCAAATATTTTTGGCTTGATCCTGGGGAAAAAAAAGAAAAGAAATTAAACATTAAAAAAAAATAGTTTATGTATAATTAATCTAATTCCAGTTATGTAATAATTTTTATAAACTTTTTACCAAAGCTTTGTCTTTTTAATTGCTCTTTAGTATTTGGAGGTCTGATTTCTTGTACTTGCTAAAGGTTTCAAGTATTTTTTATTATGAACCCATCTATGGACAGGTATTCCAGTTAGTATTCCATTGTTTTACTAATGGGCCAGGAGACCGGGGTTCAATCCTTGGTTGAGTCATACTAAAGACAACAAAATGGTACTTGATGCCTCCTTGCTAAACACTCAGGTGAGGATAATCCAGGGAAAGTAGTGGCGCCCTCCCCTACATCTCAGTGTTTTAGCCAATGAAAAGAGAGCCTTCGGGGGTCACCCTCAGCTACAGTCGATCCATTTATATATATATATATATATATATATATATATATATTAAATAACACGGAGTGTTTTTGCTTGATGAAACTTTTTTTTATTTTTTCAATTTTCCGAATGGTCCATTTAGTATTTCAATCAAATTGCTGTATGTAAGTTCCATGTGTTTCTTGTTCCATTTTCTTTCCTTTTTTGCGAGTACTTTCGATTTGATTCGTCAAATCATCTTCAGGCGGTGGTAATTTTGGTTTCTTATAAAAAATGTCTTTAGTGTTGATTTTTTTTATTATTATAACGGCCATATTGAGATGTTACATGAAAGCATGATTACGTTCTAAGAGCGTGCAAGAATCAAAAGTTTGATTGCTTCACCGTTAAGAATTTGATTACGTTCTAAACACGTTCAGGATTCAAACGTATAATTGCTTAATGGCTAAGAATTTGGTAACGTTTATTACTATGCCAGACACTTTAAAATATTATGACTAGTTTCCTAATTCACATTATTGATTGTGGGATGTTTTGTTTTTATGTAAAGGGCACCAAGAATTTTTAATCTTTTGCTGTTGGTATCATGGTGCATTATTTTAGTATTGTTAACTAGTATGTGTCTATATTGTGAAGAGGGGCAGTCATGTTTTTTTAGGATTAAATCAAAAGTACTCGCAAAAAAAGAAAGAAAATGGAACAAGAAACACTTGGAACTTACATACAGCAATTTGACCGAAACACTAAATGGAGCATTTGGGAAATTGAAAAAATTAAAAAAAGTCTCATCAAGCAAAAACACTGTGTTATTTAATAATGCTTGCCTAAATAAAAATATGCTGCTTAAGTACACACAATATATATATATATATATATATATATATATATTAGTACTTCATGTATCCACATAAAATATTATAAGGAGATATAATTTTTTATGTGTCAGTTTTCAGTATTTACTTCAACAGTGCTCGATACGTAAGTAGAGCTAGGTAGTAAGCAATGAAAATATATATGGCAATCAAGCTACACAGAGGCTCCCGTGTTTCATCCCCGGGGGGAATTTAGCCTGACGATTCCCCCCGGGGATGAAACACGGGAGCCTCTGTGTAGCTTGATTGCCATATATATTTTCATTGCTTACTATATATATATATATATATATATATATATATATATATATATAATTTATTCATATTCTGTTTTATTCCAACGATTTCTCCTTATGAGATGTTGAACGAAAGAGCTCTCGAGTACACATTTACAGAGACAAAGTAAATTTTGCTTCTATTCAAAACCTTTTATAAAATTTGTACCTCGAAACATATTTTTGTATATTTGCGGAAGAGGTAGGCTAAAAATCAAATTACAGAATTAAATAATTTGTGAGATTAAAAAGCAAAATAAGATCTATTAAACTTTCTGTTTTCTTTCTACATTCCTGTTTAGAGCAGGATGTTGTTCTTCCATTTCTAAACGTATCGTTGCCTCCAAGGTCAGACCTAGTTTAGTCATGGAACAAGCTTTTGTCCGTGATGACATTAATAAAATGTTAAAACAACTAGAGTTTTACATTAATGCTCGACATCGTGTCTTGTCAGTTATAAAAGGTTTCTTGTCCTTCTTTGATTTTTTTTGCTTCTGCAAATACACGTCCATTGGCGATGAGTTTGCTAAAAAGCGTACTCAAGCTAAATATCAGAAACAACTCACCCATCTTGTTTGTGCAAGATTTGATGTGAGATAAAAGACAAAGGTCGACACATATTTAACCTTTCTAACACTATTCTTTCGGATGTTGAGACTTTGGTCCCATCCACTGGTTTGGATTTTAGTATTTCCCAATTAATACTGATAAAGAGAAGACTTTTGCTTTTTTTGAGGTCCTTGCCTCTCAACTTAGGCACCATGTGCCTGTTTCTTACGATCATTTTTCATCGATGAAGTTGCGTATGACGGATTTGGCACATCGTTTTAAGAACTTTGACGCCAATGATTTTGTATGGAAACAGACCCATTTCAAGACGATGAAATTGTTAAAATCTGGTTTGCAGATATAGATATCGTTATTGAACGATATCTATATCTGCAAACCAGATTAGGGTGTCGGAGTAGTCGTGCTGAATCATGAAGACTACATCTAGAAAATGTTACACATTCATGATTATCGATCAAAATCTTTCTAATTCTTAATACTTATAGAAATGAGATTAAGTTGCAGAAGCGATTATTATACTTCTATAAGAACGGTTTCTTCACTAAAGAGACCTATAACCGAATTAGACCTTCTATGGTAAGATTTGCTGAACATACCTTGACAAAATGGCTTCTTGAAATTTTACAACCGGTACGTGATTCATACAATACCCATTGCATTTCCAATTCTTTCCGGTTTGTTGACCGTTTGCGTGAAGTAAAATCCAATGCCGACAATCGCTTTATGTGCTTTTTTGACGTTGTCAATCTTTTCACAAATGTTCTGTTGGAGACTATTCGTATCTGTGCTAACACATTATATGGTGGCTCTATGTCCCCTTCTTGTTTCCCTAAGGAAATCTTTGTGCAATTAATGTTGTTATGCACAAAGTCTGTTCAATTGAGCTATAACAACATCATGTATAGCCAGATTGATGGAGTGTCAATGGGAAGTCCATTAGCCCCAGCATTAGCAGACATTTTTGTTGACTATCATGAGGGCATATTGTTTAACTCAGACACTGGGTTTAGGGACCATGGTAGGTATGTTGACGACACCTTAGTAACTTTCTCCTCTCATAGTGACACTATGATTTTCTATAAAAAGCTTAATTTGCTTCATAATGCTTTAAGTTTCACTATGGAAGTTGAGAAGGATAATTGCCTCCTGTTTTTGATGTCTTTATTGAAAGATCCAGGGTAGGGTTCCTAACTAGCGTTTACCGCAAACCTACATTTATGGGTCTCTACTTAAATTGGCGCTCGTTTGCACCAAAATCAAGAAAGTTAGGATTTATTTATACCTTATGATTTGTTCTCCCAACAGACTTCATTCGGAATTGGATAAGATAAGGGCAATCCTTATCAGCAACAGTTATCTGGAACACTTAATCTCAAATTGCATCCAGAAGAAAGTTGCAGAATATAAATCTCCTAGACCTTTTGGCCCACCAAGATGTCCAGTTTATCTCAAACTGCCTTGGATAGGTGGAATTAGTCAGGAGTTGGGTAAGCAAATCACCAAAAATGTAACTGGTTGCTTTTTTTCTGTTGCTTTATGTTTCGTTTTTGGCACAAGATCTGCTTTTCGGTCTTTTGCAAAAGAAAACATGGAAGGAAGTGATAAGGATGAATTTGTGAGAGAGGGATAAATAAAGACGTGGTCAGAGATAGGTTAATTTAGAAATCAATTTCTAAAAGCCGTCCAACACAAAACTGAATCTGATGATGGTTTGAATTTCTTTCTCCATCGCTTCAGTTTGAAATAGAATTTTATTCGCTCAGATGGAATGAAAGCATTTTAAGAGTGGGTGTTCTTGTTTTAAAATCGACTTTTTTGAAAGATTTCTTTTAGAAATTCTCATCATTTATACTTTGTTTGTTGCATGCTTACCTCTGATACACATTGGAAGACAAAACAATGGAAAACTGTTTTATCGAACTGACCAACTTTGACAGCAACGTTATGATGTTTGAAGTCATCATGATATTGGATAATTTGAGCAATTGTCTGCAACGGATGCCTTTGTAAAACTTCCTGAAATTGCAAGCAAAGAATATTATGAGAAGTTTTATACAGCCATTTAGATTATATAGCGTATTTTGTTACAAGAGAGAAAAATTAGAGGTTATTTAATTGAAATTTATAAAATAATTAATGCCATTTCTAACTATGATGGACATTTGAAAATATATTTTCCCTTGATCTGAAAGGTTATTGTCAAGACAGGTTTCAAAAACTAGATCTATCAACCAATTGATTTTTGTTCTAATACAGTTTCGGAACAAGTTGTTGGATCAAATTAAGAACAGCAATAGTGTAGAACATTTTAAGAGGAAATTGGAAAAAAAGGACATTTTTGTGAACTATCAGATCAAATATTTAACAGAATTTTATCTGTATTTTTATGGTTTATATTGTTTTTTAGGATTGAGTTGAGAAATGAAAGATATACTTGGTTAATTAATTCCTATTTCAGTCACATAAATTATTTATAGTTGAAAGAACACACACAATGCCAGCTCTCAGTATATTCGCCTTTTTCTGGTGCAGATTAGTTTTTTCTTTCTTCTCTTCCCCAACAAAAGATAAGGCGTTCGTTCTTAGTAGCAGCAGTACTCGCCCGAATTCAACTAAGTGGCAGCCCAAAAATGAAAATAATGTTGCTGACGACACACACGAATGACATTAACTGCGTGGTGTCCAAAAAAGGTCGCCACCTCGAGCAAAAATGTCACTCCTTTAACTCTTGGACTGCCAAAAGTGCCTATTTTGCATAATTACAACCAGAAATCAAATAGTACCAGGTTCGCTCCTGCGCACAGCCATTGCTTCCTTGCAGTGGGCACATGCTAGTCATAGACGCTTGTCCCTTAGTCTCTCCGCACTGTCATCACAAGAAGATAGTTAAAAAGGGAGATGCCGAAAGAGGCACAATAAATAAATAATAATAATTGCAAACATTTCCTAGCTCGAACTGGCCTAAATAATTACTTTTCTAATAATTGATCTTATTTGCTTTCACATGAGCAATGTTGGTAGGGACCATTACTTGACAGTAACATACTTTTAAAGTTAAGTGTAGATATGATTTGCCAGGTGCAATGGGTTATTGGCATGATTAACAGAATCAGCTTAAACCTTGTATAAGAATAACTGATTAGTTAGTTGGATCATGTGATATAGGCAAGATTTGAAATGAAGAATATTTGCTGAAGAAACTTTAGATGAGATAAATGTAATATAAGAAGTGGAAAAGCTTAAAACCCCTGTGTAGATGGCCAAGTCAGAAACAACTCCTACTTATTTCACTCTCACTTGTATAAGTTTAATAGAATTTGGGAAAGAATGATCAGTAGATCAAATAGACATAGAATGTCTTATTCAGCAAAATATGATTGAAAGAATGAATGTTAATAAACTACACAAATATATATATATATAAAAATATATATGTGTATATATATATATATATATATATATATATATATATATATATATATATATATATATTACTGTTTCATATATATACTTATATTATAAAATAATATATTATGTATATATTTTTTGTTTTGATTTTACTTCAACATGAGTAGATCTTAGTAATAGTATAAAAAATATACGTATTGCTAGTAAGCTATACAGAAATGTTTATGTTTCATTTCCAAGGGAAATAATCATGCTAAATGCATAGATTTACATTCTAGTATCGTTTTTATAGTTAACCTGTGCCCACTCTAAAATCAAGAACTTTACTCTCTCACTACCCATTAGTTTCTTTCAACAAAAGAATTTGCGCTCTTTTGTTTAAAAAGATTTTGGCGTTCTTCACTTTTAAATGGGTCAAACAAAGGGTGATCTTGCCATGGATCAGAAGTTAACTGCAATCACATTATTCTTTCATTAACTATTACCATTTTTTATTTTACACACTATGCGAGATTAGCACTATAAAAGCTTTTGATTTTTTTTCTTTAGTTTTTTTCAATCTAACTTTTTTTTTAGAATTACTGAATCACCTTTTTTTATTAGTTATCCCAAAGTTGAGTTTGTTACATATCTACAGTTTCATTTCTATGATTAAGTAATTTTTTTTACATCTTTAAACTTGAAGATTTCTCGTTCCCTGCTCAAACATAAATTACATAGATCATACAATTATCTGCATGTCCTAACCCATCTTAAGATTTTCTGGTCAACCTACTCAGTGACAAACAATATGGTTTTCGTCCTGCGCGATCAATAGCTGATGTGCTGACTGTCATATTACATAGGATCAGTGTATCTATTGACGGGGACTTTGTTTCTAGAGCAATAGCTCTTGAAATATCAAAGGCTTTTGATAGGGTTTGGCATAAAGGGCTACTTCACAAGCTTGCTAGCTATGGAATATCTGGAAATGTCCTCTCAACCATCAAATCCTTTCTCTCTGATAGGTTCATAAAAGTAGTCGTTGATCGGCAGAAGTCCGAAACTCATAATATCAACGCTGACGTGCCTCAAGAATCCTTTCTGGGCTCAACCCTCTTTCTGATCTTCATCAACATATTCCAAATCACATTCTAAGATCATTCGTCGACATTTATGCAGACGACACAACCATCTATGGCAACACTTTGAAGAGCAGCAATGAGCAAGATCTTTCTGATTCTTTCTCTTCCGACCTTGAGGACGTGGTGCAATGGGGAAAAAGGTGGCTTGTTACTTTTAATGCGTTTAAACCAAGCTTCTCTTTTTTCACTACCAACGCTCTGATCCACACTTGGCTCCAATTGAAATGAATGGCTCACATCTTGAGGAAGTCCCCTGACCTGAAATGGAAGACTTACAAATCCGCTGCTAAGGTCGCTGGAAAAATGGTTGGATTATTCTTCCGCTTCAGAAGGTATCTCATTCCTAACGCAATACTCTACCTGCTGAAGAGCCAGATACGTCCTAAGATGGAGTATTGTTACCACATCTGGGGAGAATCCTTTTCTGCCTTGACAGAGTACAAAACCGACTTCAAAATCTAGTAGACGATGTCCTCTTCTCCTCTCTACTACCTCTTTTTCACAGAAGAGATGTTGCTAGTCTTTCTCTACTCTATCGTTATTTTTATGGCAGGTACTCAACTGAGCTTCAATCTGTGGTGCTCCACTGTAAAACATTTACAACAAAAACTCGTTTAGCTACAACCACTGTCAATAATTTCCTTTTCTCCCTCTCTGAGCCTAAAACTAAACAAAACTTCTATGAGCAAAGTTTCTTTCCCTGAACTACCCACCTGTGGAACTCTATACCACGGGGCTGCTTCCCGGCTGACTACAACATTGTTGTTTTCAAGTCCAATTTAATCAAATTCGTGTTAAGCCGTCCTCCTAAATAATCAAATTCTTCCAAACTTCCATCACTACCAATCATCATGGTGTCCACCTGCCACTCATTTAACCCGTATCCTCGAATGGCCTTTGGGCCTTGATAAGTGGTGACTCCATAGTACAAAAAAATAAAATGAAAAACTACCGGTGATCAACTGCTATTCTTAAGTTCTCAATAGCTGTTTGATAATGATGTGCTTTATCTGTCTGTTATTGCACTTTTGTGATTATAATATCAAGGGGGGCTTCGTGGCAAATTTGGTGAAATTCTCTTTAGTAGTTTTGGAGGTTCTAAATGTTTATTGTTTTTCGTATTACAAGTATTAACATTTTAAAACCTTACCTGACCTGACATATCTAGAACTTTGATACCATGAATAGAAACATTCAATTTCACAGTATCTTCTTCTCGTGCAGCTATCGCAAGTTTCCCTTCAATCTACAACAGAAATTTTTGAAAGTTGCTTAGTTTAAGCAAAAAAAATAAACCCAACAAAAAACATATAAAACTGACAGTTAATTTTTTTTGTATCAAAATCAAATAATAAAATCTTATATAAATAGGGATTTTGTCTGCCCATCCATCTGTCTGTCTTTCTGTCCATCAGTCACAATTTTTAAAACTTAATAAATGAAATAATGGAGAATACCGCACTTAGCTAATCTAATATTCCAATTTAATCTAATCTAAATATGAATAAATGCGAATCTTTCTTAAGTATATTAAAATAAAAACCTTTAAACTTGAATATAATGATATAGTAATTTCTAAACCCCGTCAAACAAAATCCTCTTTTGCACATTTGCATATTATTTTCTTTTTAAGTTTCTAATGAATATTCTGTAATATACATTTATAATTGATATTGTTAAATTTTATTATATATTCATAATATTTTTCCTGATAGTAATATTATTATAATTATTAATAAAATTAATTAAAGAGATTTTATTAAAAAAACGACAGCTTTTTAAAAACATTTTAAAACTTCTAATTTCAAGGGAGATAATTACATGAAAACTTCTAGCGCTGATGTTAAAGAACAGATACTACACTTTGATCTTAGCCAATTTTATTTATAACAATATTTTAATATTTATTTTGCTTTAACTATGTATTGTATGTAGTTCTGTCACAATTATATGATACTCCCCTTATTAGAAATAAGAATATATATAGATGTGGTAGAATCAAAACGTTGGTTGATTGACGAAAGACTGTAATATTGTTTATGTAATTTTATGTATATATATATATATATATATATATATATATATATATATATATATATTGTTTATGTATATATATATATATATATATATATATATATATAAATTACATAAACAATATATATATATATATATATATATATATATATATATATACATAAAATTACATAAACAATATTACAGTCTTACGTCAATCAACCAACGTTTCGATTCTTCCACATCTTATCAAAGACTGAATAAAATAAAAAAGCAAAAAGTGAGAATCCGGCATTGGAAATATCATCAGCAGAAAAACAGATGTTAAGAAAATGGGAAAGAAAAGAAAAGGCAAGATTCAAAACGATCAAAGTTCGTGTTGGACCCTTCCAAATTTGCACTCATGAACTCCCTCCCATATCCCAATGGACGCCCCCTCTCATGCATGGGAGGTAATAAAATAAACAAATCAACAAACAAGTAAAATGAAAAATAAATAAACGCTAAAGGAGACTTAAGGCTAATTTATATTTAGATTTATACACTTAATCTAAACATTCAGATAAAACTTAAACCTACAATGTTTAAGATTGTTGTAAAGGTCATGATTGGCATAAATACGAAACTAACATAAAGGGAAGTAATCAGGTATTGACTATATACGAAAGTACGTATATAAGACGGGCAGTGATATCTGGACGTGAGCGAAGAGTAAACGTCTCTACTTCCTACCGGATCCCTGTTAAACGCAAACCACTCGGCGTATTCTTAATTTAGTATGTCCTATGTAATTTAGGATATAACAGTGGCGAACGAGGATATTTTTTTTCTCTTAACAGAGATAAATTACCGTACTATTCAAGGATTTTTCTTTTAAGAAAATTTGCAAGGACGGCAAGATTAAAAAAAAAAAAAAAAGTCGACACGTGCGAATTTTACTACCTAAAGTAGTGAAAAGTATGGATTTCTTCGGTAAGAACTAACGGGAAAGTAAAAGAAAAATTGTACTCGAAACAATTTTAAGGTAAAGTGAACTTTATCTGTATGTTGACGAAAAAATATTTGGGAAGCACAAGCTGAATTCGAAACCTGCACCGTGAGATTACGAATTTCGAAAGAAAAAAGTACGCTTACGATTTTTTTTCTTTAAACAATTCAGAAATTATTGTTATATTTTTTTTTTCCTCTCTCCCAAGTGCAGCCGTATTTTTGTGAAAAATAATTGTTCATTGCTTTGTCTAAAGTAATTGAAACTATTTGTTGTGCGAATTTTGGAAACGTTTTATTGTCTGAAATTATTTTGTGAAAAAGTTTACCTGGTAAAAGACTGTTGCTAAATTGTATAAACTTTGTGAAACATTTATTTTTGCAAAAATTATGTTGCTAATTTACGAAAACGCATATTGACGAACTTTTTGTGAAATTATTGTTGTAAACTTTGGAGAGATATTTTGTACTGTAATTAAGCTAAAATGGAGCAATTGGCTGAGTTGACGAAGGCGTTAACTCTAAGTATACAGCAGCAACAACAGCTACAACAACAGCAACAGCAACAACAACAGCTACAACAACAGCTACTGCAGCAGCAAGAATGGACACAAAAAACTTTAGAGGCACAACAAGAGCAAACAAAAATACTTCAACGCCAAATGTTAACGCAACAAAAGAATTTTGAAAAATTAATTCAAATGTCGACAGATGGGAAGAAAACTAATTTTTCTGCAGAGGGTATTTCAAATTCTTTGTCAGAATTTCACTACTCTCCCGATACTGGCGTTACATTTCCAGCATACTATAGAAGGTACGAAACAGTTTTTACAAAAAGATGTTCGGACTGGACCGACGAAGAAAAAGTTACGCTGTTACTACAAAAACTGGGGATGGACGAAAACACCAAATATGCTAATTTAATTTTACCCAAAAAACCGGAGGAAGTGAATTTTGAAGAGACAATTAATACCTTATCTAGAATATTTGATAGAAGAGACAGCCTTTTTCATTCTAGATATAAATGTTTAAATTTACAGAAGTCGGAATCCGAAGACTATTTAGAATATGCATGTACTGTAAATTGCTTATGTGAATCATTTAAATTAAATGAAATTTCGGCAGATTTATTTAAATGTTTAATCTTTGTACAAGGACTCACAGCTCCAAGGGACAAAGATGTCAGATCCCGGATCCTGACAATTATGGAGTCGGACCCGAATGTAATTTTACAAAAAGAAACCGAGGAGTGTCAACGTCTCATTAATATCAAAAGAGACAACACCCGCATTGAAGAAAAAAGCGTTTACAAGATACAACATGTAAAAAGGCAAAGGACCTCTAGAACATACAAAACCCAGGAACAAAAGACTCCCAGAATGTACAAGGACCAAAGTTGTGAATGCTGCAGAAGTACAGACACACCAAAAAGATCTGCTGGTTCAGGAATAGGATATGTTACGAATGTGGATTCAAAGGCCACAAGGGAACATATTGTAACCAGAAGAAAAAACGAAGGACCGACAAAGTTAATACGCTTCGCACAAGGAAAGAGAAAAGCTGCGAAAGGCGTAAATATGTCGATGTAAAGATAAATGGACATCCTGTAACATTACTCCTGGATAGTGGTGTGGACATTAGCATCATAGATGAAGATATCTGGAGAAGGATCGGTCGACCTGAACTAAGAGAAACCAGCAAGATGGCGAAGAGTGTGTGCGGCAAAAGGTTGGAATTCAAAGGAGAACTGAGGTGCAATGTGTCATTTGGTGGTCAAACACACAAGTCCAAAGTGTACGTAGTACCAGGAAGGAACACAAGTCTATTTGGAGTGGATTGGATTGTCCTGTTCAACTTATGGGAACGACCGGTTAATTCTTTTTGTAATAGGTTGACCACAGAGAAATCAAACCAAATAGAAGGCTTCATGGACGATTTAAATGCAGAATTCCCAAAAGTTTTTACCGAAAAACTTGGATACTGTGTGAAAACAGAAGCAAAATTTGAGGTGAAGAAAAATGCCACCCCAGTGTTCAAACCTAAAAGAAATGTACCTTTTTCATCGATGGACACAATAGAGAAGGAGTTGGACAGACTTCAATAATTAGACGTCATTGAAAAGGTTGACCACACGGATTGGGCAAGTCCGACGGTATATGTGAAGAAAAAGAATAACAAAATAAGAGTCTGCGCTGACTTTTCGACGGGCCTTAATGATTGTTTGCAGGACCACAATTACCTCCCTCCGTCGGCAGAAGATCTATTCTCAAAACTAAACGGAGGAAAATTTTTTTCAAAAATAGACCTCTCGGATGCATACTTGCAAATCAAAGTCAATGACGAATGTTCAAAGTACCTGTGCATTAACACGCATAAGGGTATTTTTAAACTAAAAAGACTTCCGTTCGGATTAAAGGTCGCCCCTGCTCTGTTTCAACAGGTTATGGATACGATGCTCGCAGGATTGGAATTTTCAATGGCATACCTTGACGATATCCTGATAAAGAGCAGAAATTTGCATGAACACAAGAAGCACGTCAGAGAAGTATTTAAGAGAATAGAAGAGTTTGGTTTCAGATTGAGCCCGGAGAAATGCGATTTCTTTATGGAAAGGATCAGATACCTTGGTCAAATAATCGACAAAGAGGGACGAAGACCAGATCCACAATGGGCCGAAGCAATTGAAAAGATGCCTGCTCCAGACTCAGTACCGAAGCTACAATCATTTTTGGGATTGGTTCAATATTACGCGATATACATACCTAATGTGCATAATTTGAGAGCTCCTCTTAACAAGTTACTAAAAAAGGGTAGTAAATGGAGTTGGAATAAGGAATGGGGATCTGCTTTCCAAAAAATTAAGAAATGTCTATTATCAGACTTGGCATTAGCGCATTTTGATCCAGACAAGGAGTTAGTACTAGCAACGGATGCCAGTGATTACGGCGTTGGCGCTGCATTACTCCATAAGTATGAGGATGGAACAACAAAAGCAATCGCTCATGCATCAAGAACTTTGGTTGCAGCTGAGAAAAACTATAGCCAGATTGAAAAGGAGGCTCTGTCGATAATATTTGGAGTCAAAAAGTATAATCGATTTCTCCATGGACGGACCTTCACATTGCAAACAGACCATAAACCCTTGATTACGATATTTGGATCAAAGAAAGGCATTCCTAAGCATACCACAAATCGACTACAGCGATGGGCTGTAACTCTCTTAAACTATCAGTTTAAGATGGAGCATGTGTCATCGAAAAAGTTAGGACAAACGAAAGTTTCGAAGAGACAGTAATTGCTGCTCTTAAAGATGAAAGCGAATGTACAAGTTCAATGTGTAATATAATACGTGAACTTCCAATAACCCTTGAAGAGATTAAAAGAGAAGCTGAAAAAGACATTTTCATAAAGAAAATGAAAACTCAATTAGGACTGAGGGAAAAAAGTAACAAAGTAGGACAAACTACATTTTTTTCAATTTGTGATGGTGTACTTATGTATGCTGATAGAATCGTAATTCCACAGGCATTACGAAGGAAAATATTAATGGAATTCCATACAGGTCATCCTGGCATTTCAAGAATGAAATCCTTAATTAGAGGATACGTATATTGGCCTG
The DNA here is from genome assembly GCA_963556195.1 of Sepiola atlantica. Lineage (NCBI taxonomy): Eukaryota > Metazoa > Mollusca > Cephalopoda > Sepiida > Sepiolidae > Sepiola > Sepiola atlantica. The sequence continues at coordinate 63,871,800 of OY744537.1, read as the reverse complement.
GTATGGACAAAGAAGTAGAAAACTGTGTCAAAGCATGCAAAGGATGTCAGTTAGCAGCCCGAGATCCGCCAGTAAAAACGACCCCATGGCCGAAAACGGACCTACCCTGGTCACGTCTACATATTGATTATGCCGGACCTCTAAATGGTTTTTTCTACTTAATTGTAGTAGATTCTTTCTCTAAATGGCCAGAGATATTTAAAACCAGACATCCAACTGCAAGGAACACTGTAAATGCACTCAACGAAATTTTTAGTCGTTTTGGTGTACCAAAAACCATAGTAAGTGACAATGGTACAGCATTTACAGGTCACGAATTTAAAGAATTCTGCAAATCGCTGAATATTCAACATATCACGACACCTGTTTACCATCCTAGGTCGAATGGGTTGGCAGAAAAATTTGTAGACACATTTAAACGGGCAATAAAGAAAAACCTGAATATGGACACAGATGAGCAAACTATACAAACATTTCTAGCAATCTACAGGGTAACCCCGAACCCAAATAATAATGTTAATTCATCCCCTGCAGAACTGATGTTTGCTAGAAAAATTAGATCTATTTTCGATAGACTTATACCTGAGAAGAAGAAAAGTTCTAAAGGAGAAAACTTGAAAGTAAAGTGCTATTCCTCAGGGGACAAAGTGTATTTTTAAAATTTTCAGAATGGAAAAAATCATTGGGTGGACGGTTTCATTATGAAAAGAATTGGGAACATGGTTTATACCATTCAAGACACATAAATCAAATCCGTTCCAGAATTTCGCAAAATACAGAAGAAATTCCAATGGAAACATTATGTGATACATTTGATATACCAAAGCCAGTATGTATACCTGAAACCATGAATGTATCCCCTGAACATACCATACGGGGTGGACAGAATTCCTTACCGCAGGTAACGCAGACCAGAAGGAAGAGCACCAGAAAAAGGAAAATCATCAGGCGTTTAAGCCCTGATCCTATAAGGAAACGGTACTAAAGCTAAAATCGGGAAGATTTCAGCTTCAGTGGAAGGTGTTGTAAAGGTCATGATTGGCATAAATACGAAACTAACATAAAGGGAAGTAATCAGGTATTGACTATATACGAAAGTACGTATATAAGACGGGCAGTGATATCTGGACGTGAGCGAAGAGTAAACGTCTCTACTTCCTACCGGATCCCTGTTAAACGCAAACCACTCGGCGTATTCTTAATTTAGTATGTCCTATGTAATTTAGGCTATAACAAAGATCATCATCAAATAGTTTTGATCATAAAAATTAACTGTATATTAAATAATACCAATAAATATCTTTAAGTTATTATTATCATTATTATGATTATTATGATTATTATTATTACTGCTATTAATATTATTATTATTATCACTATCATTTTTATTATAACTATTATAACTATTATTACTACTATTATTAGTAGTAGTATTATTTTTACTATTATTACTATTATTACTACTGTTTTTATTGTAAATACTATTATTATTTTTACTATTCTTATTATTACTATTTTCATAGCTTTTATTTTTATTACTACTGCTAATACTATTATCATTACAGTCATTATCCTTATTACTACTATTATTAGTATTATTGCATTTTATACGGTGGGTTATTTATTGGGGTTTTAATAACAGAGTATCTTTCCATATGCACCATAACATTATCTTTTTTATTTGTCCAGCAAAAATCGTCTGTGCATTATCCAGGTTACTTCCTCACAACCAGCCAAACTTGAAGGAAATCATTCTCCTCAAAGATCATTATGCACATGTAATAACAGAGGGAGATATTTATTGGATTCTTTTGTTCAAAAATTATTTATTATTATTTTAATTATTATCATTATTAAATCAATAAACTGAAACTAAATATTAATTAATGTACGTTACTTTTTTTGAGGAGGGGATTACCAACTTTTTTAGCCGATTACGTGTGGTTTTATGACTTTTCCAGTCGGACTTAGGGTTAGTGGTAAAAAAATTGAATGAACAGCCCTAAAATTTCAGAATGGCCCGGAAATGAGGATCATTTTACGTTAAATTTATATACGAAACTGAAAACTCTGAATTCTAAAATAATTATAATTTTTTTTATTTCTTCGTCTTTTTGACTAGTTTTTCAGGGTCTTCACACATAATCGCCTAAAAAGTAGAATCTCATTTTGGAGGGGAGTGATTTAGTTAAGGTGTTATTAATTATGTGTCATCCTATTTATTTCTTTCCATGGAGGCAGAGTTAGACAAAAGGTCGGTATTTAATGTAGGGAATCCAGCTCTCCAAGAAAGGGCACTCTAAATTGGGAGAAGAATTAAAAGTTGCCTCAGTCTAGAAGGATTTATCCTTCACTGATCAAGGACAGAAAAGATAAAGTGTAGTATCAGAACAGATACTACACAATTTGCTAAAAAATATAACATATAACATGACACAAGGCAATCAACAGTGTGGCAAAGTGGGGTAGTTGACAATCCTCTATCTTACACTATCTATCTTACTCTTAGCTTTCAGTCATCACAATCCCACATTTACTTTAGCGGCTATCCTATTTAAAATATCGCCAATGTGTCGAAAATTTAATTTATATATATATATATATATATATATATATATATATATATATGGGGACACTATGGAGATTGTGAGGTAATATCTTTCTTTCTCTGAGGACTTTGTGTAGATCTAATAACTTCATCCCCCCCTTTCTACCATGCTAAATGGGACTCTACTATTAAACTTTGATCATGCTGGACTTATACCATCGATGTTAATATAATATTACTTCTATACTCTATTTTTCCTGCTACTGTGATATTTACTTCACCTTTATTGAACTATATGTAACATTTGCACTTGTCCGTATTTGTTGTCTTACGTTTCTTTTCGTTTGTGAATATACATATGCATGTGTGTATATGCAGTGCTTTACGTGCTCCACTACTTTTGGAGCTGCTCCCGCTCCTGCTCCAATGCCCAAAATTGGAGCTGGCTCCTCTCAGGCTCCCCATTGTCAAAAAGGACCCGCTCCAGCTCAAACTCCTATAAAAAAAGGAGCAGCTCTTTTTCAGCACTCCATAATGAAAATGTACCTTCTTTCGAAGGATAGAGGTGGGTGTCAAAGAATCTAGTCAATATGGGTGGGGATGTCACTTTAAGTGCAAGACCGTAAGATAATATTTGACAAAATCTTGCTAATATTTTAAGATGTGCTAAGGGTTATAGGAGAACATGTTGGACGAAGCATGGGATTATAGATAAATTTTCGTTTCCTAAGGTATAAAATAGAAATAGAAAAATCCCTGAAGTATTTTAAAACAATGTTTATTTTCATTACATTAACAACCTATTTTTTCAGGAAAACTTGACCCGATATTTTTCTATTTATTTTGGAAGGGAATTTAGATTTGTTTTAAGTAAATAAAGTTTTACTTTTAAACATTATTAGTGATTATTTTCTTTTTAAAGAAAACATTTCTCTGGGAGAGGAGAGACAGTCAGGGCAACATTAATCGTCGTGTTGTTGTTTAATATTTGATTGTTTTACGAACGTAACTATATTGTATAATGTATATTATTATTTACCACAGAGAAACATGCAAGTACTTTCCAACAAATCGTTTTATCCATTTTTCTTTCAATAGTACAATTTGGGGCGAAAAAAAACAATGAAGTTGATTTTTTAAAGATTGAATTAAAAAAATATTTTTCATAAGTTGGCCAAAAAATATCAATAAATTGTCAATAAACAATTCAGAGATCCCTTTAATGTCTTAAAATTTCATACAAAATATCTGGCCTAGACATTAGGAGTTGAAAAAATATCGGGTCAAGAATATTTCAAAATGTTAAGTTAACCTTGTAATGAATATAGAATGTTATTTTCACATAACTAGAAAAATGAATGTTATTTTTTTTTATTTACATGAAGAAATACTATTTGAAAAGTTTATATTTAAAGAAGTTAAGATTTATAATATTAAACTTTAATCTTAATGCACTCTCATTATTAAAAATTGGTTACATGTTATTTCCTATGCTATCTGGTCCAGAAGTCGTTGATCATTTTATGTTAAATTTGTATAGGAAAGTGATCCCCCACACTAAAGTCTTAAACATTGGGGGAGGAGGTATTCCTTTTTTGTGGATATTTTCCTAGGCTGTTTACATGTAATCGCCTAAAAAAAGTAGAATCTCATTTTTATTTTTTCACTAAAATAAAAATACGATGGATTAAACTAAATGATCCAGTAATACCAAGTTTCCTTATTAAAATAATGTTTAGAACAAATAAAAGAAATGCATTTTTAGAAAGTCTCGGTTTTATCATAAAGAAGAACACATCACAAAATAATATGAATTCATAAAAAAATTAGTCGAAAATATTTTACGGCGTCAAAAGTATAAACTTTACCAATATACAGATAGATGTATTGTAAAATTTTAGTTAACTTACAGTTTTGGGGCGAAAAAATATTTCGTCGGTCTAGCAGGAGGAGACACTTGCGAAGATACTACATGTTGAACAGCAGACAAAAACACAGTTCTATTTTCAAGAGTTATAGCGATATGTGGTATTATTTCGTTGGGGTGGGGAATAATATATAATGGGTAGGAGTCAAATGGCTTCAGAACAGATGTATTTAATTATTATGAAAACAAACATTTCTTTAGTTATTATTACCCCCCTCCCCCCGTAAAGATTTTTTTAACATAATAATAATAATAGCAGTAAGATTGAGTACAAAAATAAATTGTCTGTAAATTAAAAGAAAAATTGGCTTATTTATTCAATCAGCAATAAACATCCTTGTCATAAATACAAAAAAATTCAAATCTTTAAGAAAATAACTTGACGCATTTGAAGACATTTGTTGCCAAATTGTCTCCTGCCTTAAGAAAACTGTCCTATTAAAAATGTAACATGTAGATGTAACAATTTACTTGATTCTATAAGAAACCCTGAGAAGTTCAAATATTCTGTTTTCATGTGTAACTCTCTCGTTCTTTCTCCCTCCCTCTCCTTTCCTCCCCATCTCATATACATTTACCAGAGATATAATTTAAAAAATAACTCAAAGAGTTTAGCTGAGACTTTTACTTTTACTTTTTATTGCTGAATAAAAAAAACTAATGTTTAAAAAAAAAAATCAAATAATTTTGGAGCGAGGAGCGCGGAGCAATAAAACCACACTCTTTAGTCCCAAATGGAGTTGCTCATGCTTCACTCCCACTGAATATAAAATGAGCCCTCTTTTCCTTCGCTCCAGCAAAAAGGAGTGTGCTCCTTTTTGGAGGGCTCTGTAAAGCTCTGTGTATATATATATATATATATATGTGTGTATGTGTATATATGTATATGTCGATATGTCTTTGAGTGTGTAAATCTATATCTAAAGTAAATGTTTGTTTATCTTTATATGTCTAAATCTAAAACTGTGTCTGTATAGCACTGTACTGTACTGTAATATGAATCTTATCTTCTGTTTATATTAACGATATATTTGTGTATTATTTTATTTTATGGTTTGCCTATACTTCAAAAGATTTTCTCATTAGTTTTTGATATATTTTTTTTGTATAATATTTTTACTTTATCCACACCAGTTTGTGAACATATGTTTACAGATAATTATTCTAAAAGATGGTATTTTCCTAAAAAATATGTATTTTTAAATATTTAAAATTTATTTAACTTTGAATTAATTAATTTTTCTTTTTAAATATCTTACAATTATTTTCTATATTTTATTATTTTATTTCATTTTTATTTTCATCATCATCATTATTATTATTTAAGTTTATTATTCATTTAACTTACTTCTACTTAGTGTAATTGTTAAACTGCAAATTATATTACTGTTTTTTCAATTTTTCAATTTTTATTAAGATATGTTTTAAGATAATGTTCCTTGAAATTGTTCTATTAAAAGAATATCTCTTTAATTAATGGCAAATTTATCTATTAATTTCACTATAAATTTTCATATATTTGTATATTTCTTTTTTTGAAAAAAATATTTTAATATTAAATTGTTTTTTTTTTTAATATTCTGTATGTTTTTCTATAGCTGTACTTTCGAGTCTTTATTTGCCCTATTGGGTTCCTGTGTATGTTCGATTTCATTGCTTTGTATGCTATTTGAAATGCATTGTAATTAGTATATCTTAACTCTCCCTCAACCTCACGAATTGCTGTATAACTGAGAGTGAACCACACTCTAGTTTTGATGCTATGTTTAAACTTCGAACTTGGTGTGCTGATGAAGACACTTTATATAAATAAAAATCCATATCGTCTCAGAAACAATCGTACAAGAAACTGCAATGTATGTAAATGAATATGTCATAAATTTGTTTACCTCAGATTTATAATATATATATATATATATTTTTCTGGATAAAAAAAAAAAATTAATTAATAATATATATGCATATATATATTATTAATTAATTTTTTTTTTATCCAGAAAAATTATTTTCCATAAGATGGCTTAAAAATATCAATAAATTGTTTGTCAATAATACATTTATTCAGTGTTAGATGGCCTTTTGGCTAAGATCAAAGTGTAGTATCTGTTCCGATGGATACTGCACGCTTGTCCTGTGCAGTTCTAGGAGGTCCAGGCTTCGCCTCCCCTCTTTGGGGAGGAGTAAGTTTATTGCTTACTGTCTGAGGCGCCCCTACCGGGGAATGCCGACGGGGCTGCCCAGGCAATTTTTAAATGGCCAGAGTGCTCACCTCTCGAGCGCTGGCTTTTAACCCCACTTGCTCGACCCGAGCTTGGGTCACATCTTACTTGTGGGAGTAAGATAAAACTGGCCTTGTGCCTAACTCCTAGTGAAGGAGTAAATAAATATCCAATCAATGTTCATACAAAAATAACTGCCCTAAAAGTTCATACAAAAATATCTGCCCCCCCCCCCCCCTCAAAAAAAAAAAAAAACCAAACCATCAGTGTTAAGAAAAAAATAGATCAGGTGGGTCAAATTCTTTGGGGTAGAATTATTTGGGGTCAAATTCTCTGGTGGCCTATTCATCAAAAAGACCCTTATAAATACATAAAATCCTACCACATGAACGGAAATTGATTTATTTACAAGTTTACCAGTGTGTGTTGTTTTTTTGATTACTTATCGGTGAGATACAAAAAAAATTAACCTATCCGTTTTCTATAGATTTTGTTCCAGTGCTAAATTATATGAAAAAAAACCCTGACATAAACAAATTGTGAGTTGATTTTTTAAATATAACTTTGGTATATTTCGATTTTAACCTCATTGTTCTTTTGTAGCAGTCACATGATTGACCGGAAGTGCGCTTTTCAATGCTCGAGATTCACGCAAGAGATCGCAATTTGGTGCAAAACCCAAATCACATGATTAGCATGGTTAACCAGTTCGAGCCAGGATTCTGAAGAGATAAGATGTACTTTCCTGCACTCTCTATCAGGCCTACTATAGCGTAGTTGCCGAACTCAAGGAAAAAGTCTATTACATCTGTCTGCCATATTCAACCCTATATATGAGGAATATATAACCATATATATATATAGAGAGAGAATTATTTGCCGGAACAAGGGAATAGCACATTCTGCTTTTTTTATTTAATTTTCTTATCTTTTTGTTTTTGCTGTGGATGGGGCATTCTACTGAATGCCAGACATTCACCGGCTATTTCAGACACTCCAGCCGAGAGATCTTTTTAAGATTCTAACCGTCCCATTCTTCATATATAGGGTTGAATATGGCAGACAGATGTAATAGACTTTTTCTTTGAGTTTGTCAACTACTCTATAGTAGGTCTGATAGATAGGGCAGGAAAGTACATCTTATCTCTTCAGAATCATGGCTCGAACTGGAATTATATATATATATATATATATATATATATATATATATATATATATATATATATATTTCTTTAGTTGATGTGTCTCATTACATCATCTAAACTTTTTAGAAAAAAAGTTGCGACAAGAAAAGCTTCAAATATTGGAAAATTTCTATATAAACAAACTTAAATCGATGCCATTTAATATTTCGATAGGGAGTTGATTACTTTTATGCTGTGACTGTGTTCTTTCGAGCGCTTTTGTTATTGAAATCGGAATTGGTAATTGTATCAGAATCAGGAATTTGGAAGAGAATCGGTAATTGTATTGGAATCAAGAAAAATATTTGAATCATCCCATCACTAATATATATATATTAAAAATATAAAGTATAAAATTAACAGGTTTAGTAAACACAGATTGAATTTTCTAATTAATGGGTTTGAATATGAGTTTATCTATTAAACTCCAGTTAAATACAGTAGAAAATTCAAATTGAGTAAATTAATGATTCAAATGACTGCGTAATATGAGATAAATTTATTTTAAAACCTTGCTTATAACTTTTTATTAATTACAAAGTATAAATGCAAGTGTTATGAATAAATGTATGAATGTATACTATTGTGAATGGTTCTCCTTCAATCTGTGTATGTAAATATATAATATACGGTGAACTGTATATGGAGGCGATTGATTTTCCAACCATGTCTAGCCAATGGGAACACTCCCATTTATGTATTTTAATCTAAGTTATGCTTGCCAGCTATGTATTCTAGTATATGTATTGTCTGGGCGTGTGGGGGCAGGGGGAAAAATTTTGTTCATACTGTGAGGCGTGTGTGGGTATATGGACTCTGTTTATGCTTGTATATGATCAACACCTATGCTTTTCTAATGTAAAAGTATGTATGGAGGGGGGATTTTTGCCAGTTGGTGATAATGATAAATAAGCGACACGCTTTAAAAATGTTACCCTCCCACCCCTGCAACCCCATTAGCTACAGCTTTGAAAGAAGTTAATTTTGCTGGCCGATTTTATTTTATCTGATTTCTTTGGGACAATTTAATATTTAGTTGATTTAACAGCCGGTTGTGATGCACTAGTATTGAAATGCAGGTACATTCGTGTTGGCTGTTCTAATGTTCATATAATTTATTTATAAAGCTTTGCATTGAGCACTTTTGAAAAAAATATTAATTCTAAGTTCATTTAATCAATATATTTTGAGCACTCTAGTTATTTCTTCAATACCAAAACACTAATATTTGTCAGTCATTGCTAACCTCTTGACCTCAATAAACATCCTTAGAAGGTTGTTAGTTCATCTGCACTAAAAATCACCCATTAATCAAAACTAGCTAACTCGCCCACCTTAATATTTTACACCACTATAAATTACACATACTTATTCAAAATATAGTTAAACATTTACTCTACTTACACAAAAACATATCTTTTGTAAACACTCTGAAACTAAAGAAAACCGTTTCTTCTACAAATGTTGGTTCCCAACTTACCTACATCTTTTATAATTCACTTGGAGAAAATAGTTGATGTCTCATTTACTTAACAAACAATAACAATACCTCAGTCAGCTGCTGCTCACCTTTTCTTAAATATATACCGAATTACCTCCCTTAGTGTTACATGCAAATAGATAGCTATTCATACATATATATCTTAAAACAGGGCCACAACATTATTATTATTAGATTAAAAAGCCTTGAAAAATGACTTTCAACAAACTGGGTGAATAATCCCTACATTTTTTTACCTCCTACTTTACTACATAATTTTAGTGTGCCTGGTGTATACGTATGTAATACCAATGTATCAACTTAAAAACGAAACAAATACAGACATTTCAATACCATTCAACCCTACTCAATTGTTCCAATTAGAAACTAATTTCTAGACTGGGATTGAAATTTAAAAGGCACAAGTAAATTACTATTGTCATTTTGTGCTTCTAAACCAAAGAAAACACAAGTTTTAATTGCATCACTATTGTAAAAAAGAACCGAGAAACTTACATTGTAGTTGATTTCCTATTTTTTTTAACAGTACATGAACACATTATGTTTGGTTTGTCTGTTTTATAGCGCATCACCCTCTTTAAGACTATTTAATGGCAAAACACAATACTTGTTGTAAACGATTTATTGATAACATTAATTGAACATAAGTTGCTATTTGATCCAGAGCTAGGGAGAATATGTTCGTAACAGTATTAGTGCCTTATTTAATTGCAATATCCTCTTTCTATATATATAAAAGTCAATGTATGTGCGTTATAGAAATCGATATCTTAACAGTTAGAACCTTCAAATAAGTTTCAATAAGGGTTAAATTTTCCACATAATCTGAAGACACCATTGAAATTTTCCTTTGATTCCATCTGGGGTCACTAGGGGCAATTATTGGTTAGGTCCATAAAATAATTGAAATATATTAGAACAAAATTCATTTTTGAAAAATAGATTCATGTCATTTCATAAAACAAAAATAAAATTAAACAAAGAATATGTCAGTGAAAAATGTATTTAAAAAAAGTTTAAACATTTATTTTTATTGGTATTTTTAAGATTTAAAATAATTAAATATAAACGAATTCATTTCGATTGAATAAATCCATTTGTCGTTACAGCTGTAAGAAATGCAGCATCAACAAGTATATATACTTTTTTAAGAAAACACCACTGCGCTAACAGTTTTTTTTATATTTTATTTATTACTTGACCTCATATTGTAAATCTTACTTTTAACTTTTCTTTCAAGGTAAACATGACTATATTTGAAATTATTTCCAACCAGCAATCTATCTCCACATGGGCAACGCCGGGTCAAGTATTAAATAGAATTTGGACTCGGCATAGTCGACTCTGCAGTCCGCAAGCGTATCCACTGCATCAAACTCTCACCCCCTGAAAGCATTACATTTTAAAAAGACAACAAATAATACAGATGACATGAAAAACAAAGAAACAAGATACTTGATATCTTATATGCTGTAGAGATGGACAGACAGCAAAGAAAACAACCTGACAGGCAGAGAAAACTAATACTTGAACATTGCCATCTTTAGCTGAGATTATTTATCAGTTTGATAGTTTAGCAAAGATCAGTATTTGAACGAATAAACAAAATACATACCTGTCCTAAATAGACAAAGAAAAATAAAGAAAAAGAAAAACATTTCTCAAAAGTTTTTCCATTTGATTGGAATATTTGGTAATATTTCTGAAAATACTAAATATTTTTCCTTTTTTTTTCATAAAATGCATCTTTTCTATTTCTTATACATATTCACACCCATTGTTAATTACTTTCTTTATCTTTCTTCTTCTTTTAATCAATCAAAATGTCTTTATTTTATATATAATATTAGCTGTACCTACTCGACGTTGCCCAGGATGCAGTGAAGTCATTTTAATTTGTAATTTTTAAACTTTAGTACTGTACAGCATTAACTCAATAACATGCATGGATACCTCAGGCATGAGGTTGTGTGAAAGACCAAGTAAGACCTGGATTGAGTGCATACAAAGTGACTTGACCGCTTGCAATATTACTGGTATCAACGCTTTGGATCGGACCGCATGGAGAGCAGGTGTGAGACATTACCTGGTGTTGCCCACCTCGGTGTCCGGGACACTTGCAGCAGCTTAAATACCAAAAATGGATGATGATGAAGAAAGACAATTTTAAACTTAAGAAAGACAAATCCTATCATATTCTTCAATTTAGAATGAGTTATCCTCCTTGCTGATTTTTACTTTTAGCTGATTATTGAATGTTTCATATTAGCTATTGGCTAATAAATTTAGAAATAAATTGTAGATCAGTACGTTATTATATTGCCAATAACATGGTACAGCAATAACAAATGAAAATTGGCTAGTCAGAAGCAAAGTTTGATTTATTAGCTTCAAGGCTAATTGAATCTCACTTTGAAAATCCAACAAGATAACTTTATGTTATAAAATCAAAATTGAATCTTTAGTGTTATTAAATGAAAAAAAACAAAAAAAACGTAAACAGACAGTACAGCATTGTTTAAGTCGATGTAATCTCATTCGATTTCTGATGAGATATACAAACTTACATCTTATAAACTGATGTTGCTGTTACAACAGCATTCACCCTGGTTGGGTTGAGCTGGCTTCTTCCACTCCTACAAACTTATATAAGAAGATAAGTAACTATATAAGTTAAAGATCTAAGATACAAGAAAACTTTGCCCAGGTCAAAATATCCTACCTTTGAAATCATGTCTAACAAAACAAAATTAAAGAGGCATATATACTTTATATATTAGATTAGAATATAAACAACTTTTTAAAACCATTTTTCATCTAAGAAAATATGGAGTCATTCATTATATGAGAGAACCATTAAAGCATACTTTGATCCAAAGTGTCCCTGCATAGTCCCTATTTACTTGGGCAGAGTTAAAAACAAGGTCAGCTTTTAATGTGTGAAAAAATCCAGCTCCCTAAAAAAGAGGCACTTTGGATTGGGACAAAAATTAAAATTGCCTGAGTCTAGAAAGGATTTCTCCTTCACTGACTGAGGACAGAAAATATAAAGTGTAGTATCAGAATAGATTCTACACTTTGCTCATAGCCAAAAGGCTTTCTGCATAGTCTATACCTAAACAAAGGCTATCAATTAAGATAATAAAGTGTTTAACATCATGTACTATTAGTAACACTTACACATATAATACGTACAAATATAGAAAACAGTAAAGAAACCTTTATCTTAAACCTTTATCTCAAACCTTTATCTTAACTAAAAGCCTTTATTCAGTTAGAGATTTAGTTAAGATAATATAGTTTTTACTTAACATTAAAATTATTAAATAACTACACATGTCTGTTTGTTTTTTGTTGCCGAAACACACTCAATTATTATTATTTTTGTTTACTATTAATCGAATATTTATTGAAATAAAAAATGCTGTAGCATAAACTATAACAAAAGTCCTATTTCGAACTTGATTAATATTCACTCTTCTCTTCAATCGCACACAAGGCTGATACTATGTAGCCAGTTTCTTCCTCCTTGCATTCGTCACGTAATCAGCATACACTCTTTCGTTATCAGCCTTCTTCCTGATTTGGCACCTCTGGCTTTTAGCTTCTTATTTATTTATTTATTTATAAGTAAAAAAAAAAACAACACTTGAGATTTAAAAAGAAAGACTCCCGGATAACGCCGGATAGGTAACATTTGTATATATTATATGCACATGTTTTTATGCATATAATATGTACAGATATGATAAATAGTAACCAAAGCTTCATTGTATATTTACTATATTCCATTGATTTTGATTGTATTACAGTAATGTTGAAAGTATGAATGTTTGCATATTCTCTTTTTATGCCATCAGATGTTGAAACTGTATTGTTGTAGTATAGCATAGGAGTCATTCATTATATGCAATACAAACACCTTTTTATGACTAAGAATTAGGGGTTATTTATTACACAAGAATATCACTAGCTAGAAATCAAAAGGTTTACCCTTAGCTTGGGGATAGAGGGGATTATAGATTAATACCTTTGCCAACAGTATTAGTGTGTAAATGATAACAGGATTAGAACCTCGTATAGCCGATTTCATTTATTAGCCCCCACCGCAACAGAGAAATATCAAGAAAGAGAGAAATTATTGAACAAGAGATGAACTCGTATGAAAATATCAACATGAAAATAGGTTCATATAAACATTTGTTACAATCATTGATCAGACATAAGATTTGACTTACAAATGCTGTCAAATAACAATTTATTCCAGTCAAAAGAGATTGCACGAGCCATGAAATGACATTTGCGATAAAAACATTTGACAAGTGTTAAAAATGGGGTCCTAAATTAAAAAAACAAACAAGGGAGGTAACTCTAAATTTGTTTCTTAGCAGATATAAAAAACATAGTGTTCACGAATGCATAAAAGCATTGTTGTGAAGTGATTATTCCTCCACAGAAACTGAATCAGATGGTTTTCATAAAGGTGTCATTGAGTACCAGGAATGTTTCACATTTGTGTTTTGTTTGCCATGACCCCACAATCCTTTCACAGTCTGCATACGTATGCTCACAACATCAGGATTTACAAAGTTGGCCTCATGAAGAACAATATTGTAGCTTTGGTAAATTCCATATATACCAAGCTCATCTATTAGAGATAATCTGAGTCAAAGGTAATGTCCATTGATAAATGACTGCATTCCAATTCATTCAATTGTCCAATCGTCCGTGACAAAATTACAATCAAGCATCAAATTTGAAATTTTGCAGTTACCTTCACTCCTTTTTTATTAAATTTATTCACAACATTATTCTTAACACAATTGTTAAGAATAATATGTGTTATAACTGTTGTTTGAAGAGGTTGGGTCCTATGTTACTGGCATGGACTGTGAAAGTGAGTTATTTATTAGAGGGGTTATTCTTCTATTTGTTTTCATATTTTCACCACCTCTTTGGATCTATGAGTCAGAACATTCCTGAAAATTTAAGCTCAATTGGTTTCAAACAGTTCTACGGGCATTTGAAGAAATAAACAATTTCGGAAATTTTGAGTTTTCTTCATTTTTGAGCATCTGTAGTTCAAAGTATCTTTTATCTCATGCTCTTGCTCTTCTAATTTTTCAGAATCCACGATCTGAATTTTTTGAAGCATTAAAATTATTTATTTTAAACTTACTAAAGCTAAAAAAATATTCATCCAAAGATTTTTTAAATGAAAAGATTCAAGTCTTGGTAGCAAAATTTAAAAAATCGTAAAATTTGAGTACATTAACATTTCTATAACCCAGTCAAGAAACTTTACAGAAAAGGTCAATTTAGTTATTCAAAGTAATAATTTCAATATTTGTTGGATCATTAAAAATGAAAAAAAGTGAAAAAATACGTAAAATTCAGAGTTTTTTTCTTTGATTTTTGAACATCCAGACCTGTTTGTTACTTAGACACATAAAACTATAGATATTATGAAAATACACAAAGGCGATTTTAATAAAGCAAAAAAAAAAAAATAATGGGATTAAAATCTGTATGTAAGTATATTCATGTTATCTAAAATGGCTAAAAATAAATTTTTTTTCGAAAAATCAATGTGGAACAATTCAAAAATATTTAAAATCTAAAAATAACCTTAATCATCCAAAAACATCAGTGGGATTTGCAAACTAAGTGTTTAACTTCTTCATTGAGCTAGGGCTTTTAGGGGCTGAAAAATTGTTAAAAAAATTTTGTTACTGAATGTTAAGTGAATCATTATGTTCTGAAATTGACATTATTTCTACTTTAAACATTAAAAAAATAAAACACATTAGATTTGTGGAATAATACCTAAAAAATACAGAATACAGAAACTATTTACAATACTCATTGTATCTCTTTTATATGATTGTAAAAAAAAAAAATGATAAAAATGCCCAGTGCTTCTCAGGGTAGGGGAGGCAACTCTCTTGATGATGTCCTCGATTGGAATCCAACAGATCTCAGCCCTAATGGGTCAGGAAAATTGACTTGCTGGCCGTTTTGCAAAGTTTGCAACAGAGAAGTACCAGTCATCATCATGTTTACAAGCCTAGTGAGATTTCTTCTACTGATAGTGTGCTTGCTTTACTCTGGGGACAGGATGATTCACAGCAATTAAACTCATGGAAATGTTAGCTCCAGTTGGGATAAACTGGTGATTCCTGTTTCTTTGTATATTGCAGACTTTGAAAACCCAAGTTCTAGAAAACAAGTTATCATGTTGATAAATAAGCACTCAACTTTTTCAATCTTCTTGGAAGCAAACGTAAATAACTGCTTTGGTGTTAGAATCTGGTCAGATATTGTGTTTTGTAAACATGCCCGTGCTGGCAAGCATTTGATTGTATCATCAACACCATTGCAAGCATTCTTTCTATAGGATGATGTGAAGAAGTGCCATTCTCTTCAATCCCCAAATCATGCTCATGGGGATTTAAGTTAGTCAAGTTTTTATGGTTCCTGTACTGGGCAGAGGAAAGACAATATTCTTTTAGTTCATGAAACATCGGTTTGATCAACTCATTTATAATATTCTTTTCAAAGACATAAACAGCAGCAGTGTCATAAGATTGCTTATACAAGTATGTGTTGTGGTTCACTGAATTGCAGGATCAAAATAATAAAATACAAATTGATGGGCAGTAGTTTGAGAAGGGGTTTGGAATTTTTGAGATGAGGATTGATAATTTGTATTATTTGGACTACTGTTCTCATCTTGGATGTTATTCTCACATTTCGGTGATGTAACCTTAAACCTTTTTCAAGTGTGCTTTGTCGAACAATTCGACAGAAAGATTCCCAAGTTCGACAAGACTCACCTGAAGAAGGTCAGTGAGAATAGTATCCAAGATGAGAACAGTAGTCCGACTTTGAATGATCCAAATAATACAGCTTGAGAATTGTTCCAGCCGCATCTTGTACAGTGAACAAATAGTTCTCAGAAAATTGCAGCACTAACACATTGCTGAAAGTTTCAACAATCGTCTAACTCATAGATCCAAAAAGGTAGTGAAAATTTGAAAACAAACAGAGGCCGTTCAGGAGAGACCATAGTGTAACTTAGCTGGAATGACCCAGTTCTCACACATCTCTATTTGAGACTAGCTGTCCATCTATTCTGACATCGCTAAATGCATTTTAATTTTAAACGCGTTCATTCATCTCTATAAGAGATTATGTCCGTCTATCAAATTATTTCTTTAGATTGCTTGAACAACCTTCACCAATCACTCGCTTGCTGCCTTTAATTTATACAAAGCCCACCAGACAACATCTCTTGTCACTGTCAAAAGCTTTCTCCAAATACATAAAAGCAAAATACAGGTTCTACTTCTTACAAAGATACTTCTCTTGCATTTGTCTCAGGATAAATATAGTATTAGTGGTATTTATCCAGGCATAAAACAAAACTGCATTTCATCTATGTTTATCTGATTTCTTATTTGCTGCTCAATTGTTCTCTCAATCACTTTCAGGACCTGACCCATCAATTACTTCTATCAAGTGCTTCCCCTTTACCATTGTAACAGTTCACAATTGTACTAAGATCCCAGTCTTTTGGAACAGCCCCTTGTTTTATGATCTGATTTGTTAAGTCTGTGATGATTTCAATGCCTGTTTCACCCACAGCCTTCAATATTTCTGCAACATCACCCGAGGGTTCTGCACCCTTACCCTTCTTCATCTTACAGCTTCCTGTACCATTTCTTTCTCAATTCTTATAGCTGGACCAGATACTGCTTCTACAACCTCTACATTTTCTCGTCACATGAAACTCAATTTTTAACAATTTCTTATAATAGTATTTCCAAGCATTCCTCTTGCCCTGTTCATTTGTTGCTAACACTCCATTGTCATTTCGAATGCACTTCTTTCTAACAATATCCATATTTGCTTTTGCTATCTGTTTGGGTATCCTGAATACTTCATTCTTCTAGTTACCCCTTTATGATATATCTGGAAACCTAGCTTTCTCAACCTCCACCTGGCCTTTGTAGATTGCTCTTCTCACTCTTGTCTTTTCCACCAGATACATATCCTTATTCACTAAACCTTTTCTCCACTCACTACTTTGTTTCTGCTTTTCTTTGAAACACTTCTCAACTTCCTCATTCCACCACTATGTTACCCTATGCCTTAGAAGCCCTTTCGTCCACCCACAAGTCTGGTCTGTTACCTCCAACAGTGTATCCTTCAACCTCTTCAATTGTTCTTCCACACTTTCTGAAGTGGATTTGGTAACCAAACACTCAATCACTTGGTCTTGAAACTCGCATTTCACATGTTTTTTATTCAACCTAGACACCTTTCTCCTGCGGATAAACCGTCCTAATGAACTTTCTTCAAACAATGAAAAAATAATTTCGCTTTTAAGTTTTAATTTGATCATATGTGATCAAATTAAAACTTAAAATTGTTTTAAAATAATTTAATTTTTTACAAGTGCAAACTCTTCATAAAGTTCCAATTAAATAAAATTAAAAAGAAGAATGTTGTAGTTTGCTTGAAGCATTGTGCGTAATGTATAAGAAGTATTGTTGGAAGGCGATGACAATGCGTTGGTTAGGTAACACCGGCGGTCCGTGAAATGGTAAACAGGAATGACAATATTGAGAAATCAATAATTTTCAAATAATTTATTTACCAATGTGTTATATTTGAACCGTGATGGTAGGGTTTATGTGTTCCTTTTTAAATTTCAAGGGATGCCCTCATCCTCAGAAATTAAAATATATCCACTCATCGGAGTGTGTTTTTCATTGCCGATAGCCAGGGCAGGAAATTACGGGTGTTTTTTGTGACAGGTTCACAGAAATTTTTTTTTATAAACGTTGAGGTGTGACTAAATTAGGTGTTTTGCATAGTTAAATATTGTTACATTATTTTATCAGTGATGATTATTATCATTATGTGTTGTGTTTAGGAGCGTTTTATTTAATTATTTATAGTAAGGCCATGTGTGTGATATTAACGTTGCATGCGTTCGATGGAGGAGGGGAGGTAACTCGTATGGATTAAGTTGTGCTTGTTTGTGTTATATGCCTTGAAAGTGTTAACTAATTTGACTCATCTCATTAATTTATTTCCTTCCATTTTGGTTTCATTTTGTTTATTTAATATTATTTCTTAAACGGTTATGTATCGTTGTTGACTAGGAGTTAGTGTATTCTTGGTCTGGTGGGTTGCTATGTGAATAGTATCAGAGTTTTATTGGTTAAATATGTGGATGTGCATAGTCATAAGTTTGATTCATTTAAGTGCAGAAACAGACGCGAATAGACAGATGGGACAGCTCGTAGGGACGAGACATGGGGTTTGTTAGAGTCTTACAATATATATGTATATATATGTTCACATACCCAATATTTTTTGGGGGACGAGGGGGGCATAGTTTCGCTGTATGTATTATTATTTATTAGATTTTATTATGTGTATTGATTTACTCCTCTCCAGGAGTTAGGCACAAGGCCAGTTTTTATCTTACTCACACAAGTAAGATGTGACCCAAGGTCGGGTCGGGAAAGTGGGGTTTAAAAATTGCCTGGGCAGCCCCGTTGGCATTTCCCAGTAGGGGCGCCTCAGGCAGTAAGCAATAAACTTACTCCTCCCCAAAGAGGGGAGGCAAAGCCTGGGAGGGTGGACCTCTTAGAACTGCACAGGACAGACCCATAGATCGGCGTAAATCAAGCCCCGAAGGCCAAGACAATACCAGTCTATGGGGTGCAGTATCCATCGGAACAGATACTACACTTTGATCTTGACCAAAAGGCCAATTTTATTGGAAGAGGCTATATTGCCGGTCCCGGCAAAATAACGATTCCTGCGTTATTTTGCCGGTTCATGTATATTTAACTAAATTGTTAAACATACAGTGACGCCCGGCACAATAATTATTTACTAATGTAAAGGGATCGTTATTATGCCGGTTCATTATTTTTAAAAACCTAATTGTTATGGCCTTGCGAAAGAAAAGGTAATTAAATAAATAAGGGCAAATATTTAAAAACAATTTGTTTTCATCATCAGTTGTGTCGGTTAAAGAAAAAAAAAAAAATCGACCTGCCCTATTGTGTCGGTTAAAGAAATATCTGCCTACTTTTCATAATAGAATTAATGTTGATGAATTTTCCCAACATTACTAAGTCTGCTCTCGATTTAAGTAATTGAAATTTTCCTTAAGTTATATATAAGTTATATATAAAGAAAAAATAAGCAACAAATAAATGTTACCAAAGGCAACATAAATTATTATTCTACCTACCTGTATAAGTTTATTTGTTTATTTTATTATTTATTTTGATAAATGTTTATTTTTATAAAAAAAAAATCATTCAAATAAATAAATAAACTTATACAGGTAGAAGAATAATTTATGTTGCCTTTGGTAACATTTACTTGTTAAAAATGTGCTTTACAAAGGAAGGATTTTAATGTAAAATTCTGATTTTCTTTATGAAGAAAAATTTCGATAATGTTAAAATATACAGAAAATCACTGGATTTAAACAGTTTCTATTTTAAAATGTTCTTTCAATGAAATCATAAAATAAGTCGTAATTTTGAAGAGTTCACTCCTAATCGAATCAACCGGAAGTAAAAATTAATTTTATCGTTATTTTAAAATATATTGTCGCTTAATAAAGTTTTAAATTATACAAAAAAATCAATCAGGCAAAGATTAATTAAAAACAAACAAAAAAAATCAATCAGGCAAAGTTTTAAATAAAAAATAAAATAAAAAACAATCAGGCAAAGTTTTAAATTATAAATAAAATTTCGTTTGATAAAGTTTTAAATAATACAAAAAAAATAATTTAAATAATAAAAAAAAAGTAATTTATAGTTAAATAAACACGAGCCGGTTAAATAACGTAAGACTCATTATTGTGCCGGGCGTCACTGTATGTTTAACAATTTAGTTAAATATACATGAACCGGCAAAATAACGCAGGAATCGTTATATTGCCGGTCACGGCAAAATAACGCAGGAATCGTTATTTTGCTGGGACCGGCAATATAGCCTCTTCAAATTTTATTATGTGTAGTCATGATATCTAATTGCTTAGGATTTCTAGTACTATCTGTATGGGCATTTGTGTGCAACCATGTGTCCGAACTAGCGACAGGTCCAAGTGGGTGTGCGTGCACTAACATCAGTCTATGGACCCTTGGGCCAAAGTAAATTCTATTTTGTATTTCTTTTATTTGTTTATAATATTTATGCATAGTACAGTAGATAATCATTAGTTATAATGTGTAGGGTGATGCCTGTCGTATGTGTTATATTAAGAAGTTGAAATTGAGCTCGGCTCTGCTGTTTAGTCTTGGGTTGAATTTTATTATTAATATTGATTCCTTGAGTTTTAAGTTGCCCTGGTCTCTTTCGGTAGCTAGTATCCTGACTGGTATATCTTTGGTGGGGTTGTGGCCATGCGCTATGTGCTATTGGAAGGATGATGCTTTGGTGATTACGTGTTCCTTAACGCGTATGTGCAATGGTCTCACTGTACTGCCGATGTAGAATTCATTGCATACTGCACATTGTATTTGATATATAACATGTGTGGGGTTGCATAACCCTGTGTTGTTGATGGGTCAGTTTTCAAGGGTGCAGGGGTTAGTGTTGAAGGGTGGTTTAGGTTAAGATAGGTGTTGTCTTAGTGTTGGTCCGGAATGTGTAAGCTGAATGTCTAGGTGTTCTTTGCGGATGGCCGAGGTTATTCTATCGCTAAAGTGTTGTATTTTTAGAAAACAGGTGTTAGAGAGAGTTTGCTGTGGATGTTTTCTAGATGTCCTAGTGTGGTGTCTGGCATTTGTAGGGTATCCATTCCGCTCGAGTATTTGTTGGAAGTGTTTAACGGAAGTGGTCTTGTCTGTTTCCGTAGTAGATTTGCTACGGATGCGGTTTATCTCGTTTAAAATGTATCCTATTTCGGCTTTGGTAGAGAGGGCTGATTTGTAATGCAGGCGGTTTTCTTGTAGAAGCTAGTGTGTATGATCCCTTTCTTGGTGACGTAGAGTGTGAAATCTAATAGCGAGAAAGATCCGGATGTCTTAGGGTGCTCGATAGTGAATTGTATTTTATGGTCTGTATTTTTAAAGCTAATGAAGATTTTGTTGGCTTCCTCGCAGGATGATGTGAGGATGAGAATATCGTCCGCATATATCGTGAAGAAGATGCTGGAGTGGCAGATGTGTAGTGTGCGTTGTTCTAATCTATTCATGTATGTGATGGCGAGTAGTACTGATAGGCTGAATCCCATAGATAGGTCTGTTATTTGTTTGTAGGTCTGTTCTTTGTATGTGAAGTATGCGTTGTCGACTATTATGTGTAGTAGCTGGTATATGTGGATGGCAGTGAGACCAAAGCAGTAGAGGTCGTTGGAGGATATGCAGTCGGTGATGAGGTCTACAGCTGGTTGAGTCGGTACGGTCGTGTAGAGGGATAGAACGTCGAGGCTGAACGCGTATCTGTTGTGTTGTAGTTGCTGGGGTTGCAGTGAGTGCAGTACCGAATACCGAATCGTTTTTTTTTTTAAAACCGTAACCGTTCGGTATTGTGTTTTTACTACAGTAAGCCACCATATACAAGGAAACACGGTTGAAAAGATTTTCCGATTTGAATAAAATTGAATATTGCCTAAAAATGTTATATTAGTAAGAGGACAGATTGAACAAATATATGATAAAAACATTTAATTGACTTGTAGGATGAAATCTTTGTTTACAGTTTGTTTATCATTAACATTTTGAATTTTCAAATGAAAAAAAGAGAAATACGACAGACAACATGACATCGTATTTTTAGCATAAACTATTTTCAAATGAAAAAGAAAAAATCAAACGCGTTCCGTATGATGTCGAAAATCTATTTGATTCAACTCAAAATTGTAAAATAATTATTTATGTTTGTTTCAGAGTTGTCTCAAAAAATAAGTTATTAAAATGAAATTTAAAAAAATACTTGTTGTAAAAGTAAATAAACGAATAGTAGCGAGCTAGTATAAACATTTAAAAAGAAAAAAGTAGTTGCCAATGCTAGTATCACTTTATTCGAGTTATATTTTAGCTTCTGATGGGTTAAAGAATTAGATAGAATGTATATTCAAACTCAGTTTTATTCTTCAGAAATCTTTCATACATCTTTGGTCACTGTTTTAACGAGTTAACTGTTGAAAAGGTATCAGAACTTTGATTACAACAGTCAACACCTTAAAACTTATATGATTCATATCATGGAGAATGATTCAGTCACAAAATTATCGAAACAGTGGCATAATTCAACTAAACGTTGAATAATAACTAATCATCACACAAGAGAATGAATAGCTTCCATAGTAAAAAATATTTTTTCAAAAAAACCGAAAAACCGAACCGTAAACCGAGGTTTTAAGGGGAAAAAACCGAAACCGATACCGAAACCAAAATTTAAAAACCGCCCAACTTTAGAGTGCAGTCTGTGTATGACTTCGCCCAAGCTGCTAATGTGTCCTGGGTAGGTGGGGAGTAGGGGGTTGAGCAGCTGGGAGAGTAGCCAGGAGATTTTGTAGAGGGGTTCTTCTATGCTTGAGACTATGGGCTTTATTTGTGTTATGGGGCTGTTTTTGTGTTTTTATTAGGTGGTAGAATGTAGAGAATCTGCTGTTTCTTGTAGTGAGGTTTCGTTTGTATCTGTTGGGTAAGTTCCTTTTCTTGCATATCAGGGTCCATGCTGTGTTGATCTGATTTTCTATTTCAGTGGGAGGGGGACGTCTGCAGTGGGTGTGTAAAGTGTGTCGTTGTTGAGGTGTTTGAGTGCTAGGTTGTTGTACGTATCTTGAGATGTGACGCAGAATTCCTTGCCTTTGTTGGAAGGTAGGAATATTAGGTTTTCATCCTTTAAGTTTTTGAGAGTGAGCCATTGTGTTCTTGTGAGATTGAGTGTGATATTGGATTGTTCTCTCTGTATGATGGATAAAATGTGCCAATGTCGTGTGACAAGGGGGCTAGATGTGAGTTGGTTGGGTCGTTGTTGTTGGGGCTGATGGTAGGGATGGGGGTTGTTTTTGTGAAGGAGCCAGGTGAACTTATTTTTTTAGTCTTTCTTTGATGTGCGGACGCTGTTGTGGTAGCACTGGTTGATCGCTGCGGATATTTCTGGAGTTGCGGTCAGTCCTGGTAGGGTGTTATTTAGTTCGTTGATATGGAAGTGGAGGAGGTAGTGCAAGTGTCTGATGAGTTCTTTGACACAAAATTTGTTTAGAAAATCTTGTGATGCCTTGTGTTTTGGGTGACAAAGGTATGTTGGGAGGTGCATGTTTTTAATTGTGTTAGGCATTATGTTGTTTCTGATGCAGTGTTTTAGGAAGTTGATCTGGCAGCTGGCTTTGGTTCGTAAAAACTATGTATGTCTGCTCAGACTCAATCATGACATATCCAACATGAAAATCTCAAGATGGCTGAACTTCATTCTGACAATGTGGAATAGTGGAAAGAAATCCAGTGTGGATCCCACTGTGTGGGATAAAAGTAGAAAATAATAAATATGAAAAACTACATATTTTTTTATTAAAATAAATAAATAAATTCCATTCAAATAAATATTGTAAGCACAAAATCCCCCCTCAAAATACATGCGTTTCATTGTTTACAAATAATAATAATCCACCACCACCATTTTATTGTCTTATTTCCTTTGGTCAGGGGTCTGACATTTTCTGACAGCCTGCCGTCTCAGCTTCCAAGCTTGGCAGTCTTGATTCCATTCAAATTCCACTGTTTAAGATCTTCGTTAGCATCCAAGTTTTCTTGGGTCGTCCAACTTTCCTCCGGCCTTCCACCTCAAAGTCTCTGCATTTTTTTATCCAAGAGTCGCCCTTCTTTACATGGATGTGGCCAAACCAACATAGCTGACTGATCATCAGGAGCTCATCAAACTTTGGTATATTCAGTCTCATCAACAGGCTATCAGAGCTGATATGCCAGGTCTGATCTGGCATTACATATTCATCTGATCATTGCTTTGTCATTACACTTACGATGGGTGAGTGAAGAGTCGAGCACTCACCCTACAGTATCACGCACCTAACAGTTGCTATATACTCTCCTCCTAGTAGTGAAAGGAATAGCTTGCGAATAAATCAGAAACTAAAAATTAAAGAGTTTAAAAAGTGTTGTGATGGGATAACCTGACTTCCCCATTCACGAAATAGATGGACTCATTGGAATATAAGTACAACTACAGTGAATAGTCAAAACATTCGGGTTAAGACACATGCAGTCTTAACATTCTGTCTTACGTATTCTCTAGTCGGTCTGCCCTATTACATATTCTGTATTCTGTTAACATATCCGGAAATAAACCTATTATTTTAAAGACCTTCCACTCGGGTTATTTATCATTATATCTTCAACAAAATATATCAGCTGGCTTCGACAGATTTTGAAAACGAATTCACACTTCAAAGGAGTTACGAAGTAAAACAAACCACACTTCAAAGAACGAAGTCAAACACATGTGGTGGATTTTTTTTTGTACAACAAAGTCGTTCAAAGAGGAAACTTTAAAAACAAAAAAGTAAGAAACTTTTACTAAAATGAAATGTGTATTAAGCCGTGACTTAAATACGAACGCAGTCTAGTAACATTACAATTTATTCAAGTTAAAAGTACTTTTAGTAAATAATATTATGGTTGTTATTTTTTTTTTTCTAAAAGAAAAAAAAGAAAAAAAAAAAGAAAAAAAAGAGAAAAAAAGAAAAAAGAATTTTTTTTTTATCGTGAGTCAAAATGACTAAAATGCTGTGTACGAGTTTGCAACAACAACAACAACAACAATTAATACAACTACAACAACAACAGCAACAAGAGTTGCAACGACAAATTCTACAACAACAAAGAAGTTTCGAAAAAATTCTGAAACAGACTACTGGTGAAAGAAAAAACAGTTTTTTTTTCTGCCGAAGGAATTGCAAATTCGTTATCTGAATTTGTATACGAACCTGATTCTGGCATTACATTTCCAGCATATTTCAGACATTTACTAAAAGGTGCCAACATTGGTCGTTAAGTTCTGTGCGATTTAGGTAGAAGTAAGTAAAGTATAATTATTTATTCAGTAAAAAAAAAATCAAAACAAAAAAGACTCACAATTTAACAAATGTAAGTTTATGTAAATTGACCTTGTATAGAAGGGGGAAAAAATGAAATACAAATTCTATTTTGTGGTATTTACTTTTTTTATAATAGACAAATACAATATATATCACCAGTGGATTGGATTACTGTATGAAGAAAAGATGAACACACAAACAAATATAATTAGTGAATTTATTACTAAGAAATAGCAAACTCTTTATAATGTCTACAGTATTAGCAAAATGTGCTTGATATACGACATAATTACGTTGACACATGGGTTAAGCGACGTTGAACCTGGTTAGTACCATATGGGTGACCATTTCGGAATACCAGGCACTGTATGTGGGAGGACCAACACCTACCTGCAAAAACTAATGTTTTCAAAATCATTTCTCCTGACTGAGATATACATGCGTATTTTGTAAGCAAATAGTCTGTAAACGATAGATTCTACTTAACCCAGGTCAGAGTGGACCTGGGAGCAATGGCATTAAGAGGTGGCTCACACTCTCTAAAGTTTCCAAATGAATACCTCACTACTGGATGCAGTTTTGTGTTCTTCCCGGGTGGAGTGAGAGGTTGGTAGAGAATGCCGGAGTAGTTGATAGGTTTATAAAATAGGGTAGGCAGAGAATAAAAGGTAGAAAGGAGTAGGAAAATTGAATTTCAGGGTGGTGGGATAAGTGAGGAGGCGAACACCATATCCAAGGGTGTCCGCGGCAGTTTGATTATGTGCTTGGGCAAATTCTATTTAACCCATAAAATGAAACGCTGTCAGAGTTTTAGACCTGGGAGTAACTAAAGAGTGACTCTCCATTTCTCAAAGTTCCCAAATTCGGGCCTCACCACTTGATGCACTTTGAGGTCACACATACGGGTAAAAAACACAAACAAAAATTATACACATGTAGGTCATTATTATTCTTACCTGTGCCTCTTCCAGGTGATCAATCAATTGGGCCTCAGCATCCCGTTTCTTAGAATCTCCTCCCATGTTCATTTCTTGGACAACTCCCAAAAAAGAAACATTGAAATAAACTCTTTGGTGAAGAATTTTTTCAACAGAATCTTTTGTATCTTTTGGTATTGAGATATTTTCATTATCAGTAACAGAAACCTGCAAAGAAGAAAAGGGGCAAGGGTTCATTTTAGAAGTTATAAACAAACACTGCTCTTCATAACAGTAAATAATAAATTAATTGTTAAGAATTTATTAAAGTTGGCCTGTATTTGAATTTTAAATTATTGCAATAAATAAAAACAGATTGAAATGATAAATTTATTAGAACAAAGAAATACATGTTTAAATTAAAGTTCACTTGCAAGCAAACAAAATTGGATGGACAGATGTTGTGCCCCGTTTGCGGATCAACACTCCTAACTAAACCGGATGTTGATCTGTCGACAGCTTTGGTGCATATGACAGCTTTGGTGCATGTGGCAGAGATAGACATAATTTTGTCTCTTCATACATCTTTGTTTTCTGTCAACCAATGAGGTGTCATTGAGGCATCAGTATTAGCAGCAGCTGGCAAGCTGTATAAAAGAGATGAGTTTTTTCCCCACTCAGGGTGACTTTGGGGATTTGCCTTAGCATCACCATTAGGTAACATTTATGACAACAACTGAGTGCCAGCAGCAATAGGAGCAGAAGTTTCCGATCTCAGTGCCCGATGACACCAGTCAGCATCAGAAGTTCTCTACTGTCCACTATCATCGTCATCATCATCATCACCTCGTCCTCACTAATTTGTTGACAACAGTCATCAGCAGCAGGTTCACATTCTATCCAGGGTACAGCATCAGTTCTGTTCCTAGCACCAATAACCTTTGCTACATACCAAACACTGCAACATAAATCATCATCATCATACTGTTACATCTGATGTTTACACATTGTTATTGGTTTAATTACAACTCAAAAATGAAGGAAGGACAAAGTAGAACCATTAATAAATTTATTTAACAAAAACATCGATTAATTGAAATGTAGAAAACCGCTGAATACGAGATGCTTATTTGATCGTGAGAGCCGTTCTGCTTACTTTTCAACTGTCATGGCAGACAACTTCTTTTATGCAAGGGCGATAACTCTTTCTTTTGATTCAAGGGAAATAACTCGATTTTGTTTTGTTATGCTGCCCTAACATCTTCCCGTTTAATTCTTTAACTGTACCGAGTGCACTTAGGGTTAACATGGAGGTGCTTTACTCGAGTGTGACTGCGCTTTGTCCAACTCCTGTGAGGTCTTTTATAATTCCCATTTGTATTTGTCTGATTGGAAGGTTATGGAGATGACAGTTCGAATGTGTCCATTAACAGATCAAACGGAATGGTTGTTTTGTTGTCAACTAAGTTGTCTCCAGTGTATTCTGGGGCATAACTGGTTTTTGTGCCGTGCCCAGAATTGACTCCCGACTTGAATATCATACAGGAATTGTCCATTTATTTTGCCGATAATGCCCGGCACCCAGTTTGGCTTGCCAGGTCTGTAATTCCGAGCAAACACTGGTGTGCCAACTGAAAATGCTGTTGTTTTGTTAGGGTTTGGTTGTTGCCTTTGTCTCTGGAGCCGTAAAGCATCCAGTGTGGTACAGAGTTTTCGTTCCATGAGTGCCTCTGCTGGTGACAGACCATTCTTCACAGCACCATTTGGTGTTATTCGATACGAAAGGAGGAAAGTATGTAGTATCTCCTCTGTTGTTCCCTCCCCTATTACTTTGAGTAGTGCCCATTTTAATGTGTCTACATTCCTTTCGGCTTGTCTATTGGATTGAGGATGATAGGGTAGCGACCGGACGTGTGTTATGCAACATGATTTGCAGAATTGTTGGAATGACTCAGACATGAATTGTGATCCGTTGTCTGAGACTAAAGTCTCGGGCAAGCTGTGTTGATTAAATCGCTGCCTGAGTACTTTTACCGTAGATTGAGTGTCAGTCTGTTGCATTGAAAAAACTTCTGGCCATTTGGAATGGGCATTCACAACCAACAGAAAACTAAGGCCATTGATAGGGCCAGCAAAGTCTACGTGTATTCTGAACCATGGTCACTCTGGGTATGTCCAGCGAGAATCAACAATTCGAGGTGGATTCTTCTGTGTTGCCATACACTGGATACAACGTTTGACAGTACGCTCAATGTCTGTGTCAATGTTAGGCCAATAGACCACACTGCGAGCTAGTGATTTCATTCGATTAATGCCTGGATGTCCTGAATGTAGTTGTTTAAGAACTGCTTGTCTGAGCTTAGTGGAAACAGCAACATGATCTGCAAACATCAAACAACCATCAATTACAGAAAAAGAGCCACTGTGGCGTTTGAACTGTTGGAGGTCTCCCATGAGGTTAGAAGGCCATGAATGTTGGAGAAATCTGCACACTTTTTGTATCATTGGATCTTGTGTTTCTCGCTTTATATCAATCCTTGTCACTGGAATTGTCCGGATACAATCTGTGAGCGTGCATTGAAAATCGTCCTCGATGCTGATGGCAGCGATGACAGTTTCGTCATCTGGAGCTGATTGTGCACTAATGAGTCGTGAAAAGGCATCAGCTTGGTCGAATTTTGTTGTCCGGCGATACTGTATATCGAAATTGTACCCAGTAGAATGATTGCCCACCGTTGCAATCGGCTAGCTGAATATACTGGAATACCCTTTTTTGAGCCAAATATTGAAAGTAGTGGCTTGTGGTCTGTCAGAAGTGTAAAGTGACGCCCGAACAACATCTTATGGAATTTTTTCACAGCAAAAATCAGTGCCAGTGCTTCTTTTTCCACTTGACTGTAATTGTGTTTAGCTGGTGTCAGGGATCTGGCTGCATGCATGATAGCTTTCTCAATTCCATCTGTGAATATATGCGAGATCACAACTCCCACGCCATGATTTGATTCATCCGCTGCCACGACTATTTTCTTATTTGGATCAAAATGTGTGAACAGTAGGTCCGAGTTAATGAGTGCTTTGATTTTGTCAAATGATTTCTGATAGTCCACCGACCAGGATCATTTTGTGTCTTTTGTCAACAGTTTGTTGAGTCGTGATTTGATTTGATGGAGTGAAGGCCAGAAACTACCGTAGTAGCTCACCATTCCCAGAAATGGGCGTAGACTGCTAACGTCCGATGGGGGTGGCATGTGTTGAATGGCTGCCACATTAGCAGGATCTGGACGACGACCTTAACAATCAAAAATAAATCCCAAGTATTTTATGGAGGGTAAATAAAAATGGCACTTTGCAGGTCGGAGATGGAGACCAAAGTCTTGGATGCGTGTTAGGACCTTGCTGATCCATTTTGTCAACTGCTGGTTGGATTGCCCAACAATAATGATATCATCTAAGTACTCAGCTGCACCTTCCACGCCAGTGAGTATTGTGTCCATGATCTGCTGAAATATTGCAGGGGCTGGTTTTACCCCAAAAGGTAAACGAGTGAATTGGAATAATCCACAGTGTGTGTTAAGAGCAAGCAGCTCCCTGGAGGTTTCTGCCACTTCAACTTGCAGATAAGCCTCTGTGAGGTTCAATTTTGCAAAGCAGGTGCCACCATTAAGTATGGTGAAGAGATCATCTGGGATTTCCAATGGGTATTGGTGATCCTCTAGTGTTGCGTTGAGACCAGTTGAAAAATCAGCACACAACCGAATGCAATCATCGGCTTTGTTTACTACCACAATGGATGCTGCCCACCGTGAATATGTCACCGTTATGATGCCTTCATTTCCTCAAGTCGTTTTAGTTCCTGGTCCACCAGTGGCAATGCACTGGGCGTTTCGGTCGGAAAACAGGCTTAGAAAATGGTTTAAGGAACAGTGTGACTTCTGCCTGAGTGCAGCGTTCCCAAGTTGTTTGTGAAGACTAGAGAAAATTGTTTCATGATGTCTTTGGTCTGGTCGATAATGTTGTTCTGAGGTGACGATCTTGATACCACCTCACATATCCGGTTGAGTGGAATGTCGAGAAGACCTAGTAACTCGATAAAGTCAAATCCCAGCAGATTATGGCATGAGTTTGCTATGTATACCGGTACCCAACACCGTTTTGTCCTTCATTTTAATGGCAGTGAACAGTCACCGGAAGCACTTTGTGCTACCTGACTTGTTGGTGTCAATGAAGGCTGACCTATGGTTTCCCATAGTTTTTGTGATATAAGTGTAATATCGGAAGCAGTATCCACCTGCAGCTGAACAGGATGGCCATTCAATTGTACTGCAACATATTTTCGGTTTGATTTTTGGTTTGAAAGAAAAGTTGCTAGAAAAGACTGTTTGTGTTTGTTTTGTGATGTTGTCGATGCCTGTTATGTGAGGTTTGTCTATTATGGGTTGGTTTTTGTCCTTGTGAGGTGCAAAATCCCTCTTTATGTCCCAGTCAATTGCAGCTGCGACAGCGGTGTGTCTTGAATGTAGTTTCGTAAAAAATGCCAGCTGACATAGTTCCAGCAAGCAGTTGGGGGCTTGACAGATGTTGAAGTCGGTGAGATAGGCCGACATTGTTTTTGGACTGTGTTAACATGGATGCTGTTGTTTGTTGCACCATAGTTGAATCATGCTTTAGATTCACGAAACCCTGGCATTCCATGGCGACTTGTTGCAATGTTATTTCTGGATTTTGCTCTATTTTTGACAGAATCAGTGCGCAGATATCTGCCTCCCCAGCCGATCTCAAACCACACACAAAAATTAAACATTTGAATCGAGCGTCTGTGATGGAAGATATTTTAAACTGTTCACATTCTCTGTTCACAATGTCTGCATAAGTTGAGAAATCGGTCGAATCAGACTTCGTTATGCTGAGACAATTGAAACGCATATTAAATAACGAAATCTGCCTCATGTCGTCAAAGTTGTAGTCACGTGGGTATTAAGATAGTACGTAATTTGCATACCGATCATGTTCCGACGTCCCAAGCTTCCGTAGCAAAAGTTTGACTTTCCAGTCGTCAGCTTGTTCCTTGAATTCCACATGGAAAAGGTCCTCAAAGCGTGAAAACCATGTACAGAACATCAATTTAGCCATTGGGTTGTAATGAAATCCGTGATTGATTGTGCAACAGATTCTGCCGACGTCATAAGCTTTGTTTCCGAAAGCGATGGTACAGGTGTTAAGAATCTCTCTGAAAATGAATCCATCAAACATAATTGTTGTTGCATTAATTGCTGTATAGTGCAATCCATCTTTGAAAGTGTAAATTTGCATTCTAAAAACTATTCCTATCGCCAATGTTATGTCTGATGGTTACACGTTATCGGTTCGATTACAACTCAAAAATGAAGGAAGGACAAAGTAGAACCATTAACAAATTTATTTAACAAAAACACTGATTAATTGAAATGTAGAAAAACGTTGAACGCAAGATATTTATTTGATCGTGGGAGCCGTTCTGTTTACTTTTCAATTGTCATGGAAGACGACTTCTTTTTCCCAAGGGTGATAACTCTTTCTTTTGATTCAAGGGAAATAACTCGATTCTGTTTTGTTAGGTTCCCCTAACATACACTGTGACGTGCAGATCCTTAATCCATTTCAAGATGGCTAGCAACCTTTCAATACTGCCATCATCTTTCTGTTTCTATATACAACTAGTAGCAGTGATCCTGCCCTCTATGACTAGCAGCAGTTCCCGATCCTGTCTACAGCAACATCATCTGTTTATATCTACAACTAGCAGCATCTACTCCAACAGCTCTTTCTTAGAAATGTAGTTTTTTTTCACTGAAATAAAGCCCCTGTTGTCCTTGTTGTACACCCAAGAAAAAGAGAATGAAAGGAGGAAAATGTGAATGAAAGGAAAGAGGGACGGAATTAAAGGGAGGGGGAGAGAATGGAAGGGGGGAAAAGAGAAAGGAGAAGAGAATAAAGAAATGGTTAACCGTTTCTTTATTTTCTTCTCATAATCATATTCTAAATAAGATAGTGACTTTTACAAAATTACAGGCACAAAAAGGCTACATTGCTACAATTATGAAACTATTGAAGCAACTAATAGCTACTATTAGAATTTGTCCATAACTAACTTGAATACTCATCATTATGTACACATGCATAACAAATTCTGAAAGGCCATATAAATTAAAGTTTGAAAACCATAAAATCTTTACACTAAAATTGTAACATACTGTATAAAAAGATGAACATGATCTATCCGCTAACTACGTTAAGACATAGAAACTTTGAATTTGAAAGTGATGCTCCTCTACCTATGCAGATTATCCTAAGGCGAAAAGGGTGCCATATTTATCCTTTTCTTTCAACAGATCTCAGAGGGAGCATTAAAACATGTGTTTACCCCTGATTTTAATGAGATTTAAATCATACTTAAATTACACAGAGTTAAATAGATTTTTAAAATTTGGATAATTAAAAAAGACCTAATTAGAGGGTCTTAAAAATTCTTAAATTTTTAGAACTATTCCACTTTAACTTTATCATTTTATTCTATCACATACAAAATCTACTATACCCAATCGGCATGATTCTATCATAATAACATAACCAGTTCATTTTTTAAAAAGTTTTAGGTTATTATTATGAAGTTAGTTATAAAGAGCTCTATAAATGAAGTTCAAAACTGCTTGAATTATGCAAATATCCTTAGTAGTTCAAAAGTTATGAAAATGAAAAGCTCTGAAATTCAGTATTAAAATTTGACATCATTATATGGAAAGATTACTTGAAATCACAGACAAATTCACAAGAAATTTTGTAACTTTTTTAACTTTCTATATTTTTTCATTCTTATGTAAAATTGTATGTTCTTTCTGATTTGGGACTCAAATTGTATATATCTCTATGCTGTAACCCATTATTTAGAGAATAATAGGTATAGATATCAGTGTTTTTATTTTTTTTGAAACCGAATGACAAATAAACACATGACGCAAACAATATATATATATATATATATATATATATATATATATATATATATATATATATCTTCTTCTATATAAAATTGAATGTCTGTATGTTTGTGTGTGTGTGCCCTATAGATACAATATAAAAGTGTATTCTTATGTAAAATTCACAGAGTAAGTTATTGGGCGTATTCCCGAATCTATAAACCCACCGCTTAGGGATCCATGGGGCAGATTTCATCAGGGAGGGGGGTCCTTTTCAGTTATTTTTCATTATATTTTATAGTAATTTGAAATTACTGAGTCATATTGTAATTTAATTACGTAATAATTTGAAACAACTTTTAATTTTATTTAAAGTTTCTTAGCGTCAATTCTATTTACATGGGGGGGGGGGGGGGTTAAGAAACTACGCCAAGGTCCGCCACTCTGTATGTACACAAATACATGTACATTTTATAATATCTTATATAAGAAAAGTATTCGGCGTTGTCCGGCAAATTATACCTAAAGTACATAAAACAATTTATGTTTTTTAATGAAATTTATTTGTTAGAGGATAGCTAAGGAAGAACGATAACTCGCATTTAAAAACACAATTTAGGTTTTTAAAACAAGGTTAGAGAATATACATAACATATAAAAGTGTATTCTCATGTAAAATTCACAGAGTAAGATGATGAGAGTATTCCCGAATCTATCAACCCACCATTTAAGGGTCCATGGGGCAGATGTTATCCGGGGGGGGGGGGGGTCGTTTTCAGTTATTTTTCATTCTATTTTATAGTAATTAGAAAATGCTGAGTCATATGTTGCTTTAATTACATAATACTTTGAGATAACTTTTAATTTTATTTAACGTTTCTTAGCGTCAATTCTATTTACATGGAGGTGAGTAAGAAACTATGCGAAGGTCCGCCACTAGCCGCCACTCTGTATGTACACAAATACATGTACATTTTATAATATCTTACATAAGAAAAGTATTTGGCGTTGTCCGGCAAATTATACATAAAACAATTTATGGTTTTTAAGTAAATTTATTTGTTAGAGAATAGCTAAGGAAGAACGATAACTCACGTTTAAAAATAAAATTTAGGTTTGTTTAAAAAAGGTTAGAGAATATAGATAAAATATAAAAGTGTATTCTTATGTAAAATTCACAGAGTAAGATGATGAGAGTATTGCCGAATCTCTACACCCACCCCTTAGGGGTCTATGGGGCAGATTTTATGAGGGGGGTCGTTTTCAGTTATTTTTTATTCTATTTTATAGTAATTAGAAAATGCTGAGTCATATTTTGCTTTAATTACGTAATACTTTGAGATAACTTTTAATTTTATTTAACGTTTCTTAGCGTCAATTCTATTTACATGGAGGGGGTAAGAAACTATGCGAAGGTCCGCCACTAGCTGCCACTGCCCGCCACTATGTACGTACACATGTACATGTACATTTTATAATATCATATATAAGAAAAGTATTCGGAGTTGTCCGGCAAATTATACTTCAAGTACATAAAACAATTAATGGTTTTTAATGAAATTTATTTGTTAGAGGATAACTAAGGAAGAACGATAACTCACGTTTAAAAACACAATTTAGGTTTGTTTAAAAAAGGTTAGAGGATATAGATAACCTATAAAAGTGTATTCTTATGTAAAATTAACAGAGTAAGATGATGGAAGTATTGAATGCAACTAGCCGCCACTCTGTATGTACACAAATACATGTACATTTTATAATATCTTACATAAGAAAAGTATTCGGCATTGTCCGGCAAATTATACCTCAAGTACATAAAACAATTTAGGGTGATTCCATGTCAAATCATCCAGAAATTTTGGATTTTGAAACCCATATCCTCAGATTTTGTTGTAACTTGCACCACAGATGGACATCATAAAAACTAAGAAATCCTGTAAATTTGGTCCAATGTCACCAGAGTCCAATGATTATGCCAATTTTGGCTACTGAACCACAATAGCTGCTTAAATATTGATCATATTTCTTGTATAACAAAGTTTTTCTTTGCCTATCATGCCTGCATTAGTTGGTGGTTAATTTTTTCAGTAAAACGTGTCCCATATGCAACGGAGCTGGATTAGTTCACCATAATGTACTGCAACAATCCTAAAATAATTTTAAATGATCTATACCTAATTAAAATATATAATAGTGGTTGGTGCAATTTGTTTATTCCATTATGCAGGCAAGAAAGTTAGGCAGCACTTGATTCTTATACCAAGAAATTAGCTGTAGAAAATATAGAAGAATTTGAGGTAGGCACAAATTTATGAATATTTTAAATGTTGATTTTCCTTTCAATTCACTGGAAAAATGTATATAAATCTGTTCACTAACTGCTTACTCATCCCCTGCTACCAAACTTAAGTTACCTGATTATCTCTATATATTCTATTTTATTGTTTTGTCTTCAATTCAACAGTAAACGAAAGAAAACAAGATGACTGATGAAGCTTGCTATGTTGGTGTCAAACTCAATTTGGAATGTCACAAATTAGACTATGATCGTTCCAAAGGAATTGAGAATCTGTCAGATTTTAACAAAGACGTTATTGTGGAGAGCTGGGCTTAAGGAACATAAAGGCGAGTTATCAACCATCTGCTTTCATCACAAAAAATATTTTGGAAATGTGTTTGAACATAGAGCAAAGGCCTCAAAGAAGTGCCGCGGTGGATTGTTACAACATAAAAGTAAAGTCAAAGGCGTACAGCTGATATCGTTGGTGATGGCAAAAGAGCTGGAGGTGAGAGGGTACAATGTAACACCAGGACACATTCTTTGTCCTCAGTGTATGATGAAATATGTGAGACTGATCGATGATACAGACAGGATAGATGCAGACTACACCTGTGAACTTTTGCAAACCCCACAAAAAAACTTGAATATTAGTCTGAAATACATGGACATTTCTCCTGTCGCTTTAAATGGTGTTGCCCCTCATAGTCGTGTTCATAGTGCCAAAAGGAAATTAGAACAAGTGATTGGAACACTCAAAAGCGACCTGTCGACTGTATACAAAGTCAACGCTGAAGAATTGACTGTGTCAGAATCAGTGCATATTGAAAAAGAAATCAAAGAGAAAGCATTAGAATTGGATAGATTACATGATCTGATGAAGGAGAAATTGAAGAAAGCCTCGACTCCAGATCAAATCCAAATCATGACACTTGCTCCTGATTCGTGGTCTCGTAAATACTGTTCCAAATTCTTCAAGGTATCAGAGTATGTTGTTTGAACTGCCAGGGAACTGAAGAATGTGAGTGGTGTTCTCTCAAAGTCTGCCCCTAAAAAAGGGAAAAAACTCTCCCCAGAGACAGCAGAACTGGTAGTACACATGTATGAAAATGATGAATACAGCCGTCAAATGCCAGGCAAAAAGGACTATGTTAGTATTGCAAATGGTGTTCACAAACAAAATCATTTAATACTATATAACCTGGATGAATTGTATGCTGTTTTTAAACAGAAGTATCCCAATGTCAAAGTGGGGTTTTCCAAATTTTCTCAGTTGCATCCAAAGTGGTGTATATTAGCTGGATCTAAAGGTACCCATTCTGTTTGTGGGTGTAGCATACATCAGAATGCGAAACTTCTTGTAGACGCCATTGGTTGGGACGTCACTTACAAGGATTTGATCTCAAAACTAGTTTGTGATTCTTCCAAGGAATGCATGATGCACCGTTGTGAGGCATGTCCTGACAGAGAAGCATTGCAAAAGTTCTTGGATGAAAAGCTGGTTGATGTGGATCCAGATGATGAATTTCATTTTAGTCAATGGGACACAACTAACCGTGCCACATTAAGTACTCGTACAACAACGTATGAAGAATACAAAGATTTTTTGATTGAAAAAAATCGACAATCTCACACGACACTCATATATAACAAAATGTCAAACTAGATACTTGACTTAAAAGAAAGAGAATCTTTGTTTGAATGAGGTTCTTGTCCTTGTAGACTTTGCAGAAAATTATCAATTTCTCATACAAGACGAAATCCAAAGTTTTCATTGGAGCAAGGAATATTGCACCCTGTACTGCTTTACTACTGAGATTCCGATGGAACACTGAAGCATCTTTCATTGTGTTTTATTTCTAATGACACTGCATTCGTGTATCAAACCCAGACAATGACAGTTCACTATATTTGTGCATTATTGCCCCATGTTAACAAAATTACTTACTTCAGTGATGGCTGTGGGGATCAATATAAAAATTATAAAAACTTCATAAATTTATGTCTGCATAAACTGGACTTTGGGATTGATGCAGAGTGGGTTTTCTTTGCTACAAGCCATGGAAAATCCCCTTGTGATGGAATCGGTGGTTCAGTAAAACGGCATGTGGCTAAACAGTCGCTTCAACGTCCTCTGAATAATCAAATCCTGGATTATAAAGCCATGCTAGAAGTCTGCCTGGAGATGTCTGCAATCAAGTTCTTTGATATTAGTATGGAAACTATGGAGGAGGTGAGAAAGTTTCTTGAGGCAAGATTTTCCAGGGGAAACACAGTACCAGGAGGCAGAAGCAGCCACCATTTTGCCCTGTTGTCAACATCGAACATTGGTCATAAGCTGACCAGCGAGGATGAATCATATACAGACAACCATAATTTAAACTTGCCATCAATTCTTGAAATCTCTGACATTTCACCAATCCAATATGTAACCTGTGTTTATAATTCTTTCTGGTGGATTGGCATTGTGAGTGAAATTAATGCAGAGGAAGGTGATGTAACCGTCAAGTTCATGCACCCTCATGGACCACGCAAGACATTCAATTGGCCGCAAATTGATGATACATGGGTTGTTCCTATCAAGAAAATTCTTTATGTTGTCTCACCAACAACATATACAGGAAGAACATACAAGATAACTGATGAGGAGTATGAAAAAACGATTTCTACATTTCAGTGGCATAAAGAAAATAACAGTATGTAGATAATGTTGTTGTATGCTGGTTTTTGTTGTGAAGTCCGCTTTTATGGTAAATATCTGATCACTATTTAACTTTTACTTTCTAAAACTTATTTCAATGTGAATTTTATATAAATTTTGATCTCGCATATCCAAACTAGGGTATTTCTGAACCCTCGGAAAAAGATCTAACTTTGAATAGACACTGTGAGTGAACAAAAAAAAGTATTATTTAGCATTTTTGGTCCAGAGGTACTTCATAGTGTCTAAATGAATGTCCAAAAGAAAAAAGCCTGTTACCATATCAGCTACATTATTTTTTGCCCGATATTGGTGCACATGTAAAAAATTTCAAAATTTGATAAAATCTCATAGTAGGCTTCATTTCTGAGCAAAGCTGATGCCATTTTTAGGTTCCTTGGGTTGAAAAACATACCTGTGTGAATTTTCAGCGTCACATCATGTTCCAAACGGAAAATATTCAAGAAAATGTAATTACTAAAATGTCACCCGGGCGACATCTTGCGCGATTTACGCGACACGGAAACTGCTCTCAATCGGAAACTGCTTGGAGTTGCATGCTCAAATTTTCAGGATTTCTTAGTTTTTATGATGTCCATCTGTGGTGCAAGTTACAACAAAATCTGAGGACATGGGTTTCAAGCCCTGGATGATTTGACATGAAATAACCCTTTATTGTTTTTAAGTAAATTTATTTGTTAGAGGATAGCTAAGGAAGAACGATAACTCACGTTTAAAAACAAAATTTAGGTTTGTTTAAAAAAGGTTAGAGAATATAGATAACCTATAAAAGTGTATATGACCCGGGCATGACACTTGTGCAGTATATAACCAGGGCATGGTACTTGTGCAGTATATGACCCGGGCATGGTATTTGTGCAGTATATGACCCGGGCCATGGCACTTGTGCACTATATGACCCGGAGCATGGCACTTGTGCAGTATGTGAACCGGGGCATAGCACTTGTGCAGTATATGACCTAGGCATGATACTTGTGCAGTATATGACCCGGGCATGGTATTTGTGCAGTATATGACCCAGACATGGTGCTTGTGCAGTATATGACTCGAGGCATGGTACTTGTGTAGTATATGACCCGGAGCATGGCACTTGTGCATTATATGACCCGGGGCATGGCACTTGTGCATTATATGACCCTGGGGTGTGGTACTTCTGCAGTATATGATGCGGGGCATGGCACATGTGCATTATATGCCCCGGGGTGTGGTACTTCTGCAGTATATGATGCGGGGCATGGCACATGTGCATTATATGCCCCGGGGTGTGGTACTTGTGCAGTATATAACCCGGGGCATGGCACTTGTGCGCTATATGACCCGGGAGCATAGTACTTGTAGAGTATATATATTTTTTTCTTCAAAATTATTTTTTCTTCAACATTTTTTTTTTCAAAATTCTTTTTTCCTTCAAAATTTTTTTTTCTTTAAAATTTCTTTTTTCTTCAAAACTTTTCTTCCAAGGTTTTTTTCTCTTCTAATTTTTTTTTGTTTCCTTCTAATTTTTTTTTCTTCCGTTTTTTTCTTCAAATTTTATTTTTTTTACTTTTGCAGTATACAACCCGGGCATGGTACTTGTGCAGTATATAATCCGGGCATGGTACTTGTGCAGTATATGACCCAGGCATGGCACTTGTGCAGTATATGACCCAGGCATGGCACTTGTTTTTTTTTTTCTTCCAGATTTCTTTTTTTATTTAAACATTTTTTTTTCTCTTCTGATTATTTGTGTTAGTGTTAGTGTGTGTGTGTGTGTGTGTGTGTGTGTGTGTGTCCTATGGAAAAAACAAGTTAGGGAATCTAGATAAAATCTAAAAGTGTATTCTAATGTAAAATTCACCGAGAAAGTTAATGGGCGTATCCCGAATCTCTAAATTCACTCCTAAGGGGGCTATGGGCAGATTTCGTCCGGGGGGGGGGGGAGGGGGGTGATTATTCCAGCTATTTTCAGCTTCATTTCAATTTAATTATGTATTGATTTAAATAGAAAACAATTATATCATGTAGTCTTTTTAAAAAACAAATTGAAAGTCATTCCCCCCCAAAAAACTGCAAGTCATTTCCTCAAATTCAACTGGAAATGACATCATAGGGAGAATGCGATGTGGAGGGGGGGGGGGGGAATTCAAAATTCTAATACGATAATTCTAGTAAAAGTTTATATTTTTGCTATGAAACCATATTGGAATAGATAATGGAAACT
This sequence comes from Sepiola atlantica, assembly GCA_963556195.1. Taxonomy (NCBI): domain Eukaryota; kingdom Metazoa; phylum Mollusca; class Cephalopoda; order Sepiida; family Sepiolidae; genus Sepiola; species Sepiola atlantica. Next base: position 63,831,243 of record OY744537.1, on the reverse strand, counting down.
GGATGCACACTGAAAAAAATTTTTTTTTTTAATTCTTTTTGCAAAAAAACACAAAAAGAAACATACACTTCGTTAACCAAACCACCGACCCAAACTTCAGTAAAATTGACATTTAACACTCCATTTAACTATAAATTAACTTTTAACGCTTCCTTAGACTGTTCCTCAGGGTTCTATTCTAGGCCTAACACTGTTTCTTCTCTATATCAATGATCTTCCTGAGAATATTATTCAGAAGATTAACATCCATGCTGATGATACCATTCTCTATCTTGTTGTTGATCCTTGTCCATCTCCCTCGGATCAGTTGAAATATGCAGCTGATTTACAAGTTGACCTGTGAATTGGTGTACGAAATGGCTTGTTTTGTTTAATCCTGTTAAGATTAAGTCTTTCAATCGTAGGTGTCTCCCTTTTTTCCTGAGATTCTCATGGATGGCCTTGTTCTTGAGGAGAAATCGACTCTGAAACTTCTTGGTCTTTCTCTCTCATCAAATCTTTCTTGGAGTTCATACATTAGATCCATTGCTCTTTCTGCTTCTCGTAAAGTCGGTTCTCTCTATCGCTCCAAACACTTTCTCCTACCTGAGGTTATTCTCTATTGCTACAAATCTACTATCAGGCCATGTATGGAGTACTATTGTCATATCTGGGCTGGTTAATCTCTGTCCCATTTGAGGGTTCTTGATAAGGTGCAGAAATGTATCTGTAATTTGATTAGCCCTACCCTTTCTTATTCTCTGCACTCTCTCTCACAGACGTGATGTTGCTAGTCTCAGTCTTTTCTATAAATACTATTATGGCATGTGTTCTTCAGAATTATGTGATCTATTTCCTGCTTCCTTCATTCCAGCTTGTTTGACTTGTTGGTCTAGTGGTCTCCATCAATTCGCTGTTTTGATACCTCATTGTAAAACAGTTTCCTATTCCAGTAGCTTCTTTCCAATAACTGCGAGCTTGTGGAACTCTCTTTCTTTTTACTGTTTTCCTCCTACTTATAGCCTTGGTCTTTTCAAGACTAAGGCCAATAGGCATCTCCTGTTTTTGCGATAATCATCTTTTATTCTTGTTAGCTCCTTACATCAAGTGGCTTCATTCCTTGTCTGGAGCGATTTCCAGGGTTAATCAAAAGCATATATTTTTTTCATTCAATAATTTATTATACTTGACACAGCGACATGTAATTTTCTTATAATGGTATTGCAAACCTTTTTGCAAACTCTCCCTATGTATATCAGTAGGTGAATCATAGCCAAAACTTTGTTGATCCTCAGATGGGAGCTACACAAACCATGTTTAAAACTTGTAACATGCAAAACAAAAATATCAAGGCAGTAAATGGTATAACAGATTGGTAAAAGTACAGAATAGTTAACACTAGAGAACTCATAAACAAAATCAACACATAATTTATATAAAACTCATTAAAAATTCTCTACCAAGCCTGCCTAGTTTTAACATGTGGAAACGATTTGTAAGATTTTTACAATTAAAATAAAATCTTAAAGAGCGTTTCCACATATTAAAACTACACAGGTTCGGTAGAGAATGTTATTCTAATGCGTTTTATATAAATTATGCATTGTTGTTTTTTTAAGTTTGCGTTTATCAACTATTTTGTACTTTTACTGTTTAAAAAATTTTACAAATCGTTTCTACATGTTGAAACTAGGCCGGTTTGGTAGAGAATTTCATTCTAATGAGTTTTATATAAATTATGTGTTGTTGTTTTCTTTGGTTCACAAGTATAGGATTGACATCCTTTAATATTTTATCAACAAACAGCGTAAACAGAAAAACAGAAACAACTCCGAATTTCACTTCAACACAAAAGCTCAAAACTGGATGCGACCTCATCTTGATAAGCACCTATTTTTCATTAGCCACCACAAACGCCAAAGGCGCCAGTAGGCATGACTCAAATGAACCAATCAATCGCAATCATTTTAAAATAGATATTTCACCTTCATTATTTAAAATAAACACCGAATTGTCATTTCATTGAGTACAATATTTTTCTTTTTGGTTTATTTTAATTTTATTAGTTTTCACAATAGAATTAACGTTGATGGATATCCCCACATTACTAAGTCTGCTCTCGATTTAAGTAATTGAAATTAAGGAAAGTTATATTAAAAAAAGGCAACAAATGTTACCAAAGGCAAGATAAATTATTCTTATTTGTATAAGTTTATTTGTTTATTTTATTATTTATTTTTTATAAATGACCTTTTTATTTATTTATTACACTAAAAATGAAGAATTTGTCATTTCTTTTTTTTTTTATTATCGTTTTAAGATGTTTAAATTTAAGGATCCCTTTTTAATTTTTTTTGTGGCGGCTCCGGCGAGTATAGATACGTGCAAAAATGGCCGTCTCTTGTACGGACTATGCTTATAAAAAAGCGCTTAATTAGTTTCCGTGTAAACTTTGATTGTGTTTGAAAGATAAAAGCCTAAACTTAATCTCTAAACGAAAAACGTGTGAAAAATAAATTATAATGAAATATGTAATCACGGCGGCTAAAAAACCCAAAAATTCAGTGAATTTTGAAAAAATTATTTGTAAAAATCTCTTGAAAGATAAATATAAGTTTTTGGGAACTATTTCAAAGATAATTATTAAATTAAAGTCATAAGACACTGAATAAAATAAAAAATTCCCACATTTTACTAAAAATTAGCAAAATTATCCCGCCAAAAGTCATAAATTAGTAAAATCCGGCATCAGTTAATCGGAAAACGACTTTGTTTACCAATTGACTATCGCTATGCAAAATATATGGAAGACAAAAATGTCATAATTTATTATTTTTAACTTTATATATAAAAATGGTTTTGTAATAGTTTATAGAAGTTGAAAAATTATTATCCATTAATTTCTTTATTCTTTCTAAGGTTATAAACAAATTTAAGTACCCTTATTTTGTTATAATAAAAAAGGAAATGCTTATTTAATTAAAATATTTGTGAATGTATGCAATTAAGATCTTATTTTATTTTTAACTAAAAAGGTTCATATTTAACTTGGTATTAGTTTTTGATTTAGTAATACTCTGAAATTATTGATGTTTTTCCTTAGAATTTGAAATAAAACTTTTTTAAATGTTAAAAATTATTTTTACGTTACGAACTGCGTCAATTTTATAAAATTTTTTTACATGATTTAAAACTTTAGTTACTCGATTTATTCTTAAAGTGTCGTAAAGATAAATTACATTGATTCTTTTTAAAATAAAGTGTATTTTTTTATTTTAAGTGTGAAAAAGTAAATTAAAGTCAATGACTACACTGACAATTTATTCATTGAAAAAAAAAGTTAAAACAGTTATTTATTGATAAACAGAATTCAATTTTGAAAGAAAATGTCATGTTTGAATTCTCTTTATTAATAAATAATTGTTTTTAACTTCTTAAATTATTATTAATGAAAAAAAGACAAAACAAATACAAATCTTTCCAAATAATTGATGATGAATTGTGAAATTAACGAAATTGTTGAATCTCTAAAATTAAAATTTTGCGAGCGGTGTAAAAGTGGGTGGTTGTTGGAAGGCTAATCCCACCTGGTTATTACAGAACGGGGCTACCATACCAATCAAAGTTCATCGTTAGTAGAAATTATCCAATTTTAAAAATTCTTTTTTTCGTTAAGTTCCTGGGTCTCAAATTTGCCAATTTTTGGTTTATTTTCAAGATTATAAAAAAAATTCTTGCGCTGATGATGCCACGTTCATGTATGAAAGGGAAATATAATTATGTCGCATTTTTTATTTTTCCAGAAACTCTAATCATTAAAATCACATGAAATATTTTTTGCAATTATATTATATTTTTGGTGAAAATATTGATTAAACAATGCTTTATTCAATAATAATATCGCTAATTTAAAAAATTAATTTTTCTTCGAGTTATAGTGATTTTGTTAACACAGTATTTAGGGGCCTTTTTCGTAATATATAAAAAATATTAAACATTTTTTTTAATTGTTAACATCTACAATGCTTTATTTTCATAAAAAACAAAAAAAATTAATGCATTTTTTTTATTAATATATAAAAATATAACTTTAGTAAAGGTGTATTTTGTTTTAAAAAAATAATACAGTTCAATGTTAACTGTTTGTTTAATAATGGAATAAAAATTCAGGAAATCAACCAATTTTAAAATAATTTCGCGCTTTTTTAAATTTCATTTCATAATTCACAAAGTTAAAATGCCTACTGCATATGTTTGGATTTCCAAAAGAGAAATAATTACTGCAAATATGGATACACGTAATAATGTTTACACCGACTAAATATAGTGTAGTAAGTTTGAATTTTTAAAAATTATATAAAAAATCAAGTCTGAATTACTTATTCATTATTTAATAAAAAAGTAGTGTTCCATTTTTTTTTTATTACTTTTTTTCGATGTCTTAAGTGTAGTATAGTTTATCTTTTCTCCACCTTCTCTCTGTACTTTTGTAGATTAAATAAATGAAATAATAACATCATATTTAATCAAAATTTTCACAAAAAATATTAATTAAACAATGCTTTATTCAATGATAATATCGTTAATTCTTCGAGTTATACTGATTTTATTAACAAGAGTGTAGGGGCATTTTACGTAATATATACGAAATAGTTTTAAAAAAAAAATATTTTAAACATATACAGATCTTATTTTCATTAAAAAAAAATTATGGATTTTTTTATATATATATAAAAATATACGTTTAGTAAAGGTGTATTTTGTTTTAAAAAAAATAATACATTTTCACTAAGATTTTAAAAAATGTTTCACTATATCTCCTGTGCTTGTTTATTAATAAATATTGAAAATTTCATTAAAATTGGTTGATTTCCTGAATTTTGGTGAATTTTTAAGTGAAGGGAGGGTCAAAATGTTTTTTCATTTTGGGGATCGGCCTTTGATTTTGCATGTACCTATCTCTTAATAGCAAGATAGGAGTTGGTGATTAAACAAACAGTTAACATTGAACTTTTTTTTTGTATAATTTTTAAACAAATTTCAAAGTCTGAATTACTTACGGTTGATTGGGTTAGAAGTTTAAATAATGGTAATTAATAATTCAGTTTTTTGCGGTATTTGATCGTGAATTATTATTTTCTTTAACTTTATATTGAATAAAGATCAGTTTCAAGATGAATCGAATCGTGTTCTTTTCTTTTCTTTTTTTACATGCAATTTTTAAAGTTTTCGGGAATCTTTAATAATAGCCCTACAACTCGCGAGTCGGGTTGAAAAAAAGTTGTAGAACGTAGTCAAAAAAATGAATATGCAACAAATAAATGCGACGTACGTAGACACTGGAGATTTTCCTAGTTATCTATTCCATTTGTTTGTATGTTTACGTAGGATAAATGGCTTTTTATTAGACATGAAAAAAAAAACATTTTTTTTTCGGCAACAAAATGTTGACTTAATAAAGATGGTGTCAATAGTTGTCACGTGGTGTGTTTTTTTTTTTACCGGGAGTCATAATGAAAGCGGCGTTTTTTGTTTTGTTTTTTTTGTTCTTTTGCTTTACTGAAATATGAAAAATTGGGGTTCGGTTTAGGGTTAGGTTAGGGTATGGAATTTTTTACAGAAACAACAGGAGAAAAAAAAACATTACGGTGTGACGAATGAAAATAAGGTATTTTTTTACTATCCATTCCCAGCGCAGTTTACCACTTAAAAAAGTTCAAATCCTACTTTTTTGTGCAAATACATTTAAACAGCCTAAAAAACATCCGCAAAGAAGGAATTAAAAAAAAAAATTAAATATTTAAGATTTTAGCGTGGGGGATCACTTTCCTTTATAAATTTAACGTAAAATGAGCACCCATTTCCTGGCCACTTAACATTTAACGAGACATGTAACCGACTTGAGTTTCTAATTCGAGACTGGAGATTTTCCTAGTTAGCTATTCCATTTGTTTTTATTTTTACGTAGGATAAATGATTTTTCATTAGACATGAAAAAAAAAAAGATTTCTGGGCACGGATTTTTAAAGCAAAAACATGGCGTCGACAGTCTTGTTTTGTTAGCCTCGTTTTGGGTTCTCGTTGTCAAGTGTGTGTTTTTTTTTACCGGGACTCATAATCAAAGCGACGTTTGTTTTTTTTAACGATCAGGGCTGGGGTTAGGGTTAGGGCTGGGGTTAGAGTTAGGGTTAGGGCTGGGGTTAGAGTTAGGGTTAGGGCTGGAGTTAGAGTTAGGGTTAGGGCTGGAGTTAGAGTTAGGGTTAGGGCTAGGGCTGGAGTTAGAGTTAGGGCTGGAGTTAGGGTTAGGGTTAGGGCTCGAGTTAGGTTAGAGTTAGGGCTCGAGTTAGGGTTAGGGCTGGAGTTAGGGTTAGGGTTAGAGTTAGGGTTAGGGCTGGAGTTAGGGTGGGTTTTTTTTATTAAATAAACACGTAGAAATTTAGCCAATTTGGGGTGGGGGTATTTATTTAATAAAAACACGTAGAAGTTTAGCCAATTTAGTTTTCTGGGGTTTTTTTTTGGGGGGGGGGACTCAAGTCAAAGTTTGCCCCCCCCCCCCTCCAAAACAAACACGAAAATCGCTAAATTTTTACGTGTTTTTATTAAAAACTCAAGTCGGTTACATGTCTCGTTTGACGCTAACTGGCCAGAAAATGGGTGCTCATTTTACGTTACATTTATAAAGGAAAGTGAACCCCCACTCTAAAATCTTCAATTTTTATTTTTTTTTATTCCTTCTTTGCGGATATTTTTTTAGGCTGTTTAAATGTATTTGCACAAAAAAAGTAGAATTTGAACTTTTTTAAGGGGTAAACTGCGCTGGGAATGGATAGTAAAAATTTACCGAAAATAATATGTAAATAAAAGCACACTGACATGTAAATCAAAAGAAAATTAGGCACATGTTCGTCTTTTCTCACAGTCCGTTTTTCACAACTTTTTAATTTTTTCGGTGTACACTTACCTATCAGGCTGCTAGAGAATTCCGGGGTTTTTGGAAAAAAAATTCAAATATTTTACATTTTAGGAGCGGGGATCAGTTTCCAATGTTAATTCAACGTAGACTGATCCACCACTTTTTGACCATCTCAATTTTTGTAAAAGTCTTTTTCGGTGTACAATTACCTATCATGTCAGTAGAGAATTCCGGAGTTTTTGGAAAGAAATTTCAGAAAATTTAGATTTTAAGACGGGGGATCAGTTTTCAATGTAAATTCAACGTAGACTGATCCCCCTCTTTTTGACCATCTCAAATCTTTAAAATTCTTCTTCTGCTTACAATAACCTATCAGGTCGCGAGAGAATTTCGGAGTTTTGGGGAAAAAAATTAACAAAATTTACATTTTAAGACGGGGATCAGTCTTCTTCGTCTTTTCCCACAGTCCGTTTTTCACAACTTTTTAGGTCTTAAAATCTCAATTTTTTTAAATTTCTTTCCAAAAACCCCGAAATTCTCTCGCGACATGATAGGTACTTGTAAGCAGAAGAATAATTTTTAAAATTTGAGATGGTCAAAAAGAGGGGGATCAGTCTACGTTGAATTTACATTGAAAACTGATCCCCCGTCTTAAAATCTAAATTTTCTGAAATTTCTTTCTAAAAACTCCGGAATTCTCTACTGACATGATAGGTAATTGTACACCGAAAAAGACTTTTTAAAAAATTGAGATGGTCAAAAAGTGGGGGATCAGTCTACGTTGAATTAACATTGGAAACTGATCCCCGCTCCTAAAATGAAAATATTTGAATTTTTTTTCCAAAAACCCCGGAATTCTCTAGCAGCCTGATAGGTAAGTGTACACCGAAAAAAGAAAAAAAAAACTGGTCATTAAAAAGTTGTGAAAAACGGACTGTGAGAAAAGACGAACATGTGCCGAAAATTATTTTATTCCTTTTGCTTAAAATGTAGTTTTGTTTTGTTCTTCTGCTTGGCTGAAAAATGCAAAAATTGCGCTTTGACTATGAGTCCCAGTAAAAAAAAAACAATCGAAACGAGAACGAGAGCGGCCATTAATTTTTTTTTCACTTCACGTACGCTAAAACTATCAATTTATAAAAAATAGCACTTTTAACGGATTATAATCATTAATAACTGTCACAGTTAACTTGGAAATTCAGTTTTATCGGCCACGGTAACTTTTATTTGTTGTATATTTGTTTTTTCAGCGTTTTCGTTGTAGGGCTATTCGTAAACATACCCAAGTTTTCTAATGCTTTGTTTTAAATATTTACAATATCGTATAGTCAACATGTTTTGATATTTTGAATAACTTTAGTAAAGGTGTTTTTTGTTTACAAGAAAGAATACATTTGCACCAAGCTTTATAATAAAGTAATGGATTTATTATATTCTGTGATCATTAATTAATAAATACTGAAAATTTCATCAAAATTGGTTGATTTCCTGAATTTTGATGGATTATTTAGTGAATAGAGAAGTCGAAATGCCTTCTTATTGTTATTACGACCGTCCTTGTTTTGACACGGAATGCAGTGACGTCAGAGGGAGGCAAGAAGTTAGTTGCTTGGCCTTGTCAACTCTCGGTGGCCATGCCTGTAGTAACTCTCGATGGCCACGGTAGGGTCGCCAAGGGACAAGGGAGATGACTCATATTTTTTGGATTTTTTGGTTTTCTGCTAAATTAGTAATTAATTGTTTTTTTAGTTATTTTTTTTAGTTATTACAAAATGTCTAACAATACGTAAAATCGTTTTTTTCTTCTTGTTTTTCTTATAATTTAATAAATACTGGATGAATTTGCGTAATTATTTCTGTACAATCTTATTTTCAGCTAACACGTACATAAGTTTATACATTTCTTTAAATATTTTAATGTCATGATGAAACAGCAGAAGCACCTTTTTAAATAACAAGTTTTCCTGTCATTTTATTTTTAACTGTCCTATTTCACTACTAATATCTTATTCTGTACTTTTACCGACAGAGTTATTGTTAGAGACTGTTAAAAGTCAATTCCGCATCTAAGTTCTAGTTCTAACTGGCAATACGTCAACCCGGATTTAGGGTTAGTGGTTCGGTTAATAAACGATATCAATTGTACCCGGTACAATGTACCGATTCTACATCCGGTTTCACGACGACAATATAGACTTTTACCAAAACGGTAAGTTATAACATGTTTCACCGTACACATGAAACGCGAAAATGAAAGCTAAACCGGAAAATTATAGTCGCCATCTTATAAAGAGGGCGACTATAATTTTCCAACTTGTTCATAAAACAAGTCGAAAAGAGTCTGGCTATGGAGGACAATAACTCAAGTTAATACTTTTTCGGGTATATGTTACGACGCTCACAGAGGCGCGAACGGGGTCCAAAAAACTAACGAGAACGGGGTTATAAAAATAAATATGCAACAAGTGAGTTTAACCTACGTCGAGAAGAGATATTTGTCTAGTGTCTACTTACCTATGATATTTGTTTGTATTTTTACGTACTATAAATGGGTTTTTATTAGATGTAAAAAAAAAATTCTTGTTCATTTTTAACTCTTACTTTTTTTCTAGACAAAATGGCGTCTTCTGCTTACTCTCTTACGAGCAAGCGCCATTTTGTATTTGCAAGTTCGTGTGACAAAACTATTGATTTCTAATAAATAGCAGTTGGAACGGTTTAAAAATACAAACAAATATCACAGGACAGTTTTAAATTAACTTTTATCGACGACAGTTACTTTTATTTGTTGTATATTTGTTTTTTTTTTAGCGTTTTTACTCTGCTGAGTCTCGTAAAAGATACCCGAATTCCAATCTGACTACAAATCGTGCAAAAAAAGCATGAGTGGTTTGGTTTAGACTTAATGATGACTATCAAGCAACTAGGAGATCCAGTTTTTATGAATTCAAAGTTTTAATTTCTATTTTAAATTACTATAATTGTGATGTTATCAAAGACAATTCTTTCGGATAAAAGTTGTTAAATAACATTTAAAAAGCTTTAAGAAGGGAGAGAAATATGTTTATTTTTTACTAAATATACTAATTTGACTAATTTTGTTTTAAACTTTAACTGACATTGTAAAATAACTGTATTGGGAGCTGTGCAGCGAGATTTGTTATGTGAAGGAAGAAAGACCGACTGGAAAAGCCTTTATTTTTGTTCGTTCTGTTTGGAGTTTGTCAATGTTTACTTACCGATGTACCGCTAGAAATCTATCTCTATAAATCAAAGTTTCGAGTAACACAAAATAATAATAATAACAATAATAAAAACGAAAGGAAATAAAATGTCAATTCAATTAATATTTACTTGGTAGGAAAATAAATAAATAGATGATTCAAAAAGTTCTCACTTTCTCTTTACACATAAAAACAACAACATTGTAAGAGTTTTGAGAGTACTTTAAACTCTCGAAGTTTTTAACTTACAACACTTTCCTTGTTGCTGTTTTGTTGCGATTGTTTATTTTTCCGTTTAAACATCTTCCGACTGGAAAGAAGGCTAATCATTTAGGAAATATTTTTTCCAGACCCGTCAAAAAAGAAAGTTATTAGAATAAAGGACGAATAACTAAGAAAAAATGACTTATTTTAGCACATACTCTCCAACCTAATTTTCAATATAATTCCATTTTTACAATTATTAATAAATAAAATAATAAAGAAAACATTATTATTTTAATCATAAATACTTATTTTAGTGTGAATGCGCTTTAACAAAATTTTAAAAAATGAATATTCTAAATGCACAAAAAAATATAATGTAAAAATAGCCTCCGACCAGGGCTAAATAGAAATGGAGAATGAAAGTGAGGCTCCGCCCGCCATTATCCAATTTTTAAAATCCCATAATGCAAAGCGCTTTATCCGCCACAAACAAATCTGAATAGGTTCCCTTTTGAACTTTCTTTTCATAGACCAAATTTTTTTTTCAAATCTATCTTTACCCGCCGTTTTTCGGATTTCTAACCAAGATGGGATGCGAAGACGAAGTATTAAAGATTGGAAAGAAATTGGAAAAAATGATTTCAAGCGGTACATCGGTAAGTAAACAAACTCCAAACAGAACGAACAAAAATAAAGGCTTTCTCAGTTGGTCTTTCTTCCTTCTCATAACAAATCTCGCTGCACAGCTCCCAATTTAGATGACCCCCCCCTAAACTTTCACCCTAATTCTCAGTAGCCCCTTGCCTTGTTTAAGGCGAACTAAGTTAAAAAAAAACAAAAAAATTAAAAAAAAACGAAAACAATCTTGCGAGTATTTAAAACAGATTTTTTTTTTTAATTTATTTATTTATAAAAAAGGAAGATTTTAAGTGTAAAACTATTTTTCTCACTTTGTAGACTGTTGCGTTCAAACTATGGAAAAAAAGATTACAATTTAATATACATAGAATTTATTTTAGGTTTGTTTATTCTGTGAGGTTTGAATCTTGGATATTTTGGCTAGTTATTTGTTTTAGAGGAATCAAAATACATGAAATTAAAATGAGTAAATACACAATAAAGCTAGCTTATTTCACGTAAACTCTAAAAGCTTTTATTTAACTTTTTTAAAGCAAAATTGATTAAATATATAATTTCAGTTCATTCATTTGCCCATTTTTTTCTCTAGTAAAATCGATATCTTCGACCTTTTTATTGACAAATACGCGTGTAGTGAAAAAATAATTTAATGATTTGCAATCTTTGAAGAGAATAATAAAAAAAATTGCAAATTATTTCATAGTGAACTTCACTCATTTCCCAAAACGTCCGCATGTCACAATGTCCGCCTACCTTTTGTCTTTTCATTTAACGGTTCCGAAGGATTTCGTTTAAACGATGAGAGAAAGCAAAGGTACTACAACGCTGCCGTTTCTTTCTATCTTTGACTTTTCAGTTATTTCTCATTTTTTAAATATTTAATACATCAAACTTTAATCGGTTTTCTATCTTCATAAACAATAGATATTTTAAGCAAGAAACCTTTAAAATCCTTTTGTCTTGAGTTCCAGTCTTTTACATTGTGCTGTTTTTGTTAATCTGAATAGAGTTGAAGTAACATTTTCAGTCTGGATATTGCTGTTCTTCATTTAACCGCAAAACTCGTAAAAGCTCTTTAAATTGTAAAAATATTCTTTCGTTTTTAAAGGTTTTAATAGTTAAGGCCCCATTCTCCCTCTTCCCCACCCTCTCTCTCTCAAAACGTATATTTAGGCGGGCGCAAACAACAATTGTTAAATACTTTCAATGTTTATAATCTGAAATGTTCTAATTCTTGCGAGCGTCGATATATTCGTTCTCCCAAATGAAACGCGATATGTGTTTACCTTCGATGAACAATTGTTTACGTGGAGCATACGTTGTGTGTTTGCTTTTTTTTAGTTTTAAATTTTCGGGAATCTTTTACAATGATCAGTAGAGTCGCGAACGGGGTCCAAAAAAAGAACGAGAAAGGGTTTAAAAACATGAATTTGCAACAAGTAAAGTTGATTTATGTCTAGAATAGACATTTTCCTACTTACCTATGTAATTTGTTTGTATTTTTACGTAGTATAAATGGCTTTTTATTAGATGTTAAAAAAAAATTCTTGTTTTTTTTTTACCCTCGAATTTGGCAAAGCAGAAAATGGCCGCCCGGCCTCTATATTATTACGTAAATCGACCATCTTGTTTTATGCGATGATCCTGTGTCGAATACTTAAATTTCTAATAAATAGCAATTGAAACGGGTTAAAAAATCTTTTTAATAGTTGGAAAAGACACAGGTAAGTTTGAAAATAACTTTTATCGTCTACAGTTACTTTTATTTGTTGAATATTTGTTTTTTGAGCGTTTTTACTCTGCTGATCATTACTGAGGTAATTTTTGTTCCAATCCAGAGTGGCCTTTTTTGGTAGCTGGATTTTCCCAACATTAAAAACCGACCTTGTGTCTAACACTGTGCTCGTGGGGAGGCAAGTAAATAGGAACATCTTCAGCTATCTGCTCCCCCCCAATGGGGGTAGGGGGTACGTATATTTTATTTATTTTTACTTATCAAAATAGAATTACGGTTAAAGTGTAGTATATGTTTTCTATTTTTCTGTCCTCGGTCAGTGAAGGAGAAATCCTGGTGCTTCTGCTGTTGCGCTCTGGCATTAAAATATTTAAAGAAATGTATAAACTTTTATGTACTTACGTTTTAGCTAAAAATAAGATTGTATAGAAAAAATACGCAAATTCATCCAATATTTATTAAATTATAAGAAAAAGAAGAAAAAAACGATCATAAGTATCGTTAGACATTTTCACTTATGAAACAGGCAAGGGAGATAAATCAAATTTTGTTTACTGGTTTAACAAAAATGCCGGCACATGTTCGTCTTTAACCACTGTCCATTTTTCACAACTTTTTACTGACCATTTTTCTTTTCTTTTTTCGGTGTACACTTATCTATCAGGCTGCTAGAGAATTCCGGCGTTTTTGGAATTTTTTTTCAAATATTTTACATTTTAGGAGGGGGATCAGTTTCCAATGTTAATTCAACGTAGACTGATCCCCCTCTTTTTGACCATCTCAATTTTTTAAAAATCTTTTTCGGTGTACGATTACTAGTCATGTCAATAGAGAATTCCGGGGGTTTTGGAAAGAAATTTTTAAAAATTGTGATTTTAAGACGGGGGATCAGTTTTCAATGTAAATTCAACGTGGACTGATCCCCCTCTTTTTGACCATCTCAAATTTAAAAAATTATTCTTCTGCTTACAATTACCTATCATGTCACGAGAGAATTCCGGCGTTTTTGGAAAGAAATTTAGAAAAATTGAGATTTTAAGACGGGGGATCAGTCTTGTTCGTCTTTTACCATAGTTCGTTTTTCACAACTTTTTACGTCTTAAAATCTCATTTTTTAAAAATTTCTTTCCAAAAACGCCGGAATTCTCTCGCGACATGAGAGGTAATTGTAAGCAGAAGAATAATTTTTTAAATTTGAGATGGTTAAAAAGAGGGGGATCAGTCCATGTTGAATTTACATTGAAAACTGATCCCCCGTCTTAAAATCACAAATTTTTAAAATTTATTTCCAAAACCCCCGGAATTCTCTATTGACATGACAGGTAATCGTACACCGAAAAAGATTTAAAAAAAAATTGAGATGGTCAAAAAGAGGGGGATCAGTCTACGTGGAATTAACATTGGAAACTGATCCCCCCTCCTAAAATGTAAAATATTTGAAAAAAAATTCCAAAAACGCCGGAATTCTCTAGCAGCCTGATAGATAAATGTACACCGAAAAAAGAAAAGAAAAATGGTCAGTAAAAAGTTGTGAAAAACGGACAGTGGTTAAAGACGAACATGTGCCAAAATGCCTAATGAAAGATAAAACCGTTTTTTTATTTTTAATTCTGGATGAATTTGCGTAATTTTTAGTGTACAGTATTCTTTTAAGTTACCACATAAGTACATAACAAAGTTTATACATTTCTTTAGCTATTTTTTTTATTATTAAGAGAGGCCTAACATTGTCGAGGCGAAACAGCAGAAACATTTGATTTTTATCGTAATCCAGTGTCCAATTTGCTTGTTGGCCTGACTCTTCATATTTAATTGCCTCCCCACGAGGGTAGTTAGACACATGGTCGATTTTTAATATGGGGAAAATCCATTTCCCCAAAAAGGGGCACTCTGGATTGGGACAAAAATTAAAATTGCCGTAGTCTAGAACGATTTCTCCTGACCGAGAAACAAAATATAAAGAGTACAATTGTCGTTTCCCAACCAAAATGGCGGACTATAAATCGTCTGCAGTTTTTTCCGCGACCTCACAAATGAGTAAGTAAATCCAAATAAATTGTTTTGGACTAATTTCCCAACTGTATTTCCTTTAAAATAATTTAAGGTGAATTTTAAATTAGTCAAACAGTTTATTTGGGTTTACTTACTCATTTGTGAGGTCGGAAAACTTGAGATTTGGGCTTTTTTTTCCAGATTTTTATGTGATCGTGGCTTCCTGTTAAATTTATGACGTCACGTCCGGTACGGATGACCACAAATGTAAAAAAAAAAGTTTTTGTTAGCCTTTCTTGTTTATGCGATTTATAATTAATTTAATTATAGTTTAATAATAAAAATACATTTGTTTAATTATTAGTTTTTTTTTTTTTTAGTTTAATGTAGTAATAAAAAAAATATTTCCATTGAAAATACACATTTTCTTATTAATGTAAATGTTTGAAATAAATAAAAACATATGCTACAATAATTAAACATTTTATTGGATTACATTTAACAAACAAATTATCAACTGAAAGTTATTTTTTTTAATATTTGTCAAAAAATGACATTTTATAGAATTAATTTTGACAAACAAATTATCAACCGAAAGTTCTTTTTTTCTTAACGTTATTTTTTTTATTACACTTCATAACATTTTCTAATCTCATATGAAAGCCTGCCAGACTTTTACAGACCATACCACACACACACACACACATATATATATATATATATATATATATATATATATACGTACATACACGTGTACATATATATATATATACATACACGTGTGTATATGTATATACATACACGTGTGTGTATATGTATATACATACACGTGTGTGTATATATATAGATATACATACACGTGTGTGTATATATATAGATATACATACACGTGTGTGTGTATATATATAGATATACATACACGTGCGTGTGTATATATATAGATATACATACACGTGCGTGTGTATATATATAGACATACATACACGTGCGTGTGTATATATATAGATATACATACATACACGTGCGTGTGTATATATATAGATATACATACATACACGTGTGTGTGTATATATAGATATACATACATACACGTGTGTGTGTATATATAGATATACATACATACACGTGTGTGTGTGTATATATAGATATACATACATACATACACGTGTGTGTGTGTATATATAGATATACATACATACACGTGTGTGTGTGTATATATAGATATACATACATACACGTGTGTGTGTGTATATATAGTTATACATACATACATACACGTGTGTGTGTATATATAGATATACATACATACATACATACACGTGTGTGTGTATATATAGATATACATACATACATACACGTGTGTGTGTATATATAGATATACATACATACATACACGTGTGTGTGTATATATAGATATACATACATACATACACGTGTGTGTGTATATATAGATATACATACATACATACACGTGTGTGTGTATATATAGATATACATACATACACGTGTATATATATATAGATATATATAAATATACATTAGAGTTGGGCGGTTTTTAAATTTTGGTATCGGTTTCGGTTTTTTCCCTTAAAACCTCTGTTTACGGTTCGGTTTTTCGGTTTTTTTTTTTTTAAATTTTTACTATGGAAGCTATTCATTCTCTTGTGTGATGATTAGTTATTATTCAACGTTTAGTTGAATTATGCCACTGTTTCGATAATTTTGTGACTGAATCATTCCCCATGATATGAATCATATAAGTTTTAGGAAACGATTCCTGCGTTATTTTGCCGGTTCATGTATATTTAACTAAATTGTTAAACATACAGTGACGCCCGGCACAATAATTATTTACTAATGTAAATGGATCGTTATTATGCCGGTTCATTTTTTTTTTTTAAACCTAATTGTTATGGCCTTGCGAAAGAAAAGGTAGTGAAATAAATAAGGGCAAATATTTAAAAACAATTTGTTTTCATCATCAGTTGTGTCGGTTAAAGAAATAAATTTAAAAAATCGACCTGCCCTATTGTGTCGGTTAAAGAAATATCTGCTTTTAAGACAAAAAACATTAAAAGTAAAATAATTAAATGAACGGAAATATTAGAGACAATTAGATTATTTAGTCGGATTTCATTTGCTGTAAAGCGTATCTGATGTAATTTCTTTACGAATTGCTGTTTGCAGACGGGAATATTGGGACCCCATTCGTACACAAGCATCTGAAATCTGGCTAAAGAATCTAATTGTCTCTAATATTTTCGTTCATTCAATTAATTTTTATTTTCAACTGCTACACATTTTAATCCAAGGTTGAATTGTTTTACAAACAAACATTGTGAAGCGGCAGCACTTTTTATACCCGCCACGGGAGCCGGAGATACCACGGGCACCAGTAGGCGTGGCTCAAATGAACCAAACAATCACAATCATTTTAAAATAGATATTTTACCTTTATTATTAAAAAAAATACTATTTTTCTTTTCGGTTTATTTTTATTTAGTTACTTTTCATAATATAATTAATGTTGATGGATTTTCCCAACATTACTAAGTCTGCTCTCGATTTAAGTAATTGAAATTAAGGAAAGTTATATATAAAGAAAAAAATAAGCAACAAATAAATGTTACCAAAGGCAACATAAATTATTCTTCTACCTACCTGTATAAGTTTATTTGTTTATTTTATTTATTTTGATAAATGATTTTTTTAAATAAAAATAAATAATAAAATAAACAAATAAACTTATACAGGTAGGTAGAAGAATAATTTATGTTGCCTTTGGTAACATTTACTTGTTGAATTAACTTGTTAAAAATGTGCTTTAATAGGTGTTGCTTCGTAATCCTTGAACCAAGGCCAAACTTTTAAAAATAATGAAGTTATTAAGTTGTTGAATTAACTTGTTAAAAATGTGCTTTACAAAGGAAAAATTTTAATGTAAAATTCTGATTATCTTTATGAAGAAAAACTTTGATAATGTTAAAATATACAGAAAATCACTGGATTTAAACAGTTTCTATTTTAAAATGTTCTTTCAATGAAATCATAAAATAAGTCGTAATTTTGAAGAGTTCACTCCTAATCGAATCAACCGGAAGTAAAAATTAATTTTATCGTTATTTTAAAATATATTGTCGCTTAATAAAGTTTTAAATTATACAAAAAATCAATTAGGCAAAGTTTAATTAAAAACAAACAAAAAAAAACAATCAGGCAAAGTTTTAAATTATAAATAAAATTTCGTTTGATAAAGTTTTAAATAATACAAAAAAATTAATTTAAATAATAAAAAAAAAAAGTAATTTATAGTTAAATAAACACGAGCCGGCAAAATAACGTAAGACTCATTAGTGTGCCAGGCGTCACTGTATGTTTAACAATTTAGTTAAATACACATGAACCGGCAAAATAACGCAGGAATCGTTATTTTGCCGGGACCGGCAATATAGCCTATTCGTAAGTTTTAAGGTGTTGACTGTTGTAATCAAAGTTCTGATACCTTTTCAACAGTTAACTCGTTAAAACAGTGACCAAAGATTCATGAAAGATTTCTGAAGAATAAAACTGAGTTTGAATATACATTCTATCTAATTCTTTAACCCATCAGAAGCTAAAATATAACTCAGAAATGCAAGAAATTAAAAAACGAAAATTTATTTAAACAAACAAAATAATTTTACAAATAAAATTAAGCAAAAATGATGATGAAAATGAAATATTGTCAAAATCATTTGACAGATAAAAATTTTAATTTTTTAATAGGTGAAAATGTTTGCAAGACGCTGTGTCTTGTCGCGTAAAATAAACACACCATATACTTCTCGAATTGCCGGTGTTGACTGTTGGGATGTCTGTCATTTTGTGTGCTCGAAGTTCTGTCAACTGGTGCGTGTTGGGGTTAATATTTGTTTTTAAGACAGGGTAATAAAACTTTATAGACATGCGTAAAAAACTAGTAGTACACCCGAAAACCGCGCCAAGGGAAAAGGAAGGATGGTTAAAAAAAAGTAGAGATTATTAATTCACCTAAAGTCATTTTTTAAGCTTTAAGGCAATTTTAGTCATAGAATTCATGACTTGGATTAAAGTTTAATAATTAAACTTTCGAATAAATTGTCAACTCTAAATAAATACCATATTAACAATTTAGTAAAATATAAATCGTTGCATAGTCTACTTTTTGAATAACCCATTTTTGGGAGAGAAAACGGTATAGTTGAGAGATAGTTCTCTAGAAATGACAATTTATGTATGAAGTGGCTTTTCAAAAGTAAACAATGAAATGCCTAATGTTTAAAATAATTTTAAAAATCCGAATAAAGTGACACTAGCATTGGCAACTACTTTTTTTCTTTTTAAATGTTTATACTTACTCACTACTTTTCGTTTATTTACTTTTACAAGTATTTTTTTTTAATTTCATTTTAATAACTTTTTTTTTTAGATAACTCTGAAACAAACAAATAATTATTTTACAATTTTGAGTTGAATCAAATAGATTTTCGCCATCATACGGAACGCGTTTGATTTTTTCTTTTTCATTTGAAAATAGTTTATGCTAAAAATACGATGTCATGTTGTCTGTCGTATTTCTCTTTTTTCCATTTGAAAATTCAAAATGTTAATGATAAACAAACTGTAAACAAAGATTTCTTCCTACAAGTAGCAATACACATGAAAACATTTAAATTGCTTAAAATATCTCAATAATGGCATATATAGAAAGAGCTTGATGATCTAAGAAAGAATCTTTTTAAATTTTTTAAATCTGACTAAAAATAAGGAAGTTATGACTATTTTTGTGCCTCGCACAATTGGATATTTTCCCCTCTTTAATACCATATGCGTTTCGTCACATTTTTTACACTAATTTTTCAGTAAAAATGTTATATCTTTGTTAAAAAACAAGATTAAGCAATGAAATTTACCATATAAGTGTATTTTTGTACAAGGAATCAGAATATGCCACTGAAAATCTCCAGAAATTAATGGTTTCCAAGTAATCTGCACTAAGTGCACATAAATATGCTGCAATACCTTAAAAATACCATGAATCCATTAAAAGAAAGCAGTTAGAAAACTCAAAGTTGAATTGTAATACATTTTATGTACAAGAAACTAAAATCTAATACTAGGACTGTTTAAAAATGAATATATTGCAAGATTTCTTTAGCATTATTGTAGATTTACACCTTCTGCTAACTCACCCCCTTACCTCCCCAAAATATGAGATTCTACTTTTTTTATTTAGGCAATTAAAAAAAATTGAAAAACTTGGCAGAAAGAAAGAAACAAAAACAATTATTTTAGAATTTAGAGTGGGGATCAGTTTCAAATAAAATAATCCCCCATTTCAAGGCCATTCTAGCGTTTTAGGACAGTTAATTATTTTTTCTATGGGAGAAAAATCCTGTGCGTTTTTCTTGTTTTTTTTTGTTTTTTTAGACGATTATAAGGGTTTTTGTGGGAGGAGGGGGGCTTACCACTTGTTAGTGGTAGGG
Organism: Sepiola atlantica; assembly: GCA_963556195.1. Lineage (NCBI taxonomy): Eukaryota > Metazoa > Mollusca > Cephalopoda > Sepiida > Sepiolidae > Sepiola > Sepiola atlantica. Next base: position 63,811,050 of record OY744537.1, on the reverse strand, counting down.
CTAGGGGCAATTAAGTGTGAACACCCTGAAAACTTAGCAGAAAGAAAAAACCCCAATTCATTTAGAATTTCGAGTGGGGGATTAGTTTCACATATATTTAATGCAGAATAATTCACCATTTCCGGGCCATTCTAGCGTTTTAAGGCATTAATCAATTTTTTTCT
>OY744537.1:63753386-63800886 GCA_963556195.1 Sepiola atlantica | reverse complement strand
GATAAGCAATTCAACAAGTAGCAAAAATAAACTCAAAAACACATATTGAATAGTTCTACCAAAATATTTCGATCGTTTATAATACGATCATCCTCAGTAGGTAACAGAACTTTGAACACATGTGTAAAGATATACATACACACGTGTATATATACATATATATACATATATATGCATGTGTATATACATGATCATATAAACACATATATGTATACATAATCATACACACACGCATATATATACATAATCATACACACACACACATATATATTCATATGTATATATAAACGTATACCTACACATGTGTATATACATACACATGTCTCTATATATATATTAATACATACACATGTCTATATACACACATGCACATATATATGCATATACACATACATACAAATTAATCCTAAAATTGCAATGTATTATGCCAAATTTATTGAATTTGAAGTAATGGTACTTATATTTAAGTTAGTTATATCAAATAAAACTAAAAATCGCACTGAACTGGAAAATCGCTAGTAGGTTTATGAAAAGTGGGTCATTGGCCGGACGGTATTGTAGATTTTTACCATATATATATATATATATGTTACCACGTTCTTGAAAATTGAATTTGTGTTGCAGTATCTGTTCTAATGTTGCACTTACTTTATTCTGTCCTCGGTCAATAAAGGAGAAGTCATTCTAGACTGAGGCATTTTATTATTGTTCCAATCCAGAGTTCCCGTTTTGGGGGAGCTACATTTTCTCCAGATTAAAAACCAACCTTGTGGCTAAATCTGCACTAGTGGGAAGGCAACTAAATAGGAACGACAGAATAAATGGTAAAAGTTCAGAATAGTTAGCAGTCGAGAAATCGTACACATATACGCACATACACTCATATACATATATATAGTATATATACACACACATACATATATCTGTACATATATGCATGTATATACATACATGTACATGCACATATATGCATGTATATACATATATGTACACACATAAAAATACTAAAAATATTAAAGAAAATGTAATTATTAAAATGTCGCCCGGGCGACATCTTGCGCGATTTACGCGACACGGAAACTGCTCTCAATCGGAAACCGCTTGGAGTTACATGCTCAAATTTTCAGGATTTCTTAGTTTTTATGATGTCCATCTGTGGTGCAAGTTACAACAAAATCTGAGGACATGGGTTTCAAGCCCTGGATGATTTGACATGGAATAACCCCAGTGAGAAACTGTATTATTACATGTATGTTACTTCTTTATTAATTTATAACATAAAATTAGAATTGTATTTACAGTTTCACTGTAAATCATTTGCATAATTCAATAAGGATCCACCAATTCATAATTACCGAATTCGGAATTAATCTTACCCTAAAAATTTCAGAACTGCCATGCGGAAGTGGTTTTCATTTTAGTTATATTTAGCATAATTTCACTTAGTTACAAACTTACGATTAGATTTTCATTAATCCAATAAATGTAACTATTTAATTTTGTAAGACATACATTTCAATATCTTCTTAGAAGATTTGACACAGAATAGAGCATGGTGTCATCAGCAAATATACCTATCTCGGACACAATTGTATCAGGGGGGTTGTTTATAAAGATAAGGAAGGTCAGGAATAATAGCGGTCCAAGGATCAACCCTTGGGGTACACCCACATTTATGTCATGTTGTTTAGATGTACGACCATCTAGGACAACCTGGATCTTTCTTTTACCTAAAAAGGGTGTGATAATATAAAATATTCGTCTAGTAAATACTATACAAATTAATTTTCATAAGACCGTCATGCCAGACCCTTTCAAAAGCTGTAGCTTCACCAACTTTATCCAGTGTATGGTAAATGCGTTCCAAGATGACTGTTAGGATATCTGCAGTAGAACGGGCTTGCCTAAATCCATACTGTTGGTCAGAAAGAAGTTTAGCATTAACGAGGTGGTGGACTATCATTATTCAAAGACTAGCTAAGATCGGGAGGAGACTGATAGAGCGATAATTTTGCGGGTCAGTTCTTTAACTAGAATTCTTGAACCCTGGTACAACAGAGGTAATTTTCCAACTATCAGGGAAGCAAGATTCAGCAAGGCATTTGTTGTAGAGTTTGGAAAGGGTAGGATAAGATCAGGCCTACATGCTTTGGAGGTGTCAAGGTTTTTTAGGTCTTTACTATTAATTGATTAATGTCACATACCAAAACAAACTTTAAAACATTCTTGTTTCACAAAATTTATTTGTTTCTTCATAAACAAGTGTCATTTTTTATATTACTCCCGGGCAATGCTGGGTAAGTACAGCTAGTTGTTTCTAAAGACATTCAACCAAATAGCTTGATAAATTCTGCAAAAAGACGTTTACATTAATTTTTGTAGCAGTCGTTTTGTTGTTATTATGCTTTCTTTTCACTGTATTTTAGGACCATGCTGCATCTGTTGATCTTTTGAAAACTTTACAAGATCTACCAATGACTCTGGATGTCCTTCAGGTAAATTTAGTATTGTTATTCTTTCTGCTTATCCTTGCAGTAAAACTTATATCTTCATTCTTCATTTCTAATGATTTTTTTTTTTGTGTTAAAATAAAAAAAAACAATTAATGTATAATGAACGTTTTCGATGCTTTGTTGAATCATCTTCAGGTGACAAAAGCAAATGAACAAAGCTGGAGAAAAGAGAATTTCAAGATAGCCGAGAAACGCGCACGTGAATTCAGTTAGACACTAAAAGAACGGACTCGCACTGTTCCAGGAAAGTCGTTAACAATTTAAATTCCGTGACGCCAACATTCGTGTAACAGGATAAAATTGTCTTACATTAAGGATTTTAAAAAGTTACTACTGGTTTCATATGTAATGTTATTAATTGTAGCTTGCTGAGTTTTAATAAAGATAGCTTTGAATATTTTTAAAAAAATTTTAATTGACTTATTATTAACTAAAATTAGTCTTAAATGTGGGGGAGAGGCAGTTATGTTTTTGTAGATGTTGGTAAATTGAGCTAGAGTTTACAAGATGCATGGTGAGGTGGTGGGATAGAGTAGTGGTTGTAAAACCAATGTAGCTATTAGCTTTATTATTATTGTGGGAGTTACATTCTCCCAAAAGGGCATTTAAACTTATAAATAACATTGTTTTGTTTTTTTATGGGCTGGGAGAAGTTGTTTTTTTACTACAAGATTTTGGGTCTTAAATTTCTTATAGTAAATAATGAGTCTAATTTAATTATTATTGTTATAGAATTAAACTAACACTTACCAGCATAAGGGCCTCAACTGACATCCATCTCATGGAGGAGTGCTTGTTCGAATGAATGAACATTTATACACTAAAATGACCACTTGTGAATCTCAGCCAATCAGAACACAGAGAATGGACTTTCCCTTCTGAGCATAATGGAACATTCTAGCCTTGTTATAAACAGGCATTATCTTGCTGCTCAACAGTCTGACTTATCTTGCTGCTCAACTTCGTGCAAAATTTCAGAAAAATTGAATGGATGGTCGCGGAGAAAAATCAGTATGAACAAACGGACGGACGAACACTCCATATCTCGAATGTTGAAGAGAATAATGAACACAAAAGAATAATGAGCATGAAACTAAATTGTTACACATGTCATAAATGTATTGTTTATATGGGTAAACTGGTTTTCATTGATCTTAAATTGCCGTCCACTATTTGATGTACAATTGGGTGGGTCAATTTTCATGATGAATTTTCCAAACGGCACCCATGCATTATCCTCTCTACGTGGCCAGTGAAAGTTATTGTTCTGGGTTCCAACCTATGAGGATGCATGAATCTGCATGTGACGTATTTATTTTCCAAATTCACTTGATCAATAAGGACTATCCACCAGTACCCATCAAACAGGCATGCTGCATAGTCGTTTGGTTGAAGGAGCTTCTCCATCTCTTCTGATGATGGCATCGTCGAGAAAGTATGGTTCTCGATCATGTAGCTCTTGTCATCACTGAGCTGTTTACCCCAAATTGAAGTAGATGATGCTGGCTTAAAGTGATGACAGCTTCGAGTACCTGGCACTGTGTCTCCTTCAGCATATCGCTTGTCCATACTCTCCCGAACAGCAACCATATCCTTTTTGTAAATTGAAAAGAGGATTCCCTTTAGCTCCTCCTGACATAACTTCTTCACTGCCTTGAATGTCAAGATCTGGTCGTTAACATGTCTCTGCAAACTGGTTTGTGCCATCTTCCGTTTGACTGTACCTCCTATGCCATCGCAAAGGGACTTCCCATGGCTAGTAGCAAAGAAGGACCACAAAGCTTGGAATCCAAAGTCAAGATTGTGGTTGCAGAGGTTCATAAAGTTTTTGTAGTTCTTGTATTGACCTGCACACCCATCACTCCAGTACTCGAGACGTTTGATTTGAGGAAGATTCTCTTTAATGTAATCACATACCAGCTGTTGAAGTTGATGCACAAAATTGGTATCGTGAGTCTGAAATTACGCACAAACATTTGTGAACAAGTTCGTTCTCAGAGTTCTTGTAGTAAAGAACCACAGGATGCAGAGTACACTGTTCTTTGTTCCAGTGATACCCCTGCACTTCATCCTGAACAATGAAGTGATAATTCTCTGAAATCAAGCAGCAACAAACAAGTTTCACCATCCAGCTCATCTTTCCTCTTCTTTAGATACCGAGCTTGACTCTTTGCAATGTACGAATGTTTAGTGATGCAATCGATTTGGTCAATAAATTGCTCTACAGGACGTGAGTTTGTGCGTAATGTTGTACGGTCAGTGCTGTCCCACTGAACGAAATCTATATCGTCTGTAATCTCAAACTCCTCAAATTTTGCAGTAACATGCTCGCGTAAAGAACTGCTCGTTGCACAATTAGAACATCGATGCACCATGCATTTCAAGCTTCTCTAGATCGCACACTATCAATGATATCATGTCTTTGTATGTGGTGTTGATCAGAGGGAATTTTTCATGCTCTTCCTATGGATTTTCTATTGGTTCTCCATCTCTTTTTGCTCTCTCCCTTCAATAAGCCCGTTCTTTAATCTTCTCTTTCGGAAACTTCTGTTGACTTTCTCGCAGGCATCATTCACTTTTCCGGTCTTTTGTAGAGCATGGGATTTCATTGGGGTTATCCCCATCATTCCAAGAGTAGCATTTAGGAGGTCCCGTTGCTCGGACTGAAGTAATGTCGATTCAAGCACGTTAGGTTCACACTCTGCACTCTCCTCTTCCAAGGATTCATAGTCATCTGTTGAATCCTTGTCTCCAGCCAGACGCTCCTTCACTTGTGCATGACAGTTCTTACAGACATTCCATCCGGAACAATAGTTTTGTCATTGATTCTGAATTCCATGGACCTGAGCCCTACAGCCATAGCGAGTGATATGTTGTGTGTCCCATCAGGCTTCTTCTTCTTAGTATGGAGTTTGAACAGGTCGATGCACTTACTTCCTTTCTTGAACAAACCATTGCTATACTTTCTCTCGTGGTACTTGCATATACTACCCAGATCACAGTTCTGTTCCAAACCAGCTCTCCAACGATAGACAGTCAGTTTGTTCATCTTCAGACAGTTCTGCAAATGATTTCAATTCTACAGCAGTTTTCTGGTGACATTCATCTTTCAGACTTTTTCCAAAACATGTTTCAACATCACTTCTAAATTTTTTTTGGTGAACTTGCAATCCATTCATTCCATTTTCACATGCATCTAAAATTGAAACAAATTTTTATGTTATGGTAAAATTACTGACAAAAATCCTAAAAAAAAATAACAATAATAAAACCCCAAAAATACCTAGGACAACTTTAGTGAAAAGCCCTATAGCCATGACAAGCTTAATGTGCAGGTATTTTTTTACGTTTGATTTTGTTTTGTTTTTTGGAGATTTTACAATTGTTTTGGACTTTTTGACAAAATGTAAAAAATTACTCCAAAAAGGGGTGTTTTAACCCTAAAACACCCTGAGATGCGTGCCCCAGGGATTTTTGTTGGTTTTATTTTATTTTGGGGGGGGGATTTTTTAACAAAAAGTCCAAAATGACCCTGAGAAGGGGTGTTTTTGAGCCCTAAAAGTTTTTCCGGGGGTAAGTGTCATACTTATATAAGTGTATTTATTATATCTTGGTTTTGTGAGAGTTTCAGGAAAATCTAATGGATGGATCAAAAGTTAATGGGCAGAATGTGTCAATTTTGTCTGTTTTGGGGTATTTCACCCTATTTTGGACCCTTTTTGAGCCCCTGAGGATGCAACCAGAGTTTTTTCTGGAAACAAGCTTTGGAGAAAATCTGACCATCATTGGTATGTAAGTTCATGTAAAAATCATAAAAATCTAATGGACGGTTCTCAAGAAAATCCCATCTACAACCAAGTGTCGCAAAATCCATTTTGTGGTCATTACAAAGCTATAATTTACAAAAATACTGTTTTTGGCCCTTTGAAAATGCATTTTGTCATTTATAGATCATCTCCAAATTTCATCAGGCTATTCATCTTGCCACAAAATCTCCATAATGAAAATTACAAGCCCGTTTGACAAATTAGCATTCCCAGTTGATTTTTTTATTTTAAATTATTGTTATTTAATCGCAATAGTTATTAAGAGCTCAGTAAATGGAGTTCAAAACTGTTGGAATTATGCAAATATCCCTAGTGGTTCAAAAGTTATGAGAATTTAAAGGTCTAAAATTTGGGGTTAAAAGTTGACATCATTTTAACGCACCAATTACTTGAAATCACGGACCAATTCATAACAATAAATTCAGTAATTTTGTCATAGTTTCTTTATTCCTGGAGCAATTTTGATAAAACTTGGCATTATTATGTAAAATTGTATGTTCTTTCAGATTATGCACTCAGATTTTATGTATCTCTATGTTGTAACCCATTATTTAGAGAATAAAGGTACGAATATTAGCGTTTTTTTTTACTTATTACTTTATCACAAGATTATTCAACATTTTTATTTAAACATATCAGATTCAACCTTTCTTTTAGGCAATTACATGTGAACACTGAAAAACTTGGCAGAAAGAAACAAAAACAATTATTTTAGAATTTAGAGTGAGGATTAGTTTCACATAAATTTAATGTAGAATAATCCCATCTTTCATAGCCATTATAGCGTTTTAGGGCAGTTAATCATTTTTTTTTCTATAGGAGATGAATCCTGTGCGTTTTTCTTGGGGGTGCGGTCTCTCCTTTGTTTTCTTTTGGGTGGGGGGTGCGATTATTTGTAGTTTCAAGAGGGTCTTTGTGGAAGGAAGAGGGGCTTGCCACTCGGACTTAGTGGTAGGGTCAGGGGCAATTACGTGTGAACACCTTGAAAACTAAGCAGAAAGAAAAAACAATTTAGAATTTAGAGTGGGGGATTAGTTTCTCATAAATTTAATGTAAAATAATTCAACATTTTTGCGCCATTCTAGCGTTTTAGGACAGTTAATCAATTTTTTTTCCATGGGAAATAAATTCTGTGCGTCTTTCTTTATGGGGGGGGGTCTGCTTTTTTTGTTTAAGACTGTGTGGTTTTAATGGGCTTTTTGTAGAATTGGGGGCTTGCCACTAGGACTTAGGATTAGTTTCAATATATATTCACTATTCATCTTCAAGGGAAAAATACATAAAATGATAAAAAACATCATAAAATTACATTATTTTGTTGCCGTATGAATTGGTTTTGAGACTCATTCACGCAAATAAAAATTCATTCAAAGTACAAATAACTTACAAATTTTAGTATAGATTTTATTTTTCAAAAATATAAAGCAGAAAACTTTTCATAAAAATCTTGAACATTTTCATGGCATGGAATTTTCCATAATCTCCCAGAACTTAAGCATTCTGGGAACAAACCAATTTTCAGAATAAATTGTGTGCACATCATCTCTGTCTGGCCAAAAATAAATCCTAATAATATAATAATATACCACGAGTATGTTTACATTCGGCATAATATACAGCAATGTTCAAGTACGACTAACTCTAAGCAAAGTTGTTTCCAACCGGAAACGGTGTCCGTTCGAAATTGGTTCCGATAATAAAAACCTCCTGTTTTGGTTAGTTTTGTACTGAATTTTATTTTAAATAATTTATTAGACAAAAAAAAATAATCACAGTTACTAAAAATAAATAATCACAGTTACTGAAAATAAATAATCACAGTTACTGAAAATAAATAATCACAGAGGGAAAATAATAAAATAGGTTGTTTCAGAAATCATAGTACTGTTATTATATGGCCGAAGTAATTTACTTTTACTTGTCGACGCCAGAGAAACTCCTGCAGGTAGCTATTGAAATGTGCTGCACTTGTACCTCGCATGGACCTTAATTTGTCTTTAGCGTGACTCCATGAGCCTTCAATACGATTCGTGTGGATCGTATTGTCTACGGGATCCACAAAATTATACGTGTGGTTTACCACATCATGGTTAGGTAGGGCATTGTAGGCCCTGCCAACCATTCCAACGTTTTCTTTTCTCCTTGTGTGTCCATTAGTAACACTTGCAAGGAGATAGTGCGCAACCGACATTCATCTGCGGTTAGTACGTCTTACACGATATAATTCATTATCATAAAATACAAAAGAAATAAAACCAGAAAATTGACTACCAGAAACTAGAGAAAATTAAACTAAAGAATACCGGAAGTTGTTAAGTACGAAGTTTATTATCGGGTACGGATGGCGGCGTAACACCGTAGCAGCGCCGCAGAAACTGCTCTTACAGTTAGTCGTACTTGAACATTGCCAATATACGAACTCATAATTTTGCAGTCCGTTTTCTTTTTTTTTTAACTAAAGTTTCATAAACTTTTCTGACGTTAAAATGTCGCATTCTTAATATTTACGTATAGCATGGAAATGAAAAATACACTCGTGACGGCCACGAGTATGTTTACATTCGGCATAATATACAAACTCATAATTTTGCAGTCCGTTTTTACTTTTTTTAACTAAAGTTTCATAAACTTTTCTGACGTTAAAATGTCGCATTCTTAATATTTACGTATAGCATGGAAATGAAAAATACACTCGTGACGGCCACGAGTATGTTTACATTCGGCATAATATACAAACTCATAATTTTGCAGTCCGTTTTTACTTTTTTTAACTAAAGTTTCATAAACTTTTCTGACGTTAAAATGTCGCATTCTTAATATTTACGTATAGCATTAGGGGTGGGCTATAGAAACAAAATTTTTCAAATTTATGCCAAAAGTGGCTTATTACCTTCATTTATATGTAACTAGATGGGAACAAGTGATTTTTTTCAAAACGGGTCAAAATTGGAGGGTCGCAAGCCTCAAACGAGATTTGGCCGTGTCGATCCGTGAAAACGGCCCAAATTTCACCCCAAAAGACACTTAGCCACTTATTGCAAGTCTTAGGGTACATTTTTTGACCATCGATTACACAATTTTTCTCCACAACTCCCAAAAATCGATGAAAATGGCCCTAAATTCTCAATTTCTTGGATATGATACTGTAAAACTCCAGTGTATGAAGCATTGATTTGGTACAGAAGCATCTAAAATTTGCATATCAACTCATTAAGATACTTATCATTAACCAGTAAAATATCAATATAATGCTTTAAAGAGTTCATCTATCACATCATAATTCTCTAGCACAAATACTGGTTTCCGTTTTGTCAAGTCCCATGCACCAATGACATTGCACGGCAAAAATTTAATTTTCAATGTCTTCTGCTCCTCAATCCGCGAAGGATGATGCCATGTTTTCTTTCTATTGTGGTTGGGAAGTGGTTCTAGATATTCCACAATATATTCATCCATCCCAACTTTCTTCCGTGTCATACCAATGAACCACTCTCGTCCCTTCGGTGTATCCCATATGGCAACGCACGGTTCGTTCAGCTGAACATCATCCCCCTGATCAGTATCGGTGAGCACAGGTGGACACTCGCCAGATTAATGCAGCTCATTGTACATACTATCAGCATCCGGAAACGAAATTGCTTCTTCACTTGGTGTCTCATGACTGCCAGACAGAAGAATCCCCGGATTTATCTTCATCTGTACTACAGGCATCGACTTCACCAGGTACAAATGAGGAAAATCTTTGCAGTCTTGAGGGTTCAGTTCTTTTCTCAGGAGGATTTCGTTCCACAAGGTTCTCTACTTGTCCTTTTCTTCTCCCATTGACTTCAATCCCACCTCAAGCTCCTTTACTGAAGTGAATGGACCACCATGATTTTTTCAGAATTTCGTTTGCGCGATCCACCTTTTTAAGCGCTTTGGTCTTCTTTTCTGTGAGCTTTCTTCTGGTGATTTCCTCTTGGCTCTTGAACCACTGTTTCTCCTGTTCGTCCAACAGCTTAGCAATTGCTCTCGTTTCTTTATCAATCGACACGACTTTCGACTGATAGAGAGTCATGTCATCTCTCATGCTGCTTGCTGTGAAATTTCGCTTGGAGCAAGATGCAGCACGAATAGCTATCTTATCCATATGGAATGTGTCGATAAGCCACTTACGTGCAAGAGACTTTTGATTAAAAAAGAATCTACACTCATGGTCATCAAAATCATCAGGGTTCACATCTTTTCCCAACAGGTTGAAAAGGACACAGTGTTCTCGTTTTCACTTGATCATGTTCAAACGTCTGGAACCTTTAGCTTTGTAGACGTTCGTGTCGTAGACTTTTAGCAATCGATCAAATTTATGTTTGATCCCAGGTATCGTTACATAATGAACATCACTTCCAAAGGCTTTCTGCCACAATTGTAGAGGCTGCAAAGAGAACTGATGAACATGGTTTTTCTGTGTTATGGTACTGTATTTGGCAGCATGATGTTGTATAGCTTGAACACACTTAGCCTCAGTCGGAAGAGAATCAAGCAGAAGAAAAGTCCAATCATCATTACAGTAATTCTCATCAATCTGCCCTGCTGCACCAGCCATGTTCACTGCATTTACTAACTGAAAAAGAAAGCATAGTGCAATGAATCATTTCACAATTAGTGCAATGTAGTGTCATCAAGTCCATTTAAAGAAGACAATGAATTGCTATTAAAAGGAAACATTTCCTTATATGGTAATTTTCATTAAAACTCAGTTTTGGCCCTTTTTCTCTTATTTTTGACCACTTTTTGTCATTTTTAACACTTAAGAACACCAAAAAAGAATGGGAGAAGAAAGCAGGGTGCCCATTTCAGTTTTTCCCAACTGCTAGGAGCTATACAGAGTTGTCTTATAGACTAGGGGAGATGATAATAGCTGTTTTTCGGCCAAAAACCACCATTTTGGCCAATTTTGGGGCAATTTTGACCCATTTTGGACCCTGAGATACCCTAAGAAGCCCTATACTTGTAGGACAGTATATGAGAATGACAAATTCTGGTATATAAAGGCATTTCTGGTCAAAAAATGTACCCTAAGACTTGCAATAAGTGGCTAAGTGTCTTTTGGGGTGAAATTTGGGCCGTTTTCGCGGATCGACACGGCCAAATCTCGTTTGAGGCTTGCGACCCTCCAATTTTGACCCGTTTTGAAAAAAATCACTTGTTCCCATCTAGTTACATATAAATGAAGGTAATAAGCCACTTTTGGCATAAATTTGAAAAATTTTGTTTCTATAGCCCACCCCTAATAGCATGGAAATGAAAAATACACTCGTGACGGCCACGAGTATGTTTACATTCGGCATAATATACGAACTCATAATATAGCAGTCCGTTTTCTTTTTTTTTAACTAAAGTTTCATAAACTTTTCTGACGTTAAAATGTTGCATTCTTAATATTTATGTATAACGTGGAAATGAAAATGTCATGAAAAATACTCGCGAAGGCTGCGTGTTTGTTTACACTCGGTCGAGTATAACGCATAATTTTTCAGTCCGTTTTTTTCCAAAACTAAAAGTTCAACAAACATTCCGGCTATTTAAATATTATTCAAATTTCACATATTATATATCAAAATAATTCTAAATCTATTTTCTATTTAAAAATATTTGCGAATAAGATGCGTACCTTATATTTTTTGAAGAAATGTCGGTTGAGTTTACTCTATCGTATTTCGCCTTCAAATGCTCTAAGAAAAAAAATATAACTACCTAGTTGTAGTTTAAGGTGTGTTCTGATTAGTTGTAGAATTTTAAGAATATTGATGAATATTGGCTGCTTTAACTTTGAAAAGCAAACGAACGTGTAAAATTGAGTCTTAAAAAAAGCTCATATTTTTGATTTTCGGCTGTTTTAAGTAAAAACCGTTTTAACTCGCTGTAAAAAATAATTCCATGAATAAAAGCACACACAAATTACATATTCGGAAAGATTTTTTTATTTTCTTTCCAACCATATATATATTTTTAAAATTGGACCAGAAATAAGCGAGAAATTGCGATTTGAACGCATTAAGGTACGAAATCACAAATGTCGCATGATATCGGCAGCAGGCTGGGAATGCTAGACAAATGCTGCAAAATCCAATTTTAGGGTTTTCTGGCAAAAGCCAGAAAACCCTAAAATTTGATAAAAATGCAGTTTTCATCGTCCCGAAATCTACATTTTTTGTGTTTCAATCCTCTTCAAATTGTGATATCTCATCATTCCTGTCATGGGGTTCCTTTAAATCCTTTTAGACGATATGTGGAAGGACTATTAGAGACTGACTGGTGTTGGTAATGTGACAAATTTGTGTTTTTTAGCATAAAAACTGAAAAACCGCAACTTTCGGCATTAAATTTCAATGTGAAGGAATAAAATACCGAGTATGAACCTATATATTTTCTGAATGTTCTATTTTGTGGCTTTCTAAATATTAAAACAGATATCACCTCTGACCCCTAGAGTTGTCTTTTTTTGATCCCCAAAGTTACGCCATTTTGGGGGTTCCCGCGGAAGCTGTCTCGGCATATAAATGTGCAAGAAAGTCCCACAAGATGAACTCCCCTAGCTTTCTAAGGCTGATTTTCGGATTCCTTGGTCAAAACCCCCTACTAGATGCAATTTTCTAGGCCAGAAACTAAATACTTTTCAAAATATTTACAATTTTGTAATAGCGAGCAGTCCCGTTGCGATTCGGCCTCTTGGCCTTAGATTGGCTGGGCTCAAAAACACGGTTCCCATTGATTGGTGGGTCTGAAATTTGGCAGTTCATCATAACTTATGTATATCTTACAGGGGTCAAAAGGATAAAAAAAATTCTGAGAGGCCTGGATGACTTGGCATGGAATGTCCTACATGGCAACCAATGATAATAATTATGTGACTCTTATAACAATATGCACTGGCATTACAGCCCATAGTTACTTTGCAGTTTTATATATGCCTACTCTAAAACTAGTTGGACCAGCTTAGTCTGGCACAAGGCCATTCAGTATCTTGCACTGTTTCTGAATTTCTTCAATGACCATTCCATCTAACTTATAAAGTCAGACCCAAATAGCATTTAAACTGACAAATCAAACTTTACTTCTGACTCGCCAGTTTACATTGTTATGCCATATATGGCAATATAATAATGTGCTTTGTCCGACCTAGACACTGCTAATATGAAACACTTTCGAATGATCATCTAAAAATAAAAATCAGCAAGGTGGATAAATCATTTTAAATTGAAGAATATAATAAGAGTTGTCTACTTTAAATTAAATGTGCACACAAATAAAATTGAAAATGACTTCACTTCATCACAGGTATTGTTGGGTAGGTACAGCTAGTTCACAAGAATAGTGATTAGATTCTTCATGTTGCATGTAGGGTTTTTCTTTTGTTTTCTCATCATGATTTTATATATGTACTAGCAGGGTTACCTGGCGTTGCCCGGGGCTCTCCCTCCCTCCTTTCCGCAAGCAAAATAGGATATTGAGAATTTTCTCCCGGACAACGCCGAATATTTAGAAAATCAAGACGGCCTCCAGAGCACTACTAAAATCACTCTTACCGATCCCCCCTCCTTTTCATCTGCACAATAGTCCGAAAAGAAACACTACAGTAGCTCTATCTAGAACATTTAGCACTTTTCTCCCGGACAACGCCGAAGCCTCTGGGTCCTATACTGTAAAAGCACCCCCGGTGCTGGGTCCTATACTGTAAAAGCACCCCCGGTGCTGGGTCCTATACTGTAGAAGCACCCCGGTGGCTATACTGCAAAAGCCTCTGGATCCTATATTGCATAAGCACTCATGGTCCCTCTTCTGTAGAAGCATTCGGGTCCTATATTGTAGAAGCACCCCTGGTGCTGGTCCCTATACTGTAGAAGCACCCCTGGTTCCTATACTGCAGAAGCCCTTGGGTGGTCCTATACTGTAGAAACCCCTCTCCTAATCCCCCCCCCCCCCCCCGGTGCCTATACTGCAGAAGAACCCCCCGCCCAGGTCCATATACTTCAGAAGCCTCCGGGTCCTATATTGTATAAGCACCCCCGCAGGATGAAGATGTTGATAATTCCCCCCCCCCCCCCCCCCAAAAAAAAATAAATTTCTCTCCCTCCTATCGCCGGCATGATGTGAATGCTAAATATGTTCCTATCGCCGCCCCGGTGCACGTGCTAAATACGTACCTATCGCAGCCCTGGAGCGCATTCTATATACATACTTACTGCCATCCCTGTTCACATGCTATATAGTACCTATCGCCACCTCCATGCACTACTATACACGTACCTATTGCCACCCTGGTGCACATACTATATATATATATACCTATCGCCGCCCCGCTGCGCATACTATATTCGTATCTATTGCCGCCCCGGTGTGCATACTATATACTTACCTACGAAATATTTTAAGTTCAAAAGAACAAAAAAATTTGGCTCGACCCCCTAAAAAGTTTGGCCCGACCCCTACTTTTTACCCCGACCCCTAATATTTCAAGCTGCACCCCCCAATTTTGTTTTACTCTCCCCGAACCCTGAGAAATATTTTGAGTTATAAACAAAAAAATAAATTTAAAAAATTGGCCTGACCCCTAAAAAGTTCGACCTGACCCCTAAAATTTTCCCCGATCCCTCAATCTTTTCAGCCAACCCCCTCCCAACTAATTTTTCACTCTTCCCCAACCCTGAGAAATATTTAAAGTTACATGTCGACGTTATTTAATATGTATACAAATATTAGTGAAAACAATGGCGGAGCATAATTATTTCTCTTCTTACTTTACTTATTGAGACGTTATTTAACATGTATACAAATATAAGTGAATACAATGGCGGAGCATAATTATTTCTCTTACTTTACTTATTGAGACGTTATTTAACATGTATACAAATATTAGTGAAAACAATGGCGGAGCATAATTATCTTTTTTCTTACTTTACTTATTGAGACGTTATTTAACGTGTATACAAATATTAGTGAAAACAGTGGTGGAGCATAATTATCTTTTTTCTTACTTTACTTATTGAGACGTTATTTAACGTGTATACAAATATTAGTGAAAACAGTGGTGGAGCATAATTATCTTTTTTCTTACTTTACTTATTGAGACGTTATTTAACGTGTATACAAATATTAGTGAAAACAGTGGTGGAGCATAATTATCTTTTTTCTTACTTTACTTATTGAGACGTTATTTAACTTGTATACAAATATTAGTGAAAACAGTGGTGGAGCATAATTATCTTTTTTCTTACTTTACTTATTGAGACGTTATTTAACGTGTATACAAATATTAGTGAAAACAGTAGTGGAGTATAATTATTTCTGTTCTTACTTTACTTATTGAGACGTTATTTAACATGTATACAAATATTAATAAAAACAGTGGCGGAGCATAATTATTTCTCTTCTTACTTTACTTATTGAGACGTTATTTAATATGTATACAAATATTAGTCAAAACAATGGTGGAGCATAATTATTTATTACTTTAATTTTACTGATACTACACTAACTTCACACCTCTCAAAAAGGAGGAGGTAATACCTGGGAGGATGGTATCATGTCAACAGAAGAAACGCGGTGGATAAGCAACCCTTGCTTCACTATAAACTCATGTTCAAAAAAGTGCCGTTATTGATTAAACAACACTTGCGTCACTATGGACGCATGTTCAAAAAAGTGCCGTTAGGGATTAAGCCACTCTTGCTTCACTATAAACTCATGTTCAAAAAAGTGCCATTATTGATTAAGCAACCCTTGCTTCACTATGGACTCATGTTCAAAAAAGTGCCGTTATGGTTTAAGCAACCCTTGCTTGACTATAAACTTGTGTTCAAAAAAGTGGCGTTATTGATTAAGCAACCCTTGCTTCACTATAGACTCATGTTCAAAAAAGTGCCGTTAGTAATTAAGCAACACTTGCTTCACTATAAACTCATGTTCCAAAAAGTGCCTTTTTTTTTTCCGACACTCCCCCCTCCCCCCTAATTTGACCTGAAGCAGTCACACCGCTGCACTATCTCCACAACTCTCAATAAGGAGGAGGTAATGCCTAGGATAGTGGTATCATAACAACAGAACGGGCATGAGGGAGGAAGGGAAAGTAGAAAGGGTGGGAGTGAGAGGGAAAGAAGTGTTGTAGTGTGAGGGATTTTCTTCCGTACACTCTTTTCCTCTGACGTCATTTCCTGTTAAAAGCGTGACTTTGCATATTTCTCAAAGTATACATGATAGCATTGTTTTTTTTCTCAAATTAGTACTAAACAACGTTGAAAATCGAGAAAAAAGTCACCCCCGATTGGAGAAAAGTGCTCAGTCGACCCCCGAATAGTCAGTTTTTTTTTCCGGTTCTGAGATATTACACGTCCCAGGGCTGGCCGGTCATAATGATGTCAACCGTGTGACTGTTTGTTGGGTACTCTTGGAGGAGTATCTGGACATACAAACAAACAAACAGACAGACAAACATACAGACAAGTGCCCTTTATATAGGAGAAGAAGAAGATAAGAGAAGAAGACTAGCGGGGCTACTCGGCGTTGCTCGGGGTCATAAAAACATAATTGAAGAAAAATCGCGTGTGTAACATCTTTATATTCAAACTTCTATTTCTCCCCCTCTTCTATAGCTGTCTCTTTATCTTTCTACTTTTCTCTTCCCTGGTCGCCCCATTTCACCGCTACTTTCTAATTTTGCCTTTTGCGAAAGCTGCTTCTTCCCCACCATTTCATCCTACGTTTCCCAAGGCAATAGTATGACATATTTCTATAAAAATACGACCTCTGTCTGCACCTTCTATATAAGTACTTATCTCCGCCCTGCTGTTCATACTATATACCTATCTATCGCCACCCCAGTGCACATAATATATACATACCTATTGCAACCCCGGTGCAGATACTATATAAGTACCTATCGCCACCCCGGTGCAAATGCTAAATATGTACCTATTGCCGCCTCGGTGCGAATGCTAAATACGTACCTATCGCCGCCCCGGTGCAAATGCTAAATATGTACCTATCGTCGCCCCGGTGCGAATGCTAAATACGTACCTTTCGCCGCCCCAGTGCCCATTCTATATACGTAGCTATCACGGCCCTGGTGCACGTGCTATATACGTACCCATCGCCGCCCTGGAGCGCGTGCTAAATACATACCTATCACCGGCCCGGTGCGCATGCTATATACGTACTTATTGCCCCCCCATGTGCACATGCTATATACATACCTATCCCCACCCCTGAATGCTAAATATGTACCTATCCCCACCCCTGAATGCTAAATATGTACCTATCCCCACCCCTGAATGCTAAATATGTACCTATCCCCACCCCTGAATGCTAAATATGTACCTATCCCCACCCCTGAATGCTAAATATGTACCTATCGCCGCCCCGGTGCAGATGCTAAATATGTACCTATCGCCGCCCCGGTGCAGATGCTAAATATGTACCTATCGCCGCCCCGGTGCAGATGCTAAATATGTACCTATCGCCGCCCCGGTGCAGATGCTAAATATGTACCTATCGCCGCCCCGGTGCAGATGCTAAATATGTACCTATCGCCGCCCCGGTGCAGATGCTAAATATGTACCTATCGCCGCCCCGGTGCAGATGCTATATACGTACCTATCGCCGACCCGGTGTGCATACTACATATGTACCTATCGCCGACCCGGTGTGCATACTACATATGTACCTATCGCCGACCCGGTGTGCATACTACATATGTACCTATCGCCGACCCGGTGTGCATACTACATATGTACCTATCGCCACCCCTATGCACTACTATATACGTACCTATTGCCACCCCAGTGCACATACTATATAAATACCTATTGCCGGCATGGTGCGCATACTATATTCGTACCTATCGCCGCTCTGGTGCGCATACTATATACTTACCTATCTCTGCAAGAGTGCGCATACTGTATATGTACCTATCTCCAGCCCAGTTCACATACCTAAGAACTCATATTAATATGCCCATGTCGTGTCATGAAAACAAAATAGTGTTCATTCATGTATTGTCACTATATATATAAATATTTTTAGTTTAGAAAATAAAAAAAATAAAAAAATGTCCCTATTCTGCAGAAGCACCCCTGGTGTTGGGTCCTATACTGTAGAAGCACCCCTGGTCCCTATACTGGAGACGCACCCATGGTCCCTATTCTGCAGAAGCCTCTATATTCTATATTGTAGAAGCACCCCCGGTGCTGGGTCCTATACTGTAGAAGCACCCATGATCCTTATACTGGAGAAACACTCCTGGTCCCTATTCTGCAAAAGCCTCCGGGTTCTATATTGTGGAAGCACCCCCGGTTCTGGCTCCTATACTGTTAAAATAACCCTGCTCCCTATACTGGAGAAGCACCCATGGTCCCTATTCTGCAGAAGCCTCCGGGTTCTATATTGTAGAAGCACCCTCGGTTCTTGGTCCTATACTGTAAAATCACCCCTGGTCCCTATACTGGAGAAGCACCTATATATCTAGGGATCGTTATACTTTAGAAGAACCAACATTCCTGTGGACCGTTATACTTTAGAAGCACCTACATTCCTGGGGACCATTATACTTTAGAAGCACCAATATTTCTAGGGCCGTTATACTTTAGAAGCACTTTACTTATTAAGACGTTATTTAATATGTATACAAATATTAGTGAAAACAGTGGTGGAGCATAATTATTTCTCTTCTTACTTATTGAGACGTTATTTAACGTGTATACATATATTAGTGAAAACAGTGGTGGAGCATAATTATTTCTCTTCTTACTTTACTTATTGAGACGTTATTTAATATGTATACAAATATTAGTGAAAACAATGGCAGAGCATAATTATTTCTCTTACTTATTGAGACGTTATTTAACATGTATACAAATATTAGTGAAAACAGTGGTGGAGCATAATTATTTCTCTTCTTACTTTACTTATTGAGACGTTATTTAACATGTATACAAATATTAGTGAAAACAATGGCGGATCATAATTATTTTTCTTTTTACTTTACTTTACTTATTGAGACGTTATTTAATATGTATACAAATATTAGTGAAAACAATGGTGGAGCATAATTATTTATTCCTTTAATTTCACTGATTGAGACGTTATTTAATATGTATGAAAACAATGGCGGAGCATAATTATTTATTAGTACTTGCTATTAAGCTCGATTTTTACAGCACCTGGTCACCATAAATCGTCGCACATTTAGTACTGGCCATGCTATGCATTGCTTAACTTCTTCTTTTTGACCGATAATAATGACAACAGAATGTTCTTAACATTGTATTGTTTTATTCCCGGACAACGCCAAATGCAAGGAGGTGTACTAAATCGCTGTCTTATTCCCCTCCCTTTGGTGAGGGCAATAGTCCGAAGAGAAATGAAAAAAAATCAATAATAATGTGACGATGGCATAAAAATAGATACAAACCTATCACTATGACGTTATGTACCTATCAATGTGACGTCACGTGCACAAGATAACATTAAAAATCGTGATCACATTAAACGAAAAAATGGCTATTTGACCCCTTAAAAATGAATCTTTTTTTTTAATTTTTAGATATTATTTTCTCGAGGTTATGGCGGTTAAAATAATACCTAATTTGGGGGTGTTTGTATAGTATTTTTAAGTTTTAGCGAGACATACACACACACACAGATGTTTGCCTTATATATATTGAGATGAGAAGATGAGATTGAGATGAGATGGCAAATACAATGTATGGCTGTACAATTGATGACTGGAGTAAGAAATAGATCTAATGTCAGTCTCTTCAGATGAAAAGTATTCTATGAATTGTTCCATAATGTCTTATTTTGAATGAATAATTCCAAGAAATGATTCTGATTGTAAAATGTATGGTCTGGAAAAAAGCTGACTCTTGAGTTTGTTTTAAAACTTCCTGACTCCCTACCTCAGTTTTTAAAGCTTCCTGACTCCCTACCTCAGTTTTTAAAACTTCCTGACTCCCTACCTCAGTTTTTAAAACTTCCTGACTCCCTACCTCAGTTTTTAAAACTTCCTGACTCCCTACCTCAGTTTTTAAAACTTCCTGACTCCCTACCTCAGTTTTTAAAACTTCCTGACTCCCTACCTCAGTTTTTAAAACTTCCTGACTCCCTACCTCAGTTTTTAAAACTTCCTGACTCCCTACCTCAGTTTTTAAAACTTCCTGACTCCCTACCTCAGTTTTTAAAACTTCCTGACTCCCTACCTCAGTTTTTAAAACTTCCTGACTCCCTACCTCAGTTTTTAAAACTTCCTGACTCCCTACCTCAGTTTTTAAAACTTCCTGACTCCCTACCTCAGTTTTTAAAACTTCCTGACTCCCTACCTCAGTTTTTAAAACTTCCTGACTCCCTACCTCAGTTTTTAAAACTTCCTGACTTCCTACCTCAGTTTTTAAAACTTCCTGACTCCCTACCTCAGTTTTTAAAACTTCCTGACTCCCTACCTCAGTTTTTAAAACTTCCTGACTCCCTACCTCAGTTTTTAAAACTTCCTGACTCCCTACCTCAGTTTTTAAATTAGCATTGTGGAATTTATAAATAGTAGATACCCTACATATTGGGTGAATAATTATACAAGATGCTGTTTTTAAGAAATTGAAAGTTTTATTTATTTGGAAATTATTCGCCAAAATGTTCCCACAATTCAGAACATTTGTATATATGTAAAACTGATGTGATACGTCTTTAATATCTAAATTGAAATTATTTTGTTTTTATTAGAAAACCAGAATTGGAATGACTGTAAACAATTTCCGTAAGTCAACCGACCAAGATGAAGTGATCAGTTTGTCAAAAGCTCTAATCAAGAGTTGGAAGAAATTGCTTCCCGGGGAAACCACAAATACAAGTAAGTTTTATTTTTAATTATTTTTGCGAATATATTACTAACCCCTGGGCCCATGTTGAGGAGATAATCTCTGGGAGGATATCATCTCATCTCCCCTAAAAAAGGAGCCAATGCCTGGGGGGATGATATCTTGACGAATGAACATGTACTACATCCCCCAGACTGGGGTAATGCCTGGAAGAATGACCACAGAACAGATACTGTAGTATCTGTTCTGTGGTCATTCTGTCCTCCCCATAATTGAGCATTAAAAAATAATACATTAATCTGAAATAGTATATAGTAAACTTAGCAATACACATGAAAAAATTTAAATTGCTTAAAATATCTCAATAATGGCATATATAGAAAGAGCTTGATGATCTAAGAAAGAATCTTTTTTAATTTTTTAAATCTGACTAAAAATAAGGAAGTTATGACTATTTTTGTGCCTCACACGATTGGATATTTTCCCCTCTTTAAGACCATATGCGTTTCATCACATTTTTTACACTAATTTTTCAGTAAAAATGTTATATCTTTGTTAAAATACAAGATTAAGCAATGAAATTTACCATATAAATGTATTTTTGTACAAGGAATCAGAATGTGCCACTGAAAATCTCCAGAAATTAATGGTTTCCAAGTAATCTGCACTAAGTGCACATAAATATGCTGCAATACCTTAAAAATACCATGTATCCATTAAAAGAAAGAAGTTAGAAAACTCAAAGTTGAATTGTAATACATTTTATGTACAAGAAACTAAAATCTAATACTAGGACTGTTTAAAAATTAATATATTGCAAGATTTCTTTGGCATTATTGTAGATTAACACCTTCCGCTAACTCACCCCTTACCTCCCCAAAATATGAGATTCTACTTTTTTTATTTAGGCAATTAAAAAAAATTGAAAAACTTGGCAGAAAGAAAGAAACAAAAACAATTATTTTAGAATTTAGAGTGGGGATCAGTTTCACATAAAATAATCCCCCATTTCAAGGCCATTCTAGCGTTTTAGGACAGTTAATTATTTTTTCTATGGGAGATAAATCCTGTGCGTTTTTCTTTTTTTTTTTCTTTCTTTTTTTTTGGGGGGAGAAGGGGGGGGGGCTTACCACTTCAGGTTAGTGGTAGGGCTATGGGGCAATTAAGTGTGAACACCCTGAAAACTTAGCAGAAAGAAAAAAAACCAATTCATTTAGAATTTCGAGTGGGGGATTAGTTTCACATATATTTAGTGTAGAATAATTCACCATTTCCGGGCCATTCTAGCGTTTTAGGGCATTAATCAATTTTTTTCTATGGCAAATAAATCCTGTGCGTTTTTTTTTATGGGGGTCTGCTTCTTTTTTTTTTTTTTTAGACGATTATGTTTGGTTTTAATGGGCTTTTTTGTAGGATTAGGGCTTCCTACTCGGACTTAGGGTTAGTGATAGGGTTAAGGAAGGAGTTTTGTTTTGGATGGGGGTTGCCATTCGGACTTAGTGTTAGGGTTAAGGGAGTTTTTTAGGGGGTGGCTTGCCACTCATATTTAAGGTTAATGGTACGATACGTTCAAGAAGGCATTTTTAGGAGGTGGGCTTGTTAGTCGTACCTAGAGTTAATGGTAGAGTAATTATTTATTTTATAAATTTCACTAAGAGGCAAGAATGGCCGGGAAATCGGAGATCATTTTTCATTAAATTTATATGTGAAATTGATCCCCCACTCTAAATTCTAAATTATTTTTTTTGTTTTTTCTTTTTTTTTTGCCAAGACTTTAAGGGTGTTTACACGTAATCGCCTAAAAAAGTAGAATCTTAATTTTTTTTTTTTAAATTGGCGACTAGAAAGTCATTACTACTAGAAGTTCGAAAGTTGAGTGAAAACCAGTATTTTTTATAAAAGAACCAAATAGGATTAACTTTTTTAAGCACAAAAATATTTTTGTCTTATTTTTACAAAGCTTTACAAGACTAGTTAGCTGCTGCTGATGTTATATCAGCAATACTAGCAGCCATTGTTGACTTTTGCTCAAAAAAAGGACTATTTTTTCGGATAAGGTAATTTAAAATTACTACTACGGAAAGACAAAACAACATACAATTATAATTTTAATGCATAAAAAAAGATAAAAGATTAATTTATTTACTAGTTGGGTACGAAAAATGTAACAACATTTTTTATATTCATATTTTAAAATTTTTTAAATTCGTTCTAGAATGAAAATAAACAAAAATCGCCTCGTATTACTGCAGCTACTACAATGTTTTTCAAACGAAATAGAAAACGCTTTTTTTTTCCGGATAGGGTCATGAAATATCAGGACTACCAAAAGAGAACACATATATACAATTATAATTTTAATGCATAAAAAAGTAAAATGATTGATTTACTTACTAATTGGGCGACAGAAATGTATTTTGCAAAAATGTTCCACCGAGTTAGTCTTATTTTTAAAATTTTTAAAATTTCAAAAAAATGAATGAGCCGAATTACTTTGTACACTGACAAACATTAAAAGTGATACTTTCTCTGATTAGTCTCCAAATTTCAGGACGAAATTCCACACACAGCAATGGTACGAGACTTTTAAACGAAGGGAGGGTCAAAGAAAAAAGTGACGTAAATTGCTGAAAATAGCGTTAACATTTTTTTGCCTTTATTTGCTCAAAACTCTTAAAAATATATAATGTATATTATTATTCATGTATGCACCTGAAAGGATATTCATTTCCTAACAAAATGATGGTATTTTGAGCACTTAAAGTGCTTTAGTTTTTAAGATATGACTATTTTAATAGAACTACCCTCAAATCTGCGATTATCCAAACAGTTTTCTGGTCGATGTGTATTGCTAGTAAACTGAATTGAGCATTAAAGGATAGTACAATTAATAGAAGTAATAGTTTCGGTTTTAGACAGCTACCAAATCCTCATTAGTAATAGTTTTGGTTTTAGACAGCTACCAAATCCTCATTAGTAATAGAAGTAATAGTTTCGGTTTTAGACAGCTACCAAATCCTCATTAGTAATAGAAGTAATAGTTTCGGTTTTAGACAGCTACCAAATCCTCATTAGTAATAGAAGTAATAGTTTCGGTTTTAGACAGCTACCAAATCCTCATTAGTAATAGAAGTAATAGTTTCGGTTTTAGACAGCTACCAAATCCTCATTAGTAATAGAAGTAATAGTTTCGGTTTTAGACAGCTACCAAATCCTCATTAGTAATAGAAGTAATAGTTTCGGTTTTAGACAGCTACCAAATCCTCATTAGTAATAGATTAAACTTTCATTACTTTGAATGTAAAGTAAATTTGGAAAATTTTAATATGAAACATCAAATATTTATTTTTTTAAAATCTTTTATTTCTTGTGTATAGTTTAAAAAAGAATTATATCACTTACTCTTCATTGTTCCAAAACTTTGGATTAAGTAGCAATGGCTTATAAAGACTAAATTTTACTAAAAATTGCATAATTATCCTGAAAATTAACATTTAAATTTGTTTTTCGTTGTTTTCCGATCGTCTGCATTCTTCAAATTTTCTGTCCGACCTGTAACTCGTTAATGGAAAATTAAATATTTAAACAATAAAAAAGAATTGATTAAAATTTTTAGCAATTACATTATTGGAATTATTGTTGAATGTTTTGTAACAATAATTCATTCTGTTTAATTAAACTAAAAGCGCATTCTAAGTGAAAATAGTAAATTAAATTCGATGACTACACTGATACTTTTATTATTCTTTGTTTTAAAAAAAAAAAAAAAAAAAAGCTGAAGCAAGTAAAATAGAATACAAATTTGAAAGAAAATGATTATTAATGAAAAAATTACAAAAATACAAACTTAAATTGTATTCTTCCAAATGATGTAGATTTATCTCTTGAAAATGAAACAGATCAATATTCTATAAGCATTTATTGGATCTCTGAAAATAAGTAATGACGTCCGGTGCAATTGTTTATGTCCTTCCAGAAAATTTGAAGCAAAACGTTTGTAAAATTTATTCCAAAATTAATTTTTTTTTTTCTTGCTGTCCACTGTCTCAATTTTATCAATTTTTTTTTTGGTTTTTATGATTAAAAATTCTTACACTGATGACTGCACTTTCATATGCAAAAGAGAAAATTGCGTTGTAAAATTACAAATAAGATGTTATACGAATATAGCATTCTATTTTTCATTTTATTTTTCTTGTGAAAATATTAGATAAACGATGTTTTAAGTGATAATATTGTTAATTCAATAACTGATATTTTCTTACTTATATTAATTTTATTAACATGGAATTTAGGGGCTTTTTTTCTTTTTTGTAATATATAATCACTACATTAAATATTTTTTTATGAACATCTATTGGTGCTTTCATAAAAATGGAGGAAAAATTCTTTTTTTTCATTTCGCCCTAGGAGTGTTAAGATTGAAAATTTCTCAATGCTTCAAAAGTGAGTATGTTCTAGTGTTATAAGCAATCCTCAGGGTACAATGATTTATAATTGGTATGTATCACAATAATATATTGCTGTTAATGAATTTTTAAAATTAATGCAAATTTTACTCATTTTATGCTAAGCTTCATTTAAAAAGAAAAAAAATTTTTTCTGAAATGTGCGATTCTAATTTTAATTCAATTTGATTGTTTTTTCTTTTGCTCTCTTATAGAATCCGCTTCAAGTAAACCCAACAATGTCACAAAAGTAGATGAGTCATCTCGTGACAGCACCGACAGCAATTCTCACGAAAAAGAAAAGAAACCCGAATCAGATGTGAAGTCTATAATTCAGACTAAAGCCACCGATACAACTGATGCTGTTCGTCTAAAATGTCGTGAATTATTAGCCAATGCCTTGAAAATAGATAGTAAGTACCGTAGCCTTTTACATTCCTTCTTTCAATGTTGAAAACCTGTTTGAACAATTCTTCATAATCGTATTATCTGCTGATTTGATTGGATAAAGTTGCTCCACACTCAGTTAATTTATCTCCATTCAAATAGAACATCTTCCTGTTACATGATAGACCCAGCCACATGCGACTTCAACAGCCTTAGTCTGTTAATGATGCACCATACCGGGGACCATTGTGAATTGACTTGGCTTTACGAGCGCCTTTACATCGCCACTATTCGTGGAAATGCCTTTAGTCTTCTCTTGGCCTGACAAGCAAGCAGGACATCCAATGAAACTTTTGATATTTGCATGTTGATTTTCTTACACACTCACTATCCAGGTTTATCATCTATGTTCCCATTGACAAGAGGTTCGACGTTGTCTGGCTGTCCTTATGTTAAGCCTCCAGTGATCACAATTGTGCGAATTGACTGTCCATTTGCCACTGTTTACAGTCTTGCCTGATGGTTTGTTTCCATGTTTTCCTAGTGTGCCTAGCTTTCTTTTTGCTGTCCAACCATAAGTCTCTTCTGCATGTGTGAATATACCTCTTTCTTCTTTCAACATGCTGGAACCAGCAAAGATGGGTTGCTGCCCTTATTAGGACATCAAGTTTCGGAATTGCCAATTTCTCAAGTAGTGTCTGACCTAATGTTCTGGATCTGGTCAGGCTTTACATTGTATATCCACCTAATCATTGCCCTGTCATTTCTCTGGAGTCGAGCAAGTGAGGGCCCAAGACTCACTGCCATACAACATTGCGTTTCTTACGCAGCTATCATAGACCTTACTCCTGGTAATAATTGGGATGGCTCGGGTTGTTAAGATTGACTCTGATGGTCAAACTTTGTTCGCAGCCACCTCCAGCACGCAGCATATCTCCTAGGTAGCAAAAGGAGTCTACCACCTCTAGGGTGTCCTTGCCTATTTCAACTTCTGTGTAAGGGCGACCCTCAATTGAGCGTGTAAGTCCTAGACATCTCTTACATCTGAAGTCTGGATTTGGTGTGAGCCTACCATGCACTCTGCTGCACGTTTTGTGCATCCATAGAGTAGCAATACACATGAAAAAATTTAAATAGCTTAAAATATCTCAATAATGGCATATATAGAAAGAGCTTGATGATCTAAGAAAGAATATTTTTTTATTTTTTAAATCTGACTAAAAATAAAGAAGTTATGACTATTTTTGTGCCTCGCACGATTGGATATTTTTACCTCTTTAAGACCATATGTGTTTTGTCACATTTTTTACACTAATTTTTCAGTAAAAATGTTATATCTTTGTTAAAACACAAGATTAAGCAATGAAATTTGTCATAAGTGTATTTTTGTACAAGGAATCAGAATATGCCACTGGAAATCTCCAGAAATTAATGGTTTCCAAGTAATCTGCAGTAAATGCACATTAATATGCTGCAATACCGTAAAAATACCATGTATCAATTAAAATAAAGAAGTTAGAAAACCCAAAGTTGAATTGTAATACATTTTATGTACAAGAAACTGAAATCTAACACTAGGTCTGTTTAAAAATGAATATATTGCAAGATTTCTTTAGCATTATTGTAGATTAACACCTTCCGCTAAATCACCCTCTTGCCTCCCCAAAATATGAGATTCTACAATTACATGTTAACACCTTGAAAAATTTGGCAGAAAAAAAAAGAAACAAAAACAATTATTTTAGAATTTAGAGTGGGGATTAGTTTCACATGAATTCAATGTAAAATAATCCCCCATTTCAGTGCTATTCTAGCGTTTTAGGGCAGTAATCATTTTTTCTATTAGGGGTGGGACGTAATGGGTGAAAATTTCAGATTCATGCGAGTAGTATTTTTTTGTGTTCATTTATACATAAATAACACTAAACAATCAAACATTTTGAAAATTTTGCAAAATTCAGAAGGTGCAGGCCAAAAATAGCCGTTAGGGCTCTACGGGACTTAAAATCCATCATTTTTCGGTGAAAAAGTGGTTTCATGCGACATTGCAGGTCCTAAAACATCCTCAAAAGCTATGAATGGATATCGATTGTTAAATCTGATATAGTACTTTAATTTAGGACCATTTTCAGGCTGTGAAAGGGTTTTCATGAATGTAAAATAGCCAAAAACTAGTGAAAAATAGCCCAAATTAGCCAAAATCCTCCATTAAGCAACCTAATTGGTTCCCAAGCCTCTACAATGGTTATGAATGGGTGTAGATAGTTGAAACCATTGTAGTGTCGAAACCATTGCATTGTATTATATTCAAGCAGTTTAATAACAATTATTTTCTTTTGTTTTCGGTTCAGTTTAGTTGAGAAGATAGAATGAATGGAACAAAGTACCAGTACGATGATTGGGATTTCACTTTGCTTGAAAACCTCCCAACTGTACATGAGTACGTTTTGGCCATAGTTCATCATGCTCCAACTTATGGATCTACAAAACAGAAAGAGCATCTCCATCAATTTTCTCTGTGTCTGCTGGCTCACTGGCAAAGAGCATTTGGAAGAGACATTAAACTAACAATAAAAGGAGTGAAAGATAAACTTGATCGATACTTGAGAGAGTACAATAGCAAAGTTCAGAAGGGCCATGGATCAAAGAAGTCAAACTTGATTCAATGGAAGACAAAAAATCACATTCTTTTCAATATTCTGAGAACGTTGACGTGGAGACGTTTGATGTAAATGAGAAACAGTTTTTCTTTGATCAAGTTGCACTCAACCGGAAGGTCATAATTGACAACATGCATATCGATGAAGAACATGAATCAATGGTTGTTGAGACTGAGAAAAGGGAGGAGCAAGAGATGGCTATTTCAGTTACAGAGGAAGAAGAAAGGGTTACAATAATGAACAGTACTCTCGACGATAGTGATACTAATATCAATTTTGCTGTGCAGCGGTCAGGGACCGTATGTACCACAGTCAGCTGTAACGAAGTTGGAGTTCAGACAGATATGACTTTCAATCTCCGTGAAGGAAGCAAAACATTTACTGACTCCATCAAGATTGCACTGGCTGCTTCCTCATCAGCCGCAAACATTTCTCCAGAAGCAGCACGGATGGCGTATAAGGTTGCATAGTGGTCCCTTTGCCTCAGTAGAAGAGGTTGAGAGAGCACTGAAAGAAAAGCAAAATGAGAAAAACAAACAAAAACGATGCTGAGGAATGAACTATTGTTTCGTAAACTGATTTGCAAGCACGATTTCCAGGAGAACCCAGAGCTGTACAGGGTAAATGGAATGAGTGACAGAGATGAAAATAAATTTGGGAATTCTTCTTTCTGGTGACCATGATGAAGATGCAGACGAAGAAGTTTTATTTCCAGATGAAAACTCCATTCTGCTTTCTTGCACGACAGATAATGATAATAATGTGAGCGTTGATACTGAGGAAGATGTTGAAATCCTAGAAGAGTCTGATGATATTCCTCTGAATGAACCTTGTGTTGCAGTTTGGGACACTCCACTTGAAGAAATTGGTACGTCGGAATGACTAGAAAAAAGGTTGACGAGAACAACTACATGGTGGAGTATCTGGAATGTTTCAACCATGACTTTGCAAGGCGTTCGTGGAGATACCCCCAGATAGATGATGAACAGAACACGAATATAATCCAGATCATTCCATGCAATGTGCTTGGGACATGAGTACACGCCAAACCAAGTTCGAAGTCAAAGATTTGGGAAATCATTGACGGTTTATTTCAGTCGATGTGCAAGTAATTGGCTGATCTCCTGTGCAGTTCCCCATGGATTTCCACAACTTCAATTGACTATTTCATGACATTTCATAGCCATTAAGGATGTTTTAGTAAATTGACTGCATTATCCACTATTCGGGTTATATGATTCTAGCGGTGTCATTTGGATACGTAGTTTGTGGTGCATTTTTAACCATTTTGGCTGAAATTTGACCCCCATTTCTACCTTGGGGGCTCCTAAAACCCCAAAAATAATTTGGAATTTAGAGTGGGGGGCACTCTAAATTCCAAATTATTTTTTTATCTTTTTTTTTCTTTTTTTCGCCAAGACTTTTAGGGTGTTCACATGTAATCGCCTAAAAAGGTAGAATCTTATTTATTTATTTTTAATTGGCGACTAGAAAGTCATTACTACTAGAAGTTCGAAAGTTGAGTGAAAACCAGTATTTCTTGAAGTATTTTTTATAAAAGAACCACAAACAGCATTAACTATTTTAAGCACAAGAAGTATTTTTGTAATTTTTTTTTTTTAACAGAAGTTCGTAAACGAATTTTACAAAGCTTTAGAAGCGTTACAAGGCTAGTTTATAGCTAGCTGCTGCTGCTGTTGATTGATTGTTATATCAGCAATACTAGCAGCCATTGCTGACTTTCGCTCAAAAAGGGACAATATTTTTTCGGATAAGGTAATTTAAAATTAGTACTACCGAAAGACAAAACAACATACAATTATAATATTAATGCATAAAAAAGATAAAAAATTGATTTATTTACTAGTTGGGGTACGAAAAATAGTTTTTAAAAAATGTTCGATACACGTCATGTTGAAGGTTTATTTTTAAGATTACAAAAAAATAATGGAGCAATTAATTTTGTACCCTGAAAATAATTGAAATTGATATTTTTCCTGCTTGTTTTCCAAATTTCATGAAGAAATGTCCCATAGACGAATGGTACGATATCTTTACAAGAAGGGGGAGGGTTAAAAAAAAAACTGATGTAAATGGCCAAAAAATGACGTTAACATTTTTATGACTTAATATGTTGAAAACTCTCAAAATATATAATGTAGATTATTATCTATTAATGCATGCGAAAGGATAGTCATTTACAAACAAAATGGTGGAATTTTGATGACTTAAAGTGCTTTGGTTTTTAAAATATGACTATTTTAGTAGAACTACCTTGAAATCCGTGATTATCCAAACTGTTTTATGGTTGATGGGTATTTCTACATAGTGCAGTGGTTGCACTCTCTTGCATTGCTCCTAACCCCCTTCTACATACCACGCATTGGTATTGACCAGAGCCCTTCAAAGACTGGAGTTATTGGCCAGTAACCATTACCTTTGTCTTTAGTTCAGACCTTTTGCTTCCATGCCCTTCTTCCATACTTTCAATCTTTCTTCCAGCTCATTCATTGTCTCTGCCATTATGTCGTCGGCATACAGTAGTTGTCATGCGCACGTTGTTTGAAACTCATTGGAGAGGACTACAAGGACAACAATGGACTGAGGACTGATCCAACATTTACACTGAACTCATCGTTGTAAATGTCATCTACCCGTACTTTGCTTCTGGCGTTCCTGTACATGCATTGTACTAGTCTTATAAGCCACTCCTCCACTTAAGTTTGCGCATTGACCACCATAGCACTTCTCGGAACCCTGTCAAAAGCCTTTTCTCGGTCAACAAATGCCATGTATAGTCCACTGTCTGCCCCAATGGATTTCTCCTGCATTTGACATACAATGAAAATTGCATCTGTTGTGCCTCGATCTGGTACAAATCCAAATTGCAACTTGTTGTCTAATGATGTTGTCTGTTACTCTCTCTATCACTTTCATTGTTTGTTCCAAGAGCTTCCGGCCTCTATAGTTTCCTCTTGACAGCGAATCACCCTTGCCCTTGTAGCAGTTGATGATGTAGCTCTCTTCCCAGCTCTCTGGGACATACTCTTCCTTTATGATGGAGTTTGCTAAGTCCGACATGATCTGGATGCCTATCTTTCCGGATGCTTTCAACATTTCAGCTACAATACCAGACGGTCCAGCCGCTTTCCCATTTTTTATCTTTCTTAAAACCTTTTCAATAATATCAGGACTGATCTCAGTTAGTGGTCCTTCAACTGGTATTTCTTTGGATTCCATTCTGGATTCCATTCAAATTCAATGTTGAGTAGCCTTTCCTAGTGTTGTTTCCAGCCATTTTGTTTGCTCTTGTTATTCAACGAGTTTCCCCATCATCTTTTGTGCATTTTTCTCCTACAATATCATGGTTCTCCCTTCTCATTTGTTTTGCAACCCGGAATATATCATTGTTCTTCGGACCCAACTGTCCGAATTTGGCTGTAGCATCAGCCTGCTTAACTGAATATACAGCCTTTTTTTGCAGATCTCTTAGTTTGTATCTATTCATCCTGACTTCCCCTTTCTTTCATGCTTTGTAGCATCTTCTCTTTTCTTGTATCGCACTGTTTACTTCTCCATCCCACCACCAAGTCTCTTTCCTTCATTTGTGCTTCATCAGGCCACATACAGTATTGGCACTGTTCAAGAGTCCATCCTTCAGCTGCTGCCAGAAACGCTCCACATCATCTGCTTGGTAGTTCTCTGTACTTGCAGCAAAAACTTCTTGGTATTTCCTTTGTACTTCTGCCTCCTTCAACTTACAAGTCCTTACTCTAGGCTTGAATTTATGTTGCTTTTGTAGGCGTGTTGTGAACATGAAGTCACATACCAATAGTCTATGCTGGGTTGCATACTCCTCTCCTTGATGTCTTTGACCTGTCTGAGATCCCTCTGCCTCAGTAGTATATAATCAACTTGGGTTTTCACTCTCTTAGAGTCATAAATAGTGAGGTAGTTGTCTTTCTTCAGAAGTTTTTTACAACCAGGTTGTTGGCCATCGCAAACTCAAAAATCATATCACCTTCGGGGTTTTGTTCACTCATGCCGTATCCACCGTGCACCTCCTCGAAACCTGCCGCTGCTTTACCAATGTGTCTATTCCAGTCACCACAGGTACTTTTTTCTTGGTATCTTACAGATAACCTCTCTCAAACACTCATAGAAGGCGTCTTTTTCATCATCACTATGTCCTACCTGCGGGGCGTAGATACTTAGGAAGGTGAGAACAATACTTCCTATTATCAGTTTGGCATCAAGCATCATTTCTCAGCCAGAAGAATTTACACACCTGCCATGCCCTGTGTATTACCAGTCCAAAAGAGCTTGTACCGTGTCTCTTTGCCTTGAGTCATGCGAGCTGATCCTCCTCTCCACCTAGTCTCCTGTAAGCAACGCAGGTCGACTTTCCTGTATGTTAGTGTTTTCACCACCTGTTCCGCCCTTCCCCTCATCATGCCAACATTAAGAATGGCAAATCTGAATCTTTGTTGAGGGATTTTGCTTGATACCGATCTGGTCAGCCCACCTTTGTCTGTTGTCTCCAGCCCCATGTTCACTGTTAAACTTTTCAATGATTTCCATGTGATTCTGGAGCAGGGTTGTTTACGGCTGGATGCCCTTCCTATCACCAACTCTGACACTTCTAGCAGTCCAAGATCTCAGTGTTTGTTGATGTGGCCGGTGGGTAGTTATCTTCAACCTCATACACCCTTTGCTGCGGTACGGAGTAGTGCTACACGATAAAGCGCCATGCCTAACATTTGCCATCTCATGAGAGGTACTATGGAGGCTGTAGCTTTCCATTGGTTGCCAATCAAACACAGTGGCTATGCTCACCAGATACTGGTCAGATGCATCTGTAGGTTTGCTAGTTGGCCCCTGCTAGGGGTTGTCTCAAGAGCATGTTCGCACACTGGTGGGTCATGTGTGTCGCAGTGACAGGGAACAGGTCTTGTGGAGGTTTCAGTTAGGGACCTCACCCTTAGCCTTGGGGTGGAGCCCTGGACCGTATTTAAAGTAAATACATAGTTCTCTTAACTAACCTATATACCATCACTGCATTTAAATCAAATATATATATTTTGATTTTGTTTGTTTATAAAAAACGATGACGCTTTCCAAGTAACTTGCCCGTTGAAATAATTTCTCTATATTAAGTGATCCACTGACAAGTGACAAGAAAAATAAATATGTATTTCTTTTCCTTTTTTTTTAAACAAGATTTTATTAATGTTATTATTTGTTGCTATTTATTGAATAAATGTATGTCGATATACCAAAAAAAAAGTTATAAATAGTAGATATACCCTACATACTTCAGCAAAAACGAAAATGTCAAAATTTTCACAAGAGAGTTCAAGAAATGGATTACAAAACCATTCCTTCTGATGATGATATCTATATCACTTGATCATTCAGTGGGCATTTCTTTGTGAGGTTGAAGATGACTTGATACTGTGGACTTTAAGAAATGATGACTACTTGGCTTCACCCTGTTGTTAATTGCAATAAATTGACACAAACGATATCCTGTTCTTTATTCATCATCTTATTATCCCAGGCATGGTGGGGGGCTTCAATTTTCTCTAGCTGATGTTTTTTTAGACTGCTTCTAATCTGTTTCTGATTAACGTCTCTTAACTTTTTTGATGATGTACTGTAACTCACATATTTCTTACTTTCATTTATTAAATTAAAAAAATGTTGATATATTTAAA
Organism: Sepiola atlantica; assembly: GCA_963556195.1. Lineage (NCBI taxonomy): Eukaryota > Metazoa > Mollusca > Cephalopoda > Sepiida > Sepiolidae > Sepiola > Sepiola atlantica. The sequence goes on along the minus strand of OY744537.1, from coordinate 63,766,491 downwards.
AAAGGCTTCATAATTTAAAAGTTGATTTAAAACAAGTTTAAAATACAAAAACGCTTATGTATAGCACTTGTGCAATAATACCAATGATTACATATTTAAAAAAAATATAAACTTAACTAATATATATATATATATATATAATGTCATCTACAGATGGCCGTTTTTATCGTATCGTGGCTCTTCAGTATGGTTAGATGAGCGAGTGCTCCAAGCTAAGATTCGAAATCCGACCACTTTGTCAGCAGTTGGTGCTTATTACCCCTATGCTATTGAAAAAAGGGAAATTTTATGATGCTTATATGTTTACATACACAATATCAGCTACCTAGAGTGCTCTATTTTACGAAGGGCTATGCAATTTCGCTAAGTGGTTGCCAGTAATCTTTATTACCTGGGGATGGGAAGAAAATGTAGTCATCCAGCCTGTTTCACCATGTGGCTCTTCAATGCGCATGTGTTACCTGCTGTCAGTCATATAATCCATTTCAGAATTAGCAAATGGTTTCATCTGTCTGCAAAACCACTGCTATATTTGTAGCCAGCAGGTACTCAGAATGTTTTAGTCACAGTTTGCATATATTTTGATATTCAAATATCTCTGCTGTACATGAAATTTACATCAAGTAAAAAAGGTTCCCAACATTTCAAGACTGGGATTGAAAAAGGGCATAAATGGCACTCTCTCTCCCATTTCAACATCTGTTATGATGTTCTCTCATTTTTTTCCTCGAAAATGAATGTACTCAACAGAATTGCTGCAAATTTGGCATGGAACATCTTTGAGTATCCAGTAGTGTCATGGAGGGGCATCAACCTCTACTATTACTAGTCGTAAGACTAAAAAAACAAAATTTTTATTAAATTCTAGACATAGAACGGAATCTAATGAGTTATGTTTAATTTATTTTTTAGGAAAGCGAGGATAAATGAACATATGGATTCAAAACTACTGCACATGTTCATTATGAAATTTTGATCATAGATAGTAGATATAAGCAAGCGTGTAATGAGCTATGTTCAATTTATCTTTGAGGAGCAAATGTAGTAGAACTCACTCTTTGAAAATAAATGATTTCATAAAAGTTACTCTTTAGTTCTTACTATATTGTTGACTGCGCTGTTATTCCACCAATCCAGGTAATGCTGGGTAAGCTTGCTAGTACATATATAAACACAAATGGAACTCAATATGACTTGGGTGGGTTGGATATTCTCAAGAAGTGTAGTTACAAATAAGAGGATGCATATAGGGGTGGGGGGAAGGACTGAATTATTATTCACGGGGTTACAATCTCTAATGCCAACTCTCCTTCCCCTTATAGTTGAGGTGGAAGAGGTAGTTTAAAAGAAAATCTTAATTTCATTCAAATGCAAAACTGCTGGTTGACTCTCTATTCCCCTTATTTTACCAACTCTGGCCTATAAATAAATTGTACATTTTCTAGATTCCTCCACACACATTATTTTGAGCAAACAACAAAACAGCCTTTTCCTAAACACACATGTTTTTTTTTTTTTTTTTTTTTTTTTTTTTTTTTGTCTCTTGAGCTCATCAATGAACATGCCCCTTCCCGTTATATCTAGAAGACTGTTTTATTTATTTACTATCTATTCTATCTTGTAATAGAGATTTGGTGTCTTGCAGATATTGGTTTTATTTATCTAATTAAATTAATGTCTGTAACTATCTGTGTAGACATTGGAGTAGATGTTTTTCGTGATGATTAAAAGAACTTCATCTGGGGTCCCTGCAGTTTTTAAACTACAATCTATTAAGAGACTAGTTGGAACCAACTTAATTTCATGGGGACCCACTAAAATCATTATCATTTTATGTATCGCTGTGTTTCTAATCTGTTGGGGGAGGGTACAATAATTGAAATATTTTAAATAAAAGATTTGCGTCTTTTATAAACACTATTGACTTTACTAAATTCAACATTAATTTATTCAAATTGTTTTATTAGAATATTTATTTGAAAGTTTAAAAAAAATAAAAAAATTTTTAATTTGTATAATTATTCAAAACTATTATTCTATTTAAGAATTTTTACCAGAAATGTTTTTAGAAGTTTTATTTGAACAGACATAAATTCCTATGATAAACTGTTTTGACGAACAAAAATTGCAGAATTTTATAATAGATGATTCTCCTTTCAAATCGGTTTTTTCATAAGTTCACCCCCTCTGTTGCATTTGAGGTTCCGACTTAGATTTCAAACATGTCTATGTATAAACTCTAAATTTTGAATCTCAATTGACAAATTCAGTTATGTGTCAAATGACTTATTTTTGACAGGAAATTGCTTGACCCCGTGATTCCTAATTTACCACTCAAATATTACTGACAATATGAAAATGTACTTATCAACACACATTATTTAACACATGAACATTAAACACTTTTATTTTCTTGTTTTTATAGATCCACCAGATGGGGCTGGTCTTCCTGAAGATTTGTGTGGTGAAATTGAAGATGATATCCTTTTGTTTTTATTAGATTTTCTTCAGATGTCTCTATAACTGAAATTTCACAATTTTTAGATAAAGTAAATTTCTTTCTTTTTTTCTTCTTTTTTTTTTTGTCTAATTACACAATGCAAATGTCATATCTACATAGATGTTGAGTTAGTCATTTAAAACGCTAATTAATCTATAACATGTATTATATTAGTCATCCAGACTGTTTTGCTGTATCACAGCTCTCCAGTGTGGCTAGAAAAGCAAATGCCTTTTTTTATAGCTTACTGTGATTATAGATTTTCTGAATATATCAGGTTATCCCATAAGTTCTCTCCGGGTTTAATTTTCTGAAATTTAATAGTAAGTAGGGAAGTAGGGCTCATTTCTCACACTAATGGTAAAGTCAAAACACCCTATTTCAAGTTAATTCAACTTATTTTATTTATCTCTCCAAGGGGTTAGACACATGGTCAGGTTAATTTGTTTAGTTGAAAAGCCAGTGCACTAGGATTAGTGCACTCTGGCCTACAAAAAATGTCTGAGTAGCCCTGTTGGTATTTCCTGATAGGAGCGCCTCAGGTGATTAGCCCCTTCTCAAAGAGAAGGTGAAGCCTAGGAGGATGGACCTTCTAAAACTGAACAGAACCCTATCTCAGCCTAACAGCAACAACGTCACTGTTGGACTGATTGTCGAGCACATATCCTCAACTAGTCCAAAAATATACTTAGCTGTGCCATGAGGTGAGACACAAGGGTAGGTGTTAAGTTGAAAAGCTAGTGCACTGGGATTAGCGCATTTTGGCCTACAAAAAATGCTTAAGCAGTCCTGTCGGCATTCCCTGGTAGCGATGAACTAACTTCTTCTCAAAGAGAGAGTAAAGCCTGGGAGGGTGGACCTCCTGTAATTAAACAGCACCATACCTTTTCTAAATTGCAAGTGAAACATAAAATCGTTGAAAGGCCAAAAGAGAGAAAAAAGATATGCCAGTTAAATCTTACTTAAAAAAGAAATACCCAAGTAAAAAAAGAAAAGAAAAAAAAGTGAAATAAGAATAGTCCTTCCTCTCTACTGAATCTAAATAAAAGATCTGATTAATTCCTGTTTCAGTCACAAATATGTTAAGAACAAGCGAGTATTTTTTTCTGTATATTAAAATTGAATGAAATTATTTCCTTTATTTTCTCTTAGCAGTTATTAAGAGTAAGCCTCCATATATATCTTATAGAAATAAATTTGAATACGTGATTATTGTGAAGTAAACCAGACACATGGACATTCACTTTTATTATTTTAAATTAACGTTTCAAGTTGCGAAGTTTGCAAAGCAATAGCCAGCTGGCAGAGCCAGGTAGTTAATAAGTGGGAACTGTCTAATATATATTTAGATACTTCAACCTTTAATTGAATTTTATTTTAAAGGAAAAATCAAGCTTTAATCGAAAGCCCTTAAAACACGATAGTATCCAAGTAGAATGTGAGGCACATAATGCTTTCAGTTTAAGAAAACGGGAAATCTGCAGCCGAAGCGACTGTAATTATTAACTCGGCCTATGAAGAATGCCTGAATGAAAAGGCATACAAAAATGGAAATTCTGCCCTTAAAGATGAAGATCGATCATAACTTCCAGTTGAGTTTGAAGAGCTCCTTGTGGTATCACCTAGAATTAGCAATTAAGCTTTCCTCAAACCATACAGCTGTTGATTGTCATCTTCAACAACTTGGAAATATTCCTAAGCTTGAAAAATGGTTACCTCCTCATGAATTGTCTGCAGATCTCAACTCGCGATTTACAGTTGCCTTCAGACAATTCATGAGGCACCCATTTTCCAAGCTTAGGAACATTACTAATTCATTCCCACTTACTACTAAATTTCAGAGAATTGCAATCCGGACAGAATTTCTGATACACATCCATATAACGACACTTATTTTAATTGTCAATTAGGGTTACATTGTTTGGAACATAATGACCGATTTCAGAAACAAGCATTTATTGATAGAGCTCAAGTGGAACACATCAATCTTTTTCATCTCACCAATTCGCTTCAGATAGTTGGACACCATTGTTTTGTCATATGTTTGACTTCTTTGAGGATACATACCTTTCTTAGCTGGTTTGTATCTTCTGCTGTCAGTGGAAAAATCGTAATTGTGGCCAATAATAAAACCTGAAACATTCGTACCCAAAATATATGTAGTTCGTTATTACATTTCAGGATACATACTCCAGGCAGAGAGCCAACATTGACTATTGACAGATTTTTAGAACCTACGTTATGTAAATTCTGCTTCTTCTGACTCTGCCTAACTTTCACTTTGTTAAAACTGACTTCCAACATGGCTACATTGGCTTCTCTCTTTCTCCTATGCATGAAAATTGTTAATTTTCTATTCTCCATGCATCTCACTTTTGACCTGTGACCCAGGTTATAGGTAAATCTGGCCTTAGCGCCAAGGCCACCAAGTCTGAGTAGATATAGCTTAAGGATTAACAATATTGACATCAAGTGCCATAGACATTTTTATTTGTTTTCAAATGTTCATTGTCATGAGTTGGGTTAGTTGTCCTTTACCTTCATCGTCAAGGCTCTCGTTACCAACATGGAATTGTTTAAAATCCTTTGCATACTGTCTAGTCACTTGTGGATCCTTCTTTGGTGATATTGATGACTGTTTGAAAAGGAATTAGCAGAAAGTTTTAATTTACGCAAGAAAAGAAAACATTTCTTTTCTCATCTTCGTTATTAAGGGCAAGTTTCAAAATTTTATTCTAAAATAAATTGAGGAATTTATTAATGAGTACACATCAATTATGAAGCATTTAGATTTTTTGTATAAAATGTTGCAAAAAATAACAACTTAAAGCAACTTTTTAAAAGTTGCTTTGAGTCGAAAATATCAGCTAGTATTTCTGGACAACATAACATGTTATTGTATTTAATACTTGAATTGTTCCGTATTGATCTTGTATCCTTAACTGAGCTTACCTATATACCAAGAATTCAAAAATACAGACATGAAATACAAAAACCGTGTGCGAAGTAGAGTTGCCAACTTGAAAGACCCAAAGAATCCGCAGCTGCGTGAAAATGTCTTGCGTGGTATCATAGATCCAAGTCGACTGGCCAGTATGACAGCTGAGGTTGGTGGAGGTTTTTTTGTTAATTCCATTCTATTTGGGGGTTTTGTGTTGCAAGTCTAAAAATAATTTTTATTTTTTTATTTGATAAGATGTAGTTTACTTTGAAGCATTGCGTGTAATATGTATATAGAGGAGTATTAGAAAGCTTTCACAATGCAAGAAATTGAAATATGTTGGCGTTGAGAAATAAGACAAATACTAGTGTTTTTTTTTAAATTTATTTTTTTTGTTTTTTTTTTGTCAATTTTCTGGTAGAGTTTGGTTTCTAGAATAGTTTATATTGTCATTAGATGTTATACTTTTTTGTCATGAGGGAATTTTTTCCACATGATCAGAGAATTCTAAAATCTAGTCTGTTAAAAGAAGTTAATCTGATTGCTATTTCTTGTTTGATAATATATGACTCTTATTCTAGGAAATGGCAAGCGATGATATGAAATCATTGCGTAACAAGTTAACCAAAGAGGCTATCAATGAACATCAAATGGCTCAAACAGGAGGATGTGTCACAGATTTACTCAAATGTGGTAAATGTAGGAAAAGCAACTGTACATATAACCAGGTAAGTAAATTCATGGAAAATCTCTTGTATGTATGTATATATATATATATATATATATATATATATATATATAATGTACTCAAGTTCGTCAAACATTTCTATTTGTATTCTGTTCTACTGTTTTTATATTTATTGATTTAAACATAAAAAAATTAAATTGTTTATTAACTTAAAAAATCTAACTATAATCTTATTAGTTATACTACTAAAACTGAGAAGGTTGTTTGTTACTTGTCACAGTGCACACTTCATCTGTACATGAATGCTTTAGATAGTGGGAGAAAGGAAAATTGAATGATGTAAATAATTAGAGGAGAGAAAGAAAGAACGTTCTATTATGAAATCATGGTGTGTTTTGAAACCCTTTGACTTTGAAAATTGGATGTGTCGAAAAGTGTTTTCTCTATTAATTCTGTTAGGTGTAAAGTTTCTTGAAATCTAATAAATGTTCCATAAATTACAAATAAATGTAGTTTTAAAATATCTAATTTACTTTCAGTCGGTTATGGACACCAAATGTATACACGAATGTCTAATATACCCATGTTGATCCATGGATTGTGTCTAACGGAAAATTGTATTTTCTGTCTGTGAATGTCCCAAAGATACACTTAGAAACCTATTCTGATTTAGTATGATCTTCAGCAAGTTAGGGTTAACAAATTACTGTACTATTCATTTATTTGAGGTCACCAAGGACCAAATTAGTAATTGTGGAGTCAGAAAAAAATTATTTTCCTTATAGGAATCAAGGGAAATAGTGATAACCAATTAAAAATTATAGAAATTTAAAAAAAAAAAAAAATTTTAATAGAAAGAAAAATGGTAATAACAGAGATCAGGAGTGTGGAAGAGGTCTTTATTTGTTCCCAGTCAATACTGGGTAGCCATGATACTTCAGCATAAAACAAAAAATAAATAAATGTAATTATGATTTAAAATGTCATAAATTCAAAATAAATGTTTATCATTTGCAACACTTTAATGAAGAACTTAATAGTAAACTGTTTTATACGTTCTTCAACTTTACAAGAATTATAAAAATGTAATTGTATTTTTTCGGTTTTATACGTTCTTCAACTTTACAAGAATTATAAAAATGTAATTGTATTTTTTCGGTTTTATACGTTCTTCAACTTTACAAGAATTATAAAAATGTAATTGTATTTTTTCGGTTTTATACGTTCTTCAACTTTACAAGAATTATAAAAATGTAATTGTATTTTTTCGGTTTTATACGTTCTTCAACTTTACAAGAATTATAAAAATGTAATTGTATTTTTTCGGTTTTATACGTTCTTCAACTTTACAAGAATTATAAAAATGTAATTGTATTTTTTCGGTTTTATACGTTCTTCAACTTTACAAGAATTATAAAAATGTAATTGTATTTTTTCGGTTTTATACGTTCTTCAACTTTACAAGAATTATAAAAATGTAATTGTATTTTTTCGGTTTTATACGTTCTTCAACTTTACAAGAATTATAAAAATGTATTTTTTCGGTTTTACTGCAAAGAAGATTTAATTCTACTGTATTCTAATTAAATAAATTTCCATGTGAATTATGTTGACAACGGTAAAAAGGGAATGTTTTGTTTGTTTCTTATCTAGTTAAATTGATAAATTCAAGACAAAAAGTATTTAAAAGCAACATAAAACATTAGACAATTTAACATATTTTAATTTAAGCATATATTTTTAATGCAGTAAAGGCAATTTTAAAGTAATACCAAACTTAGCAAAACACTTGGCTACAATTGAAAGAACAATATTTCATAGAAAATACAATTCTATGCCAAACAAAAGATGAAATCAACTTTTTTATAATCTAGAAGTAATACCTGCAAAGAATGCATATCCCAACCATGAACTAAAATTATACCATTAAGACAAGACACAAAAATAAACAATCCTCAGGTTGATAATTAAGTACCAGAAACACGTTTTAATAATAATGAAATGTTTAAAAAATTAAACTAAAAAAAATGTGCATTTTGAGTTTTCAAATTATCCTTCAATGATCTAAAAATAAAAAATTGATGCCATTATTTAAACGACATAGGTCAGCTGTGAGGCTGCATACCTCTGCCTGACAATGTAAGGATAGTCCAATGTTTTATCTGAGCCTTACTTTTCCATACTATATATGCCATGGAAAAGTTAACTACAAAAACTTTATTTGATTAGACTGAAATTTTGCATGGCAAAAAGCATAAGATTTGAATAAATCAGAAGTTGAAATTTCATCAAAAATTTCAACCATAACACAACTTGTCCAAGTTATATAAGATGCAGGACTTCATTTGTTACAATATGGGCCAAGTAGCAAGTTTCTACAATAAACAGAACTGAAGTTATTGCCAAAAGTGATTTTGACCTTTTCCTTGACCTTTTCCCTAGATATCCGAAATTAAATCAGTTCTAAGTTAGACCATGACCAATATTTTGACAAAGTTTGGTGACGATTGTCAAGCGATGTGGGCGCTAGACTGTACACCCCAATAAAAACATAACCTTCTTAGCATAGGTAATAACCGGTTTATGCTTCTGTAGCTAATCATGAAAGTATATATTTCAATATTTACTTGTTTATTTTTGACATTTTTTTTAGATACTTCTATCTGTTATTCTTTTTTATATTTATATCCATTTAACAAAAAGTTAAACCCGTCTATCTCTTTCTTGTAACCCTAAAATATAAACTAAACATTAGGCAAAATCATTTAATTTGTCAACCCCATTTACCAGTGTTAAAATGATTATCTTTTGCTCTTTACATGTCTTACTATTGAGTCATTTTCTGCATGTGAAGTTTGGTAGGAATCCACTTGGTAGTTTTTGAATATAGTAGATAAACAGGTACTTCATTCTATTTTGATATCTTAGTCATCATCATCATATTAAGTTTAACAGTCGTTTTACATACTGGACGGCTTTGAGAAATTGACTTCCAAACTAATCTTTTTGAGGGCAAGTTTTTATTTATCCCTCTTTCTCCTAAGCCCGTTTTTATCACTTCCTTCCAAATTTTTTGTGACCTTCCCCTGTGAACTGGACCTTCTACCTTAACTGTTCTACATCTGCTGACCCAAGAACTCTCATTCTTTTAATGTGATCATTCCATTGACGTCTCCTGTTCTGCACACATCTTCCTATACTATCCAGATTTAATCTTCCTCTGAGGTCATCAGAACTAAGCCTGTCTTTAAGACTCACATTGCACATCCATTGTATCATTCTCATATCATTTCTCTCCATGCAACGCATGTCCTCAACCCTCACTAGTCATGTTTCACTTCCATACTGATAGATGAAAAACATTGAACTTCTATATTTTAAATCTGAATGAAGGACCTATATACACATTTGCCACTCTAAATATCTAACAATATATTTATTAGAAAGTCTATTTGTAACTGAGTACATCCTGCTAAAACATGATGCAATATCATACCTTGAAAAGAAACTTATTTGAGTAAAGTAGTTGTAAACTTTTGTTAATGAGACTGAAATGTAAGAAAAATTTCTTATACATTACAATGGTCTTCAAGTGGTAGAGAATGTTTTAAAACCACATCAGAGAAAATTAAATGTTACTGAAAAAGATGTAATTATTAGACTCATCAAAGGTATTGTTTTGAATACTGACTACAATTCATTTTTTTTTTTGTGGTGCCTGTAGGCAGTGGAGTGGAATTACTGGTAGGTTGAGAGAAAATAACCAGTTTGTGCGTAAGAAGTGTAAGACAATGGAGAAAGATGAGAACTCAGATTTGAAGAAAGTGAATCCGGGTCGCAAAGTTATTGAGGTTGTCCAGAAGTTTTACCATCATGATACCATTTGAGCACAGGGTGGATTAGATGCTAGTGTGATTGAAATAATTAGGAGTAGATAGAGTAAGTTATGGGAACTTCTGTCATTACTAAGCAGCAGTGCTTTACTACTTTCGATTAAGAGAAGAGTCTATCAGAAATGTGTATGCAGTGTGGTGTATGGAAGTGTGACCTGACCAGTGAGTATTGAGACATGCATTGCATGAAGAGAAATGATATGAGAATGATACGATGAATGTGTAATGTGAGTGTTAAAGACAGGCTTAGATCTGATAACTTCATAGGAAGATTAAATCTGGACAATATAGGGAAATGTGTGAAGAACTATAGACTTTGATGATATGGCCACGTTGAAAGAATGAATGAGAGTTTTTGGATTAGATGTAGAACAGTTGAGGCAGCAGGTTCAGTTCACATGGGAAGGCCAAAGCAAATATGGCAAGAATTGATAAGAATGGACTTGAGAGAAAAAGTGATAAATAAAAACCTGGCCAGAGATGAATTAGTTTGAAAGTCATTTTCTAAAAGCCGTTCATGCCAGCATGTGGAGCGGACGTTTGACGGAATATGATGATGATGATGATGGTGACTATGTAGAATGAAATAATCACTCAAACTCATGTTTCAGAATTTTTGAGATGAGGATTGATAATTTGGGTTATTTAGATGACTGTTTTCATTTTGGATGTTATTCTCATGTTTCAGTCGATGTAAACTTCAAAGTGTGTTTTGTCAAACTCGGGAATTTTAAATGGAACCCATTATTTAATCCATTGAGGTAGCTTGCTTTCATTCCGTCAGCCATCACCTGGTAGAAGTCTTAAGTAATTCATAATTGTATTCTTAGTATCGCCCACACTGAAGATTGAACCTTCAACCTCCAGAAGACTGTCATTTAGAACTGATTATTACTTAGCACTTTTATCTGTTGTGTCACTGGTCTTTGTGCTGTGAAAATAACATGCAAGATGAGAACAATAGTCCAATAACCCAAATAATACAAACATTCAAACTCGGTATTAGGAAAATTAACCAATATATTCTGTATTATTTTTTTTTTAAGTTTATCTTTGTTAACACAAACTCAGGGCAAAACCATAGATTGCTTGTTTTTTATGTCCTGTCTGTCTGGCACCAGAGAAGAAAGTTTTTTTTCACCCGCCGTGACCGGCACAGCCAGACCATAGCACTCTTCTTGCTATTAGAATTATAGAAATACAAAAAATATAAACTCATCATTCTTTTCAGTTAAAACATAAAGTGTGCACATTTTTGCTTTTTGCAAGACATTTTCAGATTCTATTGAAAATAAAAACCTTACCTATGAGTTGTCCAAGTAGTTTTTATAGTTGATATAAAAGTAAATAGCAATGCTGCTTGCCTGGTGGTTAACGACGCAGATGAGGACCTGGGCGTGCCGGGTTCGAATCCAGTTCATGCCACAGAAACACTTTGATGAAAACCCACACCTGACCTTGTGGCTAACCTCCTGAAGAGGAGGTAAATAAAATGCTGCTTGCCTATTTTGGCACGTTTTCTTTTTTCTGATTGCGAATTGTCTATTCTCTACCATTTTGTTTTAAAAGTTTTTTTTTTTTTTGTTTTGTTTTTTTGTTTAGGTACAGACGAGAAGTGCTGATGAACCGATGACCACTTTTGTATTGTGCAATTCTTGTGGACACAGGTGGAAGGTAAGTGACTTCTTCTTCTTCGAATCTTGCAACATTTTGAATCAAATCAGTCACACAACATATGTTAGGATATATTCAAGCAGGGCACAGAAAATGTCGCCTTTTTTTTTGCAATCAAAACAAGCAATTATTTTAACAAATTAGGCTCATCTTCAAAAAAAAATAACCTTTATCAAATAACATGGTCTCACATCCATAAACAGATTCTGACATAATGGTGGCTATCTTTGTCTTAATCTTTGGGATTATTATCTACATTGTTTTTTTCTTCAGACTATTGTCCTCATCAATGTTATATTTACATGTATGCCAAGTTTTGTCTTCTGCGCCATACACCAAATCTTTTTACTAACTTTGAAAACTTTGAAGTGTTGAACTTTACACCTACCTGATACTTTTTTTCCCCAATCCTTTTGAAACGAATGAAACGCATCTGCTGAAAGTTTCCTTACTAAGTCTCTTTGTTTGCCCTATATATATATATATATATATATATATATATAGCACTAGATAAAGTGAAATACATTTTTCACTGTCATTTACTGCATCGATAGCAAACAGATTTCCCGCCTGGATAACTTTTTCGTTTTTGGACTACCATTCACCACCTGGATTATTTTTCAATCAACCTCTTTGATATCTTTCCTGAATATGTTTTAAACTTTATGACTTGTATGAACTGTATAGGTTTAACAAAAAAGTATGTTTTGGGCCGATATATTTGATGTTTTATATACTTTTATGTATTTTTATACATATTTTTTAATATATTTTCAAAGTTTAATTTTATTACCTGCAGTAATGTCATTGCGGTAATGGTCCTCTGAGGAGAAGAATTTTGTTTGAAAACTCATGAGTTAAGGACTTTAAAGTACTTTGCCTGAACATTGAATTCTAATAAAATTTGATTCGCACCTTATTTTATTCCTTCACTTTATCTAGTGCTATTAATGCTCTATCCAGTATATTGAACTTCAGTTTTATCCGGATGTTCACTAATTAAAGATATTAGTTGCCTCTTATAAAGATTAATACAACAATATATATATATATATATATATAATAATAATATCTCTCTCTCTCTTTCTCTTCCTCTTTCTTCCTCCCTCTCTCTCTCTCTTCCTCGCTCTCTCTTCCTCCCTCTCTCTTCCCCCTCTCTCTTCCCCCCACTCTCTTCCCCCCACTCTCTTCCCCCCACTCTCTTCCCCCCACTCTCTTCCCCTCACTCTCTTCCCCTCACTCTTCCCCTCACTCTCTTCCCCTCTCACTCTCTTCCCCTCACTCTTCCCCTCACTCTCTTCCCCTCTCACTCTCTTCCCCTCTCACTCTCTTCCCCTCTCACTCTCTTCCCCTCTCACTCTCTTCCCCTCTCACTCTCTTCCCCTCTCACTCTCTTCCCCTCTCACTCT
>OY744537.1:63525886-63748386 GCA_963556195.1 Sepiola atlantica | reverse complement strand
CCTACTGAAATGTGTGACACGCAAGGTAAATCTTATTGTAAAAACCGAAACAACTAATCAAGTTAAATCTTATGAGAAATAGGTTTTACTTAAGCAAAAATAAACTAATACACTCTCTTTCTCTAGTCTGTAAATAAAGCATCTGTGTGCCCATATATTAAATTCCTATTTTAGTAACAAAAATATTAATAAGGGAATATTTTTTTTAAGAAAAATAATATATATATATATATATATATATATATTACACACACACACTTTTTGCATATTTTTATTTTTTGTTTGCTTTATATTCTGTCTTATTAAACAAAAAATATTTTCTTTTTTTATATATAGTTCTGTTGAATCCTCAGAATGCTGCATAATTTGATAGCCAGCCTGGAGCCTATTGTCATCTTCGATGGCCAACCTGAAGCTTATTGTCATCAAGTGTGAGAAGAAAAATCATTGTCCATAAATTGCCTGGCCTTTATTCTTGGGCGGGGGTACAAGAAGTAGTGGGTGTTTGGGTGGAGTATAAAGTGAGGTGTGTGTGACAATGGAGGATTCCCCTGGTTCCTTCCCACTTTTGAAAAATCCTTCCTTTAAGGCTTCGTCACCCTCTCTTCTCAAATCCTTCCTGACATTATAAATTTTTTTCTTTAAATATACTGGCTGGACCATTTTTAGAAACCCTCTCATTTTTTTTCATTTTTTTTTTGTAAGTCACTTTCCCTTTCTTTGTTTTTGGAGTAATACATCTGATGTGATTGAATTTAATAAGTCTTTATAATTGATTGCTTAATGGCAAAAAATTTACCAAAACCAAAACAGACAGAAATGTACTTTTTCAAATAGCTATTTTTCTATTATCTTTTTAAAATATTAAGACAATTGATCCTCTGATGAGCACACAATCTTTTTTTTTATGAAATAGTCCAGACCTTCAAACAGTTGTTTTAGTAGTACTCTTTTATAGATTTCAATACACTAGAAATTTTATAAAAAATTTTAGTGTTATAAAAGAGATTTGCGTAATCAAATTTCATTCTGGGGAAATTTAAAAAAAAAAAAAAAAAAAAAAAAAAAAAAAAAACTAATGAATTTATATAGTTTTAAATTTGTTGTATAATATATGAAACATTTGTTTCTTAATATACTACGTTCATTTTAAGATTTAGACTCTGACCATTTTATGTTGCATTAATATCATTCCAAGATTTGTTCTGGATAACTGGTATTTAAAAAGTAAAAGAATTTAAGGTAGCATTTAAAGAAATTGTTTATTTAATCTAATGGGTTTTTTTTGTCTCTCAAATTATCAAAACAATTTTGAATTAGATTATACATAGTTTATTTTATGACCCCTCCTTCGAGAGCAAAGTTAAGCATGGATAAACATAATCCTATATGTCCTTAATCAAAGTCCCTTGCTAGCATATCACTTTTTTTTTCCCTCCAGCTTTACTCTTGTAAAATCTCGGTTTATGACGTGACAATTTTAATGAAGTCTTGTTTTAAAAAAAATCTTGCCATTTTATTAATAGACAATAAAATCTCGATAACAGAGACATAGATACTGATGCGGATTGGAATTGTCAAAGCGAGTTTAAATCCTATTATATCTGTCGCACACACTCACTAAAATCAATGAGAAATGTATGAACCGTTTCTTGATGGTATAATAGCAAATTTTTTTATGGTCATTCTGTTTTGGGATATTAATAACCTCCAAAGGGATTGATTATGTCTTAAAACAACAAAGCAAACATTTTCCAGTGAAGATTTTTTTTTTTTTAAATAACTCACTGACTAGGTAGAAAACTTCGAATTCATTAGCAAAAAGTGTTGATTTCTGTCTAAATTTATTCCAGTCTGTTATCAAAAGCATTTTTATTTTTTGTTCACAATCTATTTTCTAATTGTGTTCTTCTGTAGCTTCATTGGTTTAGATGGCATAATGGATACAAATACAGACTCTGGAATGACCAGCTAATTTTAAATCCATCAGATTTGTTACACACTAATAATGGGAAACTATGAACATCCTACTCCAGTTAAATGGAAAAGTGGCAGTTTGTCTTAAATAACACCAAAAAGTGACATTGTTTCAGACGTTAGGTGATATTTTATTTTATACTGAAATTTTTATTGCTAATTTTGTTTTAATTATCAATCCGTCTTTCTGATTTATCAGTGTCTCTTATCAATTGGTCCAGTCAACTAAAATGCTGGTCTTCCCCCTATTTGATCTGAATTAAATTACTTAAACTATTGGAAAATTCTATCTTCTAACTTAATAAAAAAAGATAGAAACTAAATTTTACTCTTCTCTGATTTGCAAATTATGCTGTTAAATCTTTAGTTACGCATTTTCTTCTTTTTGTTTATCTTATGAAATCCAGTGGTTTCTGTTCATCAATCCTCCATCTTCCAGCCTTGAATTTTTATTGGATCGGAAACACTGCATTTTTTTAAGGAAACTGAAATTACCCAACAGTTAAGGGAAATAACTCAAAAGTTAATGAACAATCCTTGAAAGTTTTTCACTCGTGTCTGATTGAAGTTTTTCTTTTAGAGGACCAACATCTTCTCCCTTATCACAGATTGTCTGTTTGAGTTCTTTTTTTTTTCTATGCTTACGTCCATCTCTAGTCTCCTCCATCCCTCTCAAACAACCATATTTGGTCTGTATATCAGTCACTCCATTATTGTATATAAATCTCATGTTTTTAGAATTTCCTCGTTTCAATTTGCATGTAGGAATCTTGGACAAGACCAAAATCTTCTTTCTTTTTTTTTAACTTATGAAAAAAAAAATTTTAACATCCATTTCATATTTCAAAATTTAACTTGTCTTTTATTTTTATTTTTTTCAAAAAAATAAAACAAAATCAATCTTAAATTAAAATTTTCTAATTTTAATTTAAAATGTAATCTTTTAAAATTGTTTTCTTTATTTCTTATTGACAAACAAGAAAAGGATATGCATTTTTTTTTTTATTAAAAAATATGTATTATTTCTTAATTGATGTTGATAACTGCAATATTTTATTACAGCTTTATATTTGTTTTCTTTAGTAATTAGTTAGCTGGATTATGTCTATACTTCTGATAACTGGAATTATGTTGAATATTATCACATCCACACATTGAATTAATTTTTACTTTCCACCCGTCCTACTTCACTACTGTAACATAAATTTACAAGTCCAATTGTAACATGCCAGATTTTAAAATAAAATGAAAAATAAAATAAAATCTTAGAATCGTGTTGTCTTAAAAAGCCCCCCTTCTGCTTTGTGGAATCTGATGCATTTGAACATTGTCTTCTCTATATGAAGCCGTTTAATGACATTTGATATCATTTTGTTAGGTCAACCTAACAAATCAAAATCTAGTTATTTCCCCTGAAGCAAAATAAGTTATAGCCCCTAGCATTTTGAGGAAGTCATCTGCGGACAGTGGGAATGTAAACAGAACTGTCTCACAAGCATCTCGCGTTCAGCAGTTTATCTACATTCTAAATTAATCAGTGTGTTTGTTAAATAAATCTGTTAATGGTTCTACTTTGTACTTCCTTCATTTTTCTGAGTTATAATTGAACCGAAACGTATAAACATCAAAACGTAACATTTTGGCGATGAGAATAGTTTTTTTTTTTTTAAGAATCACGGTAACGCAAATTTTCACTTTCAAAGATGGATTGCACCATACAACAATTAATGCAACAACAATTACGTTTTGATGGAATTATTTTCGGAGAGATTCTCAATACCTGCACCAAAGCTTACGACATCGGTAGAATCGGTTGCAACTACAATTACGGAATTCCATTACGGTCCAATAGCTAAATAGGCCTTCTGTACGTGGTTTACACGCTTTGAGGACCTTTTCTGTGTGGAATTCAAGGAACAAGCTGACGACTGAAAAGTCAGATACTGCTACGGAAGCTTGGGACGTCGGAACACGATTGGTATGCAAACTACATACTACCAAAACACCCACGTGACTACAACTTCGACGACACGGTGGAAACTCGGGGGCAGATTTTCGGTGAGCAGATTTTGTTATTTAATATGCGTTTCAATTGTCTCAACATAACGAAGTCTGATTCGACCGATTTCTCAACTTATACAGGCATTGTAAACAGAATGTGAATGTTTTAAAATATCTTCCATCACTGACGCTCAATTCAAATGTTTCATTTTTGTGTGTTTGAGATCGGCGGGGGAGGCAGACATTCGCACACGGATTTTGTCAAAAATAGAGCAAAATCCAGCAATTACATTGCAACAATTTTCCGTGGAATGCCAGCATGTCGTGAATCTAAAGCATGATTCAACTATGGGGCAACAAACAACATCCACGGTTAACACAGTCCAAAAACAACGTCGGCCCACCACACCGACTTCAACATCCGTCAAGCCCCCAACCGCTTGTTGGAACTGTGGCAGCTGGCATTTTGTACGAAACTGTACATTCAAGACACACCGCTGTCGCAGCTGCAATCGACTGGGACACTTCAAGAACAAAAACCAACCAATAATAAATAAACCTCGCATAACAGGTACCGACATCACAAAAAAATCAAAACGAACATATGTTGCAGTACAATTGAATGGCCATCCTGTTCAGCTACAGGTAGATATGGCTTCCGATATCACACTCGTATCACAAAAACTATGGTTTCGTTGACACCAACAAGTCAGGTAGCACAAAGTGTTTCCGGTGACTGTTCATATCACGGGTCAATTACCTGCTACCATTAAAATGAAGGACAAAACGGTGTCAGGTACCGTATACATAGCAAACTCATGCCATAATTTGCTAGGACTTGACTTTATCGAGTTACTAGGTCTTCTCGACATTCCACTCAACCAGATATGTGAGGTGGTATCAAGATCGTCACCTCAGAACAACATTATCGACCAGACCAAAGACATCATGAAACAATTTTCTCTAGTCTTCACAAACAACTTGGGACGCTGCACTCAGACAGAGGCCACACTGTCCCTTAAACCATTTTCTAAGCCTGTTTTCCGAACCAAACGCCCAGTGTCATATGCTGCATTGCCACTGGTGGACCAGGAACTAAAACAACTTGAGGTAATGAAGGTCATCATATTTACGGTGGGCAGCACCCATTGTAGTAGTAAAGAAAGCCGATGGTTCAATTCGATTATGCGCTGATTTTTCAACTGGCCTAAACGCAACACTAGGGGATCACCAATACCCATTGCCAATCCCAGATGATCTCTTCACCATACTTAATGGTGGCACCTGCTTTGCAAAATTGAATCTCACTGAGGCTTATATGCAAGTCGAAGTGGCAGAAACCTCCAGGGAGCTGCTTACTATTAACACACACCGTGGATTATTCCAATTCACTCGTTTACCTTTTGGGGTGGAACCAACCTCTGGAATATTTTAGCAAATCATTGACACAATGCTTACTGGCGTGGAAGGTGCAGCTGCGTACTTAGATGACATCATTGTTGTTGGGCAATCCAACCAGCAGTTGACAAAACGGATCAGCAAGACTTTGGTTTCCAGCTCCGGCCCGAAAAGTGCCATTTTTATTTACCCTCCATAAAATACTTGGGATTTATTTTTGATTGTCAAGCTCGTCATCCAGATCCTGCTAATGTGGCAGCCATTCAACACATGCCACCCCCCATCGGACATTAGCAGTCTACGTGCATTTCTGGAAATGGTGAATTACTACGGTAGTTTCTTGCCTTCACTCCATCAAATCAAATCACAGCTCAACAAACTGTTGACAAAAGACGCAAAATGGTCCTGGCCCCTGGACTGTCAGAAATCATTTAACAAAATCAAAGCACTCATTAACTCTGACTTACTGCTCACACATTTTGATACAAATAAGAAAATAGTCGTGGAAGCGGATGCATCAAATCATGGTGTGGGAGCAGTGATCTCGCATATATTCACAGATGGAACTGAAAAAGCTATCATGCATGCAGCCAGATCCCTGACACCCGCTGAACACAATTACAGTCAAGTTGAGAGGAAAAATGTATATGGTGCACATCTCGGATTAAAGAAATTTTCCTTCGAGCTTAGTCTGAACCGACACTTCAACTTTTCACTTTACATTCAGACCTCAAGTTCTCCAAAGTATGACACAAAAATAGTGATTATTATTGGCTGTCATAACCTGTATTCGTGACTAAAGTTATTATATTTTTGCCCCTTTTTGTACTTCCGTCAATCTATCCAACAATGTTTTATTGGCTAGAGGAGTTTTCTGTCGGGCAAGAACTGATAAGCAAAAAAACACAAAATACAATACACGGTGAAAGAAAAACAGACAATGATATAGATATAAAACTGAAAAAAGTTTTATTTCAGAAATGTGGTTTTCGAAGGATAGGAGATAGACGTATTATTGTTTAAACAAAATGTGATGCGATGTGTGTGTAAACATGAAAAAATGGAAAACAATTTGTTGGACAATGTGCAAATATGTTTCTTTACTTAGCTGAGGTACGTTCCGACATCCCACTGATCCTTATTAAATCCCAAGTTAGTAGACAGAAGAGGATGATTCCGTCTTCAAATCCGGTTAGCAAGTGACTCTGAGATTTTTCGTAAGAAGGGTTTCTCAAAATCTTTTCTCCAAGGATTTTTAAATAAGAAGTCAGCTAAATTTCCCACCATGAAATTAGTATTTTGTACGATATGATCACTTGTATCCTTCTTTGTTTTATATCTCTTCTTCAAGCCGCTCCTTTTAAACAAGTGGGGGAAATGGGATGAAAAGTGAGAGAGAGAGGGCCAAGTATACCGTGGTCACTGGTGTTAATGTACGCCTTCCTTCTCTCTTAGTAGCAGTCAAAATTTTTATATAATTAATGGAGTATTTATAAGAAATATACAACAGTACAGCGGTCTATCCACAAGATTACATTAATAAATTCACAAGTAATAATAACTATGATTTTCTTTAAACAAACATTGTATGATACTATTTAACAAATTCAAACAAGAGTTTTGATGATCAACAAAGAATTTTAGACTCCCCACGGCCGTTTTTCTCTAATTCAATATAGCTTTTATACGGCATTTTTTAAACCGAAAATGACATTAATTCACTCCTTGTCTTCTTTTGGCTAAGATCAAAGTGTAGTATCTGTTCCGATGGATACTGCACCCCATAGACTGGTATCGTCTTGGCCTTCGGGGCTTGATTCCGCCGGTCTATGGATTTGTCCTGTGCAGTTCTAGGAGGTCCACACTCCCAGGATTTGCCTCCCCTCTTTGGGGAGGAGTAAGTTTATTGCTTACTGCTAGAGGCGCCCCTACCGGGGAATGCCGAATAACAGCATCTATGTTTCTCTTCGGACTATTTTGCAGATGAAAAGGGGGGGATCGGTTAGAGTGATTTCAGTAGTGCTCCAGAAGCCTCCTTGATTTTCTAAATACTCGGCGTTGTCCGGGAGAAAAGTGCTCAATATCCTAGATAGAGCTGCTGTAGTGATAGATTTGTGTAATAATTTAACGCCATTTACGCTTTTCGGAATATTGTGCAGATAAACCCCAGGAAGAAATCAGTAAGAGTGATTATAGTAGTGCTCTGGAAGCCTCCTTGATATTCTAAATACTCGGCGTTGTCCGGGAGAAAAGTGCTCAATGTCCTTGATGAGCTACTGTAGTGATAAGCTTGTATAAAATTTTAACGCCATTTATGATTATATTCAGACTATTGTGCAGATGAAAAGGAGGGGGGATCGGTAAGAGTGATTACAGTAGTGCTCTGGAGGTTTTCTTGAATTTCTAAATACTCGGCGTTGTCCGGGAGAAAAGTGCTCAATATCCTAGATAGAGCTACTGTAGTGATAGATTTGTATAATATTTAACGCCATTTACGCTTCTTTTCGGAATATTGTGCAGATGAACAGGAGGGGGAATCAGTATGAGAGATTTTAGTAGTGCTCTAGAAGCCTCCTTGATTTTCTAAATACTCGGCGTTGTCTGGGAGAAAAGTGCTCAATATCCTAGATAGAGCTACTGTAGTTATAGGTTTGTATAGTATTTTTACGCCATGTAGGATTCTCTGACGTCATAGTAATAGGTACATGATGTCATCGTTATAGGTTTGGAATTTTTTTTAACCTACTCATTATTGTGCGCATGACGTCATAGTATATGATGTAATCGTTATTATTTTTAAATTTAAAAAAAATATTTTAACTCCATCTAGGAATGAAATAATGTTTTTTTTGGGGGGGGGTCAAAAAAATTTTTTCGTTTTAATTTAAAATATGTATGGGGGATGATGAAAAAAATTTTTTTTTTTTTAGTTTCTTTTCAAAACAAAAAATATTTCTATGTATGAGGAGAGGGTAAAAAAAAATTGGGGGGGTTGGATGTCAGAATTTTTTTTCTTTTTAATTAAAAATATTTCTATGTATGTGGAGGGTAAAAAAAAAATTGATGGGGGGGGTCAAACAAATTTTTTAATTTAAAAAAAATTTTTTTTTTTAATATTTCTATGTTTTGAGGACGATACAAAAAAAAATTGGGGAGGGGCAAAAAAAATTTCTTATCCTTTTTTTACTATAAATATTTCCATTTATGATAGTGATACTACATGAATGAACACTATTTTATTTTTTTGACACGACGGGCGCATTAGTATGAGTTCTTAGGTATGCGAACTGGGCTGGAGATAGGTACATATATAGTATGTGCACCCATGCAGAGATAGGTAAGTATATATTATGCGCACAAGGGCGGCGATAGGTATATATATAGTATGTGCATCGGGGTGGCGATAGGTATATATATAGTATGTGCACCAGGGTGGCAATAGGTACGTATATAGTAGTTCATAGGGGCGGCGATAGGTACGTATTTAGCAATCGCGGCGATAGGTACGTATTTAGCATTCGCGCCGATAGGTACGTACTTAGCATTCGCGCCGATAGGTACGTACTTAGCATTCGCGCCGATAGGTACGTACTTAGCATTCGCGGCGGCAATAGGTACGTACTTAGCATTCGGGGCGGCGATAGGTACGTACTTAGCATTCGGGGCGGCGATAGGTACGTACTTAGCATTCGGGGCGGCGATAGGTACGTACTTAGCATTCGCGCCGGGGCGGCGATAGGTACGTACTTAGCATTCGCGCCGGGGCGGCGATAGGTACGTACTTAGCATTCGCGCCGGGGTGGCGATAGATACATATATAGTATGAACACCGGGGCGGAGATAAGTACCTATATAGAAGGCGCAGACAGAGGTGGGACTTTTTATAGAAATAAGTCATACTATTGCCCTGGGAAACGTATGGATTAAATGGTGGGGAAGAAGCAGCTTTCGCAAAAGGCAAAATTAAAAAGTAGCGGTGAAATGGGGCGACCAGGGAAGAGAAAAGTAGAAAGATAAAGAGACGGTTATAGAGAGAGGGAGAGAAATAGAAGTCTTAATATAAAGATGTTACACACGCGATTGTTCTTCAATTATGTTTTTATGGCCCCGAGCAACGCCGGGTAGCTCCACTAGTCTAACATAAACCTCAGACTCGGATCTTATTCTCATAGCAAACATTTGACAAAACCCACACTGAAACAATAGTGCGGCACTGCGATCCCGGTTAAAGTAACTTCTTTTTTACTACATTTCATCCATATTTTTCCATATCTTTTCCTTTTTCTTCTATTTTTTTCCTTCTACCCCACCCCCTTTTTCCCCATTTTAACGTCTCCTCACACACGTTTTCTTTCTTTTTCCAAATGACGTCTCTGTGTGTTCTTTTTCCTATGTTCACTTGATCCGAATGAAACCGGTAAAATCTCTCATTTCTTGAGGATTTTTTCCTGTATTTAAATTTTCCGATTACCTTTTTCACACATCTTGTCTTTCATTGCATTTAATTTTATGATATATCGTGCATTTTCTGCTCATATATATATGTATGACTATATACACATATATTACGATTGCTACTTTTTTACAGAAAAAAAACATCCCTACAGGCTTGCACTGCCTGATTTTAGTCACATGTATGGCTCATCAGTCCAGATTTACTTTTCCAAATCTTGCTGCAGATATGACACATCGTTTGTACATTATCTATGTCCTTTCTCTGTTTCGTAATTGGTGCTGCAATGGAATCTCGTGTAAACTAACTCTCGAAATGTGCCATTTCTATGAAGCATGTTTCAAGATGGAGTACTGTATTCGCCTTGCCTTAAAACTCCCACAGCCATCATAGACATGCTTCTGCCGAACCCATCATTTTAAAGCCATCCTCTCCCAGTCCTCCACATTCATGTTAAGGGTCTCTTGGCAACATCCTTAAAACATCTCCTTGGCTTGTGCCTCTGACATTTACCATGTTCCAGTTCCCCAAATCCAGTTACAAATGATGCGCACTTCTATGCCAGAGACAACAACAGTGCTTGGTGTGAAAGATTTTGATTAATGTTTAGGATCCTCCTAAGATATGATTAATGGAACGTCTTTTAGGGCCTTAATGTGACAACTGGACAAAGAACATTTAACCAAGGAATATAGATAAGATGCAGGACCCATACAAACTAAGCTTTGTTTTAATGGTGATGGCTCTATATGAGCATTTTTCAAGCCTGCCAAAGGCTTTGCTGGCCTTTTCGATTTCTAGAAGTATTTCAGTGTTGAAGGATCCGTCTTGGGAGAGAGTGCTGCCAAGATATACGAATTAGTGATCTACACAGCTGAGTCCCCTTAACATAGATGTTGGATTCGACATCTTGGTGTCCTCGTCGTATACCTTAATTTTCTCCAGATTGATGGTGAGTTCAAAGGTAGTGCACACTCTCAAGAAGAAATCCCTTATGAACAATGAAGTCTGCATAGAGGAACTCCCACACAAGGGTTTTTAAATTTTTGGACTGCAAGTGAGGTTGAATCTCCTACCAGTAGTTTGAAATGTACGAGAACACAAACATTATAGCCCCGAACTGCATGGGTGGAGGTCATTGCAAAGTATATCAAGAACAGTGTTTGTGCAAGGATGTCACCTTGTTTAACCTGAGAGTGCACCGTTAAAGTAGGTGTGTGCTTTCATGTCCTCATGAAGTTGTGTAGTTATTGTGAGAAATTCTGTTGCGGAGAGTGGCGTTTTCACAATTGTGTGAACACATACAGAGGATAGTAAAACTTAACAGATGGCAGACAATTTTATTTCAGCCTTACTTATATGTATGTAAGGGAGATAAGTGCGAAATCATAATTCTAAGGAAGGGGGATAACTCGGCCCTTTATTTAAAAACAAAAAATATATAAATATATAAATGGTTGTGTTTTTGGAGAATTGACTTCAAACTTATCTACAAAATTTCAGAATATGACCAGTTTTTATCCACTGTTTCGCACATACCAGTTGACTTGCTACATAATAATTTCATTAAAACATTATTTTGAATAATAATAAGCGACCATACATTAGGAAATCACCAAACATGTTTGAAGTAAATTGAATGAAAATCCAAAATCTCATGCATAAATAGATTAATATTTCTGTTTAAGTTTATCGACAGAATATGATTATACGAGTAAAGACTTCACCACAAAACCATATGTGATAAAAAGTTAGTTTTGATGTGGGGAGCTGAAGGGTTATTTAAATCCTCTTTAGCACAACATTGGGGAGTATCACCAAGAGTAACTTATCAGCTAGACTTTTTAATATATTTCTCTTTAGTTGTTATAGATGCGAGCCTTAAAGACATCATTGAATATGGAATCTCTATGCAGAATGAAATAATCACTAAAATTCGGTATTACGAAAATAAACTAATATCTTATTTATTGCATCGTTGAGTTGGTCTGTGTTCGACTTACAGGCCTAACTGAAAGAACGCAGAATACTGATGGCCAGAGCAAAAAGAGGTAAATTGTAATTTTTTCTTATCTTCTGTTCTTCTGCACGCAGCTGTAATCACGTAACCCTTTAAATCCGGTCTTTTATTTCGCTCATTTTATCTGCTACTTTTTTTAAAAATTTTTTTATAGAAATCGCTCCAGACAAGGCACTTGATGTAAGGAGTTTTATGTACATATCTTGTTTGAAAATCAATTTCTTATTTTATTGTTTGTTTGCACATGCAACAATCTAGAACTACGCTCTGTGTATTCATTATGAAAAACTCGGAAATATGGGCTTTTAGTGATTTTTTTTTTTTTTTTACAATAACTCTGTGATACTATACCCCCAATCACCCCCCCATACACACACACACAGCCGGGATCATCAGAAAATATTAGCTAGGATGTAAATGATAATACAAAAGTAATGCAAAAATAAATGACAATACGAAAGTAGGTCAAAATATGAAAGTGACCAATCCATTGTGTTTTACAGACAAAGTGATGCCATAAACAATTAGCCGGGGGAAGGGTCGGGATAGAGAATTCGGAAGGAAGAATTTATTTCCGGTTGATGTAAGCTGAGAGTAACTGAGAAGACAAGATGTATCGAACTTCCAGGAGAAACTAGATATATGTAGTGGGAGGGGGGAGTCACTGACTGTTGCAAGCAGATGGGTCGAGGAGATTGATAGGAAGGTCAGCAGTGAACTGTCTCGACAGCAGATGAGTCAAAATGGGTGACAGTGACTGAACATGATGGGCAGATCAACAAGATGCCTCAGTTAAGATTTAGCTGATATCCTGAACTTGAAAGATGGGAATAGAGCTCAGAAGTACGACACACACCTGTTAAACTAGTCAGGTTTACACAATATATATATATATCTATGTTGCTGCTTTTATTATGTATGTAAATCATGTTAGCTATACGTCACACCTCAGTTACAGGCTGTACTAGAATCGACACAGCCAAAATAAGATGAAGAAGAAAACTATGGCACAACCACACCATAAAAAAAATTATTTACTTTTTAAGTAGTCCGATTTTTTTTTTTTTTTTTTTTTTTTTTTTTTTTTAATAGTGGGTACTTAAATAGTCATACTATATTAGATTATTATTCCATTTCCATAGAAACATAGTTTTTATTTTAACATTTTACTTGTCATGCATGTTATTCTTTGTATGTCTATAAATTACAGCTGCACAAAACCATTTGGTCACTATTCGGATAGATTGTGAACCTATTTTTCTCCACTTTTTCTGTGGTTTCTCTAACTTTCGAAAATGCCTCAGCTTGGAAGTTCAAAAATGATCGCAAAAACAAACTAGAATTTATTCTTGTTCAAATTATTAAATTCTCATTTATTTTATTGGACTTAAAAAAAAGTGTGTTTTGTTTTGTTTTTTGGCAGTTTTATTTTAGAGAATCAGTAGCCTATTCTTCTGGGTATCAGTTTTTTATGTACAGCTTATAAGTAACAATGACAACATGGCCTTATTCCAGCTGTTCTGAAGCCCTTTTATATTCAAACTGATCTATCAACATCATCATCAGTTTAATGTCAGTTTTACATGCTGACATGAGTTTGGTGACTTTTAGAAATTGACTTCCAAACTAACTTATCACTGCCCAGGTCTTTATTTATCACTCTTTCTCTCAAGCCCATTTTTATCACTTTCTCTCATAGCCTTCCCCCATGAACTGAACCTGTTACCTCAACTGTTCTACATCTACTGACCCAAGAACTCTCATCCATTCTTTCAATGTGGTCATACTATTGAAGTCTCCTGTTCTACACACATTTCCCTATACTGTCCAAATTTAATCTTCCTCTGAGAGTATCAGATCTAAGCCTGTCTTTTGGACTCCCATTACACATCCATCGTATCATTCTCATATCATTTCCCTCCATGCAATGCATATCCTCCGCCCTCACTGGCCAGATTTCACTTCCATACATCATCACACTGCATACACATGCCTGATAGACTTTCTTTGGTCGACAGTGGTAACCCTCTCCTGGTTAATAATTGCAGAAGTTACCTAAATTTACTTCATTCGCTCCTAACTCTGGCAATCATATTAGAGCACAGGGTGGAGCAGGTGCTAATGGTATCTCGCATTTTAGTTTTATTACTTACTAGCAGAACCCATGGAAATTCCACAGTTGCTTTCTTCATCTATCACTATTGTTTACTGTTAATAATAATAATATTCTATCACTATTAATTATTATTATTAATCACTGTAATAATGATATTCCTCTTGGAATAATACATTTCTCTCAGTTTTAATAATATGAATAAAAATGGTGTCTTCCATAAAAATAAGTGTCATAGTAAGCTAAATATTCTTTAAATAAAACGAAAATGTCTTTTCTTTATTGGAAGTTGTAACAATTTATATCTTTTTTAAAACAATAGATATTCTTTTTGTTTTCTTATAAAAAATAATTGTCAGCTAAATAAAACGAATGTCACTTGTAATTTATTTAAAGTTGCAACAATTAGATATATATTAGATATGCATTAAAATACAAAGAATGCAAAGAGTACGTTTTTATAAGCTCGTTAGGTCGATGAGGTGACAGAATTATATTTGGGAACAATTCATTTTAAAATGAGTCAAGTCGGATTTTTTGGGGCATTTTCAGTCTTTGGCGATTGGACGATCTTTATATATATATATATTTTAAATTTTAAAAATTTCATAACGTAAGTTCAAACGTATTATATTGATAATTAATGACTGTTAAAAATTCTTGTGTCTAACTTAACATTTTTATTTCAAACATGCATATATAGTAGATGGACGAGTTTACTAAGCACAAAAAATGCGGGGTTTTTTTTTGTTTTTGTTTCACTTGTATATCTAAAATCGCACAATTTTTTTTTTTTTTTTTTCGAAACTGAAACCATTCGCTATCGTGCTATTATTTATCAACATTTGTATTTTTAGTAAAAGGATGGATTAAAAAATATTATAAACATTTTCTCATTAGAACCGGTAACAAATCTTTACATTTTGTCATCAAAATTTTCAAATGAAAAAAAGGGAAAATATGAAATGACAACACATTTTTTAGGACATGTCCATTTCATTCAGTTTTAAAGTCATCTAGGCGGCCTATGTGAATATATTTTCAAAGAAAAAAGGTAGATGAAAGGAGTATTGCAAGAGTCTTGCAACATTTACGTCTACCGGAAATGAAATGAACATCATATGTAGACACACACATTACATATATTTCATTTTAAAAAAGGAGCTTTCAAGCTCAAGTCAGTGAGGTATGGTTCCAGATCGGAATGTAATGGATTTAGCTTATTTGCTTTCATCAACGCTGTCGTACATTGAGAATGTTTGTATGAACAACATCATTTTCATGGCAAAAACATGTTATGTTGGTGCCATGAGCTGTGTGATAATTTATGAAGACGTTCTTTGGTATCTCGATTGTTATTTTTTGGTTAGAGGCGACAAACTCTCCGACCACTGTAGAATGTCACCTCATAAAGTGCATTCCTCAACATAGTTG
This sequence comes from Sepiola atlantica, assembly GCA_963556195.1. NCBI lineage: Eukaryota > Metazoa > Mollusca > Cephalopoda > Sepiida > Sepiolidae > Sepiola > Sepiola atlantica. The sequence continues at coordinate 63,732,990 of OY744537.1, read as the reverse complement.
AGTCAATCATCTTTCAATTCAAACAACTTCTCATCCAAAATCATTATAGCCATGTAAGAATTTAAGTTTACTCGATGCAAAGAAGTCACATTCTTTTGGAGGGGGGTGACGGTCCTATCTATAAAAGTATATTTACATTCGTTAGATCAAAAATTTTTACTTAGATTTGTAACAAACTGTATGCACGAGTAGACACCACAATCCTAAATATGTTTGAGTTTTTTGTCATCAAGATTCGTACATCATTCCATAAGAAAGGAATGAAAATCGCGAAAATATCTTGCAATATTAAATACAAATTCCTGGATCAACCAGAATTTTTTGTGTCACCAAAAATCAGAATTATCCAATTTACTGAAATGTTCATCATTTGACATTTATTAAATGAATTATATATTTTATAAGGAATAACAAACTATTTCCAAAAAGTGAAGTGTGGCGGAATTTAAGTTTAACACACAGGCATTTAAGGTTAACACACAGGCATAGTAATGGTAAAGAAATGCGAGGAGATTAGATACAAGGTCAAGTGTGGTTATGAAAAGTCAGCGCACTCTGACCTACAAAGCATGCCCGAGCAGCATCGTCGGCATTCCCTGGTAGGAAAAAACTAACCCCTTCTCAAAGAGGTGAAGCCTAGAAGAGTGAATTGCTTAGAACTGAATAACACATACCTCAGTCTGCCAGCAACAGCAAGGGACTGATTGTCTAGTATGTATCCCCAACTGGTATAAACATAACCCTAACCCTATCCCAAACTGGTATAAACATCTACTCAAGCTACTGAAGTATGCCTGTTCGTCAGCAGCATTATTCATCCACATAATAATAATAGTAGTTTTCTGATGTAGGTAGCACCGGCTCTTCTTGCTAAGAACTACTCTTATATCGATTTTTGGAAATCCGACGGGTAGTTTTTATATAATCTTGCTCACTTAAATTTATAAATAAGAAACTAAGAGCAAAGAAATGCATGTTTTTACTCTTCTTTTTATCAAACTCAGAACTAAAATTAATAATTATTCCAAGGGAGGTAATTTAATCATCGACGTTCGATTTCTGCGTAAAATTTAATTATTACATTGTATGTACAGTAATCGTTAAAATATAACAAGTACATTTTAAAATCAAATTCTGCCTCACGACACAGTTCAATTTTTATTTATTTGCTAGAAAGCCCACCCGGCGTTGTCCGGTAATTAATAAGGATCATTATCTATTCCTGTTGTTTGCCCTGACACCCATATTACCAATTTTATTTTTTTATTTTAATTACTATAATCTTCAAGTTATAAATTAAGTATCAATTTCGTTAAAAGTGACGATGATGTTAACTTTTTCGAAGATATCAATCAAGTATTATATCAAAATAACATTTAATTTAATGCAAACAATGAATTATTTACGTCAGTTTCTTCTCGGATCAAGGGAGGTAACTCGAATAGTTTCTTTGATTTTTTTACACATCAAGGAAAATAACTCTCGAATAAGTTATCTCCTATTCCATCAAACATATGCGGTCCTCAGTTTTAGTATTATACTAGACCATCTGCATCACCTTGAGTCAGTATTTGTTATATATATAATTTCTTAACTTTGACATTGGTAGATAAGCATATTTTTACAAGGATTTCACAAAGTCAAAATACATTGTGATGTCATAATAAACTGTCTCACAAAATCGGAATACATTGACGTCATAATAGACCCTCTTTCTCTTCCCCTGTTTCTCTCCCCTCTTTGTCATTTAATTATTTACATAATTCCATTTCTCTCATCACTTATCATTCACCATCTACAATATTCAGATCAAGTGTGTACAGTGACAAGCAAGAAAAAAAAAAGAACATCCTCAGAGTTTTAGTATGGAGATTTCCAAAAATAGAATATGGATTTTTTTAAAAATGGAAATAGTCTTATTGAATATACAAAAATAGAAGGTGGTTCACGAGGTAAATATTTGATAACTATGGGTATATATTTCACCTCTTTATCCCAATCTATGTTGTGGCTTAATCTTTTAATTGTTGGTTCCAAGAAAAAATGTGAGCCCCAAAAGATATTGTGATGCTGCATGCAGAATAGATGCTATCAATATGATTTGAATATTCTAACCCGACTAGCCTAAAGCACTTCGGGTTATATACGATATTAGCTGTATCTACCTGGCGTTACCCGGAACGCATTTTACTTCCTTGGCATCTTAAATAATTCTTGTCAGAAAATATTGACATATATTTAAACGATATTTCAATGAAGGAATGTGATCATAAAAAAATGTTCGTTTTGCAAATCAAATTGAAAGAACGTCGTCTTACGAAATGTTTAAATATAAAATCGATAGAACGTCGTCTTACGAAATGTTTAAATATAAAATCGATAGAACGTCGTCTTACGAAATGTTTAAATATAAAATCGATAGAACGTCGTCTTACGAAATGTTTAAATATAAAATCGATAGAACGTCGTCTTACGAAATGTTTAAATATAAAATCGATAGAACGTCGTCTTACGAAATGTTTAAATATAAAATCGATAGAACGTCGTCTTACGAAATGTTTAAATATAAAATCGATAGAACGTCGAAAAAAATCCGAGAATGTCACTTTCTAACCTGACAAAAGTTACAACTTCATGCAAAATTTCAGAGAAATTCAATGGATGGTTGTGGAGAAAAATCCGGACGGACGGACAGACGGACGGAAATGCCTCAAAACATAGGTCTCCCGATTTTATAAATCGGGGGACCAATAAATAGTTGTAATGGTTGTGACCCAACACGTCACAGGTACACCTAGTATATTATTATACATACTAATGGGACACGGTTGAAATTTCACAGTTGATTTCTTCATCTATCTACATAATTTACTGTTAATAATAAAATTTACCTTGAAATAATAAATGTCTTTCAGGGTTAATTATATTAAGAAAAAAAATGTCTCTTCTGTTAAAATAATTTTCATTCTCAGCTAAGTATGCTTTAAATAAATAAAACGAATATATTTATTCTTTATTCATTTATTTATTTATTCAAAATTGTAACAATTTATTTCTTTTTAAAACAATAAATATTCTCTTCCTTCTTACCATGAAAAAATAATCGTCAGCTAAATATTTCTTTTGAAATAAATCAGACAAAAGTTTTAACCTTTACTTAATTTATTTAGATTATATAAATGTGTATTAAACACTCTGTATCCTATTATATAATAGTGAATTCTGATCCACTTCTGCCGGTCAGGTGAACAATCTGGAGATGTATCACTGTCATGATACATCGAGACTTCATTTTATATATCGACATGTGAACAGGGTCATAGCGGATATATTGTCTTCTTCATGGCTAGTATCTACATTGAGACGAATTGATGACGATGTAGAATGTTTGAAATATTGATTAATTCAACAATTAATCACTGGCTGGTCGGTTGCATTTTAACGACCCCTATCTTGTCTATTTTTTTTCTTCTTTTTAGCTGGTATCAGCATAGTCGAATTGATGACTGCCATGTTCCTCTCTCTCCTGTTTACAGCTCGGCACTTTTTGTAACAAAACCAGATGTTAATCTTTTCAAAGGCATGTAGCAGAGATACACACTTTCGTCTTTCTATGCATCTTTCTCTGCCAACAAATCAGGTGTCATCGAAGCGTCAACTATTAGCAGATGCCGAACAATCGGTATAAAACAGACGTTTTCGACACACTTGGCTTTGTCCCCTATCCTTGCTGTCAAGCAAGCTGGTGATTCGCCAGCAGCCTTTGCCCCCCCCCCCCCTCAATCTCTGCGGCACTTTACTACGATGATGTCAACAGCAGTGGTAGCACCCCCCCCCCTAAAGTCTAACCCTACCTCACCGTGGTAGTGTCAGAGCTACGCCGCCTGTAACTCTGGTTACGCGGCAGGGCCACCCATGGAAGACAGGTTTGGTACCAACTAGTATTAGGGCCGCAACCTGGCTAACAGGGCATCAGGATCCGTCGTCTCTGCCTCTTCATGTGGCAAGCAAAGATGGGTCAGACACAGAAGCAGAAATCAATGGAGTGAAAGGAGCAATGTTGCTTTTGCACCATTCCTTTGTGTGTTCTGTGTCAAACCTTCCCCGACTGCGACTAACAAGGACGACTTCATGCAGACCAGGCAATGCTGAGGCACGATTTTCATGAGCTTTCTGCAGAAATCCGACTCAATTAACAACATCAAGCAGCGATAGCAGCTTCAACCCTTTTTCCTACAGCCCTCTCCTGCCCGCTATCATCAGCGCAACAAATGAAGAATATAAAAAATATTAATTCAACAAATAATCACCAGCCGGTTTATTGCATCATATATTCCTAAGCTTTTATTATCATCTATTTTTATTATCATCTAAGTGGATAATGTGGTATCTGTTCTGTTGTCATGAAACCATCTTTCCAGGGACTACTTTTATGGGGCGATCCTCCCTGGTATTACCTCCTCTTTTTTGGAGGCAGTATATGTTTGTTCTTCATGATACTATCCTTTCATGATTATCTTGTCTGTTTAGGGGCAGGAGTTAGTGTACTCTGTTCTGTTGTTAGGATATCCTCCCACGCATTAACTTCTCTTTTTCTTAGGGGGAGGGCGTTCGTCATGATACCATCCTCTCAGTCATTACCTCCTCCTTTAAGAGTCAGTGTAGTATATGTTCGTTCACCATGATATCATCCTCCCAGGCTAGTGAAAATATGCGACCGAAGGAGCATATCTTTCTTAGTATGTAATAAGTGAACATATTGCCGGTGGATGGCTTAGAAAAAAATAAGGACAGGTATATACAGCTATTATAAAAAAAATATAATAAGCTCTTACAAATGTAATATCAAAGGGAAGTAAGTTAAAACACCATAATCAGAGGAAGTAACTTCAGATGCCTTAGTTCTAGTCGGATCTTGTAATTTTAAATTACATTCTCCGAAATATTATAGAAACCTAAATGTTAAAAGAATACAGCTAGTATGTAATACATGTACATTTGCCAGGTGAAACGACTAGAGAAGATAAGACTGTATTTACAGCTAGTATGTAAGCAATATATTATACTCTTACAAAGCATAATTGGGTTCCATCTTGCTGCTGAAAGGGAAGGTTTGTTTCTCGATGAAAAATAATCCAATCGAGATAGGTTCTATTTGCAAAGAAATAAAATCTAATCAACATTTTTTTGTTCCTAATGGCATGTACCAACGGTCAACGGAAAAAGAAAGCTAGTCAGAATCAAATGTCGATTTTTAAAAAATATTAGATTCTATTTAGGTTGGAAGTAGGAAACCTGTTAGAAGATTGATCGATTACATTCACAAACAAATACCGTTGGGAAACATAGAAAGCAGCAATGTCTCCGCAGCTATGCATAGAATAGAAACTTGTGTTCAATTAATCTTTTCCGTTTCAGCATTAAAGAACTCTAAATGGACTGATATGCTATAAAACAGACAAGTAATAACAACCTGTCTAACAACAATGTGGAAGATTTTAATGGCACTACTGAGTAAACCGATCTACTACTCCCTATCGGACATAAACAATGGCAGGGCATATGATTAGCTATACATCGACTAAAAGATCCCAAAGCAGGAAAAAGAACATATCAATGTCCAAGAAAATTGAATGCTTTAGGATGTATAAAATGTTTCATAAAATTATCAACTTTATGGAGAAAACAATGGAGACTGGAACTGACAGCTGTAAAACAACACCTGACAGATAAGAATATAGGGAGGGCATTTTCCTCTTATCACCACTACTTTTATCATAGTCATGATGCCACTCAACAGCATACTTAGGAAGTGCAATGCCGGATAAAAATTCAGATACAAAAGAAAAAAAGTGAATCTTGTTTTTACATATCGATCCTTGATTGGACAAAAGCTCAAATTAGCAGTTTCTTTAAACTAATTACAATCGCGGAAATATTCATTCTGAATATTGGTGCACAGTATAAAATCCCAAACACAGTGTTTTTATGCTTCTTTTTTCATACACTTATTTAAGACAACACAGGTGCATACGTCACAATCAAGTTTAGACCCTTTTGGGAGCAAAGAGCTCCTTGACAAGCAGTACAAGCATAAGACACTTTCACGGACATCTAAACACAACTCCCGGTGAAGCACACATGCACACAAAACAACCTCTGTTCAGTCTTGATAGACAATCGATACCCGTATAAGAGTCTATTGTGAAGCAAATGTTATACAATCTCCAACCACACCTCTCTTGGAAATACTTTGGAAAATTTATTTTCTTGGCCATTTAACAGTGTCGGGGTGAAGGGAGTCAACGTTTCTTGCTAATGTATCAGCCTTTTCTGTACATTCTCTTCTATTACCTAACATCATCATCATCATCATCATCAGAAGCCTTTGCGACGGGCGGGGGGGGGCATAGCAGTCCAACAATGAGGAAGAAAGTTAAGCCCTGATTGGATAATTGGGGATGGCAGTCTACTTTGGGGATTTGGGTGCTTGTTTCAAGTAGTTCCAGATATTTCAACGAATACTTGATATACCGAGCTTCGTCACTGATCAACGTTAAAAATTCACCCTTTTGAGAAAGTCTCAGAGAGATTTTTATAAAAAGGATTAAAAAAACGGAGTTTTTTTTTATTAATAAGAAAGTGTTTAAATTAATGGAAAGTGTTTAAAAGAAAAGTTTTAAAAGCCAAAGGTTTTTAAATACAAAAAATTATTAGGGTTCAGAAAAAAATCGAAAGATTTAAAACCCTAAAAGATGTTATATAACAGATCTCACTCTATCCGGAACTAATGTTGGACAGCGACATGCTGAGCGTTCACCGTTTCCGGAGAGCTACAAAAAGGAAAACAAGAAAAGGGGCTTGGCGCTAGTTGGAGGTAGCCGCCATCTTTTTCCCAGCTAGCGACCAACGAGTGAACACGTAGAAAAAAGGTCACTCCGTCGCCGTCGCCGCCGTCACCAAGAATTAAGATAACAACTTAACCGTCGCCGTCGCCGCCGTCATCAAGAATTAAGATAAACAACTTAACCGTCGTCATCAAGGAATTAAGAATAAAAAGAACGATCTTTGCTTTGGGGTAAATAAATATATTTGATTAATCCTATTCAAGTTGTCCGTGTTTCCTTGCAACCATACGCTTGTCTATCACACCGGTGTCAGAAGCGTACAGCAAGTTAAATATGGAGAACTACACGAACTTCACACGGGACAAACTTTTCACCCTCATTAGAGAGCAGAGAACACTATTGTTCAATTTGAAGACAGGGGCGGAACAGCCATCCGAACGTGTAATTCAAGAGGTTCAAACCGACTTAGACGACATGCTGGCGGAAGGCTGACTCCTTCGACAGCAACCCGTACGAATCAGAAGGAGAACGAGTATAGCGTAGTTATACGTCAACAGGCTATCCGGGACGTTCTCAAACAGCAGAAATTATTCCGCCCGGGAAATGACGTGAACCAATTCATCACGGCGCTGAACAAAGCTTATACCATCCACGTCGCACCGGAATTGGAGAGATATCCCAGCCTAGAAGGCGAGTTCGTCAAATCCGCGAAAGATTTACTTGACCAGGGTATCTTTCAGCAGATGGTGGATTCAAAGTCAGACTCGTCCACTTTTGAGGAACTAAAGGAGTACTTGCAAGCGGCCCACGGCAGCCAGATGACGAGCTTCCAGCACCTTAGCCGAGCCTGGGACTTGGAGCGAATAGACGGCGAAAAATTACCAGACTTCGCATCTCGCCTGGAGAACACTTTGAGAGATGCTGCCGTCCACATAAAGACGAAATTCAAAAAGGATAAAAAGACAGACCTGACAGTGGACGGTCTGGTTTCCATAATAGGCGCGATGCTGATGAGCGAAAAGGTGAAAACCTGGACTCCAAATATTTACACTCACCTAGTAAAGACGATGGACAATCATTACAACGCGATCGGCATAGCTTGCGAGGCCCAGCGATACATCGATCGTGGTGTAAAATCTGACGTCTCCTCGCCACAAGAAGCCTACTATACACAGAAATCACAGCAGTCTTACCAGGATGAGGCGTCACTCAGAACGACCCTGTCACCCCAACTCAGTAGGCAGCCACACCAGAGAGGCCCCGTCAACCAACATCCGAAGCAAGACCGTCCGCGAGGTCGCAAAGGTCGCCAGCACAATTCACAGACCCCGTTATGCCGGAATTACCTCGGGGGTCGACCCTGCTTTCGCGGGCACAATTGCCCATTCCGCCACCCGCCTCGCACCCAAGCACAGGCTCATATCGCTGCAATGGATGATGACCAGACATTCATAACACAGGATTTTCCGTTCGGGCAGGACGAGATGTGATGCTTCGTTCGCCCGACCCTCACATCAGCCATCACGTCTTCAATTTTCAAGGACCTAACCACCATTCACCGCTCGTCCAATCCTCATTCAATATTGATGGTGTGTACTTCTCCGGCATCGCGATGTTAGACTCAGGATGCTCCACGTGCATCATACCGCTGTCCCAGCTTCCCAAGGAAGCTGAAAAATATATGACCCGCACTGATATTCGGGTGAAGGGTATCAATGGGAGCATAGCCGCCCTGGGTGAACTGACATGTGACGTCACGATTGGCAACCACAATTCCCCCACGTTCAAAAAAGTGAACGTGCTTGTTACAACCCAAAACACACCAATCCTGATCGGCCAGAATATCCTGCGTCACAGCACGCTCAGCTCATATATAATTGACAACCAAAATTCCACGGTAAAATTCAGGCGCACATTTCCCTCAGGTTCCTTATCACACGCCGCGACCATCGCGCCGCCGACATCGTCGACCCACGTTCCTGCATGTGAACCCCAAACTGCTGTATTCCAGAGTCTCAAGTCGGAACCTCAACCCAACGCCCAGACACTGGAAGATAAATTAACTTGGCTGAAGCAGAACACTGGGCTATCGCTGCCGAATCACCCAAACTGGGACGAATTGGAGGATACGGCGAACCTTCTTATCAAATTCGCTGACATCATCGGCTCGAATGACAACAAACCAGGGACGTTCATCCGACCCATCCGGATACCGACCAACGGCCAATCCCGCAGTCAGAAGCAACACCCGATCGCCCAGGCCTTGGAAGCCGATGTCGATAACGAAATCAGACGCATGGCGAATGAAGGCGTTATCGAAAAATGCAGTGACCCCAGGGGCTTTAAGAGCCCAGTGTTCGCTGTGCGCAAGAAAAACGGTTCAGTTCGCGTAGTGGCTAATTTCAAGAGAACACTGAACAAGGTCTTAGTCGATCTGGACCCTTACCCAATACCGAGGATAGACCATCTATTTAACAAGATCGGCAGGGGCAACACCTACTTTGCTTCTCTGGATCTTCGCAGCGGCTACTGGCAAACCGAAATCGACCAGCAGGACCGTCACAAAACCGCGTTTACATGGAAGGACCAGTGCTACCAGTACACTCGCCTGGCCTTCGGTCTTACCTCTGCCGGACAGATCTTTTCACGTTGCGTAGCGGAAGCTTTAGCCACAGTCAGTTCACGCGATAACATCTCGTCGTACATCGACGACAACTTGGTACATGCAAGAACATTCAATGAATACATATTCGCTCTGGAACAGCTTTTTACTGCCCTCCGGAATTTTGGTCTTAACGGTTTACGGTTGATTCCTAAGACTCACTCACTCAAAGATAAAGATTTATAACCCGAAGCAAGAAAAGAATTGTCTCAGAAACCTTTTCGAAAAGAATTCCTGTTTAAAAGAAAAGAATTGTCTCAGAAACCTTTTCGAAAAGAATTCCTGTTTAAAAGAAAAGAATTGTCTCAGAAACCTTTTCGAAAAGAATTCCTGTTTAAAAGAAAAGAGATAAATAAAAATAAACAGAGGTTTTTATATTAACTTTTCATGGGTATGAACCGTTTTAAGGTTTTGTTAAAAAAAAAAAAAAAATTCAGCCCGAAGTGACCCGTTTAAAGAAAAACATATCTGAGGAGAAGGAACTTTTGAAGACTTAGTCTTATTAAAGACGTTCTTTTTTTAAGTTTTGTGCATGTCTCTTTGTTTTTTATCTTTTTTAAAGAAAATCTGTTTTCCTTGTTTTTGGTAGAGACTTGTTCCTGTTCTTTCAGTCCATTTTTCTGTATTATTTTAGGCGTTGTTACCATTTATCGCTTGAAACGATAATCATTTTTAAAGGAAATGTCTCTTCTGTAGAGAGGCATTTTTTGTTATGTATTTATGGTTCTATTTGATTTATTTTATTGAGCTATTGTACCCCAGTCACTTAGCATTGGTGACGTCACCAATTTGGCCGTTCCTGAGTTCGGTTGGTCACCTGGTACTGCTCGGGAAAAGTTGCTGCTCTGATGAAGGCTGCAAATGGTGAAAGGTCTGGTCCAGCAATTACCGCATTCCCACGTTGTGTTTGATAGATCAGTAGGTAATTATCCGGATTGGGTCAGCAACTTTGTACCACTGCAAAGCGAAGGGTCATTTATAACAGAACAATTAAAAGAAAAAAAGAAAAATCTTCAACAACTTGTTCTGTTGGTTTTTTTTTTTTTTAGAAGAATAATTATTTGGTAAAGAAAGAAAAAAAAACTGGCAGATAGCTTGTTTCTAACTCCTAACTCTGTGTTTTTGGATCGACGCTCTTAATATTTCTTGGCGATTTTTAGTTTTATTAGCGAGATTGCCCAAGTCCGGGGGTGTCTCAGCTCGACATGAATCTGGTGGGCGAGCAAAATGGAGTCCCCCAAAACCTTATATTGAAAATCATATGGGCACGCCCCGCCTCTCTCCTAATAGAATTTAGTCAGAGAACAAAAGAAAAAAAATGTTTTATCATTATCATTCTCAATCTGCATTTACAATTTGGGGACGGTAATTGTATTTTCGTTTTGCCTCTCTTTTCCCCCTCTTCATCTGCTTCCATCCCCCACCGTTCCCCGGTGAGAGGAAGGGAAGGTCCCCCCTCCTTGACTCATTCACAGAAACAGAAAATGTAATTTCATTAATGGCCGTAAGTCCTCTTAACTTACGTCCACCGAGATCAACCTGTTGGCGAAATATCTGGTTTGTTCAGACCACACCTATCTCGTATACAGGCCCTGACATAGTGCGGACAAGTGACATTTTTCCTAACCAAGCCAGACACAGTGGTGCCTGTCTTCACAACACTTTTGTTCGTTATCATAAAGAACAACTTATTCGTCTTTCTTCCATAAATTCTAATTTTTCGGCCAACACCTTGTTTCTGCATTAGTCGTTATTTTGATACAACAGTGACAATCGATGTGGTCCAACCCAGACTGCCTGGCATCGTCATTTGCTGGAACACAGAAAAACAAACAGGCAGACAAGCTGCTCTTATCGGTTTTTGTTTAATGAAAATATCCATGTTTTTCCCCTGTTAATTCATACTAGTGTAGTACCCTGGTCGTCAACCTTTGTAGGCTCACTTTTAATTCAGAGTAGCGGTATATTTTAGTTTTCATATTCCGTAGGTTCGTTCAACTTTGTCACATATTCCTGTTTTGTTCTTGTCACTTTAGTTATGAAATTTACCATGCTTTGGTTATGAAATTTACCATGCTTTGGGAATCAAATGCAGCACAGGCACATTTTTTAATTATTAAATAAAATCGTATTGAATCACATTTCTGGGTTTATTTTATTATTTGCTCCTTTTTTGTCCTTGTTTCCATCTATATTTTCGTTTCTTATTACCAAAAAGATGAATTTTGTTAAGAACCTCAAAATTACGTAAAACAAAGGTACGTTAATACACCCACATATATTAATGCTTATTTATTTATACACACGTAAACGCACATATATTAATGCCTATTATACACATGTAAACGCACACTATGCCAAACAAACAGGTATATTCAATTTATGATTATACGAAAAACAGCTCTTTCCCTCAGAAACGTTCATTGAACACTTTGAACTATACGTCTTTAGAAACACTTTATTTTTCATTGTCTGATGTTGTCAATAAAAAATAATTATTTTCTATGGATTTATCGTTATTTTGCTGTCCTCTTCAGCATGACAGGTAAACACAATAAATTAAAAACGTTTCGCAATTGATAATTTGTATTATTTGGACTACTATTCTACTATATAACAAGTTCGACTATTAGGTTTCTGGATTCGAAAAGACGAACCCGGAGAAGGTTGGAGGTTACACCGACCTTTGTGTTAGAATAGTAATAGTCCAAATAATCTAAATAGTCCAAATCATCCAAATAATCTAAATCTGTGAAAACATTTGTTGTTGAAACTATTTCAACAACAAAACATGTCTGAAAAGTTGGTGCTTATTTGTTAGCAATCCAACAGAGCTTTACACGCTCCACTACTTTTGGAGCTGCTCCCGCTCCCGCACCTGCGCCAACTCCCAAAATTGGAGCTGGCTCCTCTCACGCTCCCCAGTTCTAAAGAAAAAAAGAAAAATTAGTCAGAAAGTCTAATTATTTGCTTTTTAAAATTAAAATTTAAGACATTTTCTTTAATTTTAATTAAGTTTAAACATCAGTAGAATAGAGACCGCTGTTTTTTTGTTGTTTTTCTTTTTCGCTCATTTCGCTTGGTATTCGCCCAAATTTTGGATGAAACTGATTGTTGACCGTAATTGTATTTTTGGTTCTGAAATAAAATTCTCATTTACTTTTTAAAGTGTTGAGAATCTAACTTTAATTCCAGGTTTTAATCGCTGGCGGCCATGTTGGTTTTTATTGTTTTTATTTTTCTTGGACTAAAGATATTTTTACTGCTTTAACATTTTATTACACACAAAAACAAACTTTGAATATTCTATTTACAAAAGCAAGTTTTAACGGAATTAAACGAATTTAAAAGCAAACATGAAAAGGTTAAAACATACTAGTTGTGAATTTAAGAATAACAAAATGTCAAAGAGACGATGGTAAAAATGTGGCATAAAAATTCAATTAAAATGAAAAAAAAATTGGTTTATTTATTCAATCAGCAATAAACATCCTTGTCATAAATACAAAAAAAGTTCAAATCTTTAAGAAAATAACTCTAAAGACATCGATAGACTCACTGGCGCATTTGAAGACATTTGTTGCCAAATTGTTTCCTGCCTTAAGAAAACTGTCCTATCAAAAATGTAACATGTAGATGTGAAAAAACCCTGAGAAGTTCAGTGTTCTGTTTCCATGTGTAACTCTCTCGTTCTTTCTTCCTCTCTCTCTTTCTCTCTCTTCCCCCTCTCTCTCCCTATCTCATATACATTTACCAGAGATATAATTTTTAAAATAACTCAGAGTTTAGCTGAGACTTTTTCTTTTCTTTTTTATTGCTGAATAAAAAAAACTGCTTAAAACAAAAATCAAATAATTTTGGAGCGCGGAGCAATAAACCACCGCTCTTTAGTCCCAAATAGAGTTGCTCCCGCTCCACTACCGCTGAATATAAAATGAACCTTCTTCTCTTTCACTCCAACAAAAAGGAGCGCACTCCATTTTGGGAGGCTTCGAAAAGTTGGTGCTTACTCGTTAGTAATCCAAATACATCCACCAACATTTTAATTTTGTTGTTTATCAAGCATCTTTTAAAAAAATACATTCATTAAACATTTGCACTAAATTCGTTCATTTTCGGCATTTTGCGAATTTCTGGCATTTTCGAAGCAGAGCTAACTTTGAATGAATAGATAAACGGCACAATTCAACAAACAGCATTTTTGAGTCGATAACCGTCGGCTTTTTCATGGAAAATAAAAATGAAAATTAGATTTTACTTTTGTTTGTCGATATCATGTAAACAGCCTGGAATTTCTTTCTGCAAAAAGTAACAAAAACAATTTAGGCTTTAAAGTGATGAATAAGTTTCCTATATATATTTATTGATCACCTGAGCTTTAATGAATGATTGCCCACTTCCGAGTTCGATTGCATAGAAGATACGGCGCATGCATATGTGACATAATGTTTTCTTTTTTACTAAATATTTCTTAAAACGATACTTTACAACTCTTATTCTTTATATTTTTATAACTCGTATTTAGCGCAGGCCCGGGGTCAACGTTTCTCGAACACCGCCAAAAATCGAAACAACACGAAACTCGCTGCGAAGGTTGGAAAACGTGGACCGGGCCTCTTAGTAAATTTAGCGTTCATTTATATGCAGAATTAACATTTTTAACAATAGTTCTTAAAAGCCTTTAAACTTATAATGTCCTTAACATGTTTCAAATTGTTCTTACGTTTTAAATCAATATTAAAAGTTACCTTACAGATTTCTGCCTTACTGTTGGTCGTGGGTTTGCTTGCACGCTCATCTCCATTGCTGGCTCGTGATCGTAGTGGTGTACCTGTCTTGTGAGCAATCTGTTCTCATGCACGGGAGACAAAAACGCTCGAAGGCAAAATTTCGAGAGAGATTTTATTCTTTTATTTCACACTTCAATCGGAGAGATTTTCACTCGTCGGTTCCTTCATTCACACTTTTTTACTTTCATACTGGTTGTGGAATGTGACGGATGCAATCGGCTATATTCTTGTCCCGCCGTTGGGATCTTGTTCTGTGTCTTAGCCCATATCTGCCGATGTCACCCGGACTCTACGCATTGCAGAGCTACTTAATCGACGTGTGTCCATCTAGCGCCTCCATGGTGAACTGTCTAGAGAACTAATTTCTCACCAAGGATCTGTGACGTCAGAGCCCTTTGACCCTTCAACAAATGTCATGACAACTCAATATCGCTTTTTGTCTAACCTTTTTGATCCGAGTGTTTCATCTCGGCCAGCATACATCCAGTATGTTATGATTCCCAGAATGAATCATTTTGTTTGTCTCAAATTATCCATGCACCTATTTTGCACTTCATCCTATTTCTTTCACCCACTTCATAATTCATACTAGCTAACTTTACCCGTTTTCAAAATACAGGGCCCGTCATAATGTAACGCATACATAGGTGGAATAAATGTTTATAACAATAATAAAAAGAAATAAAAATACATACACAAACAATAAAATGATGTTGAGAAAAATGATTATTCATTCTCTTCTACGCTATTTTGTCCGGAGGTGGGTTATTATTGTGGAGTGATAGAACACCCCTCACGAACTGAATGAATTAGTCTTAAAGACTCTAAATATATGTACATATTGTAAGCCTATTGTCACTACAATCTATGTCGAGAATTCTCTCCAGAGATTACTAGAGATTACTACGCCATCCTCGCCGATCTGTCCGACAGAGGGTGGGCCGTTGTGGTATCTTCTGGCCCACCTCTGTTGGGCTGAGGTATTTGTTCTGGGTGGTCCTAGGAGGTCCACCTTCCCAGGCATTACCTTCTCTCTTTGAGAAGGGGTTTGTTTATGACCAATCGCTTGAGGCGCCCCTGCCAGGGAATGCCGACGGGGCTAGCCAGGTATTTTTTTTGCGAGGCCAGAGTGCTCTATCTCTTGTATGCTAGCCTACCATCCCCACCTTCCGGCCTTGTGCCACATCCTCTCACTGCGTGAGAGAAGGTATTATTTACCCCCATGTAGAGAATAAAAGATATAGTTGATTGATAATATTGTCTTCGGCGTAGATTCATTTGTTCTACTTTCGACTACGAATAACGTTATAACAGATTGGCGACGAGGAAATTTTGTATTTACCTATGCGGTATTAAATAAAATTATGAACGAAGACACATAATCGCACACTGTAAATAGTTTTCACCGATTGATAGATCGATATATCACTCCCACCTCAAGTTGTGTTATCGATATATCACTCCCACCTCAATCGTGTTGCCGTGAACAAAACTCGGAAAAGGCACGATGGGAAACGAGCAAAAAAAAACAAAAACACGGACCTTGTTACTTCGGATGTGCAGGTCTCTTTATTCGTAGAATGAGTTTGAGTCCGACCTACCACTTCTTTTAGATGTTTTTCAATGACACTTAAGGAACCTTCGCTAATTCTACCTTCTCCAGAGTGTCCAAAGAACGTTCTAGAGAAGAAAGAATTGTCTGTATGGAGAATTTGAGTAGATAAGTTCATTTCGGATGTGACCATGTGAGTTTGCGTGTGTGTAAATTCAATAGGCATTGTAGATTTTTTTAACATATTTCACCCCAAACAAGGCAGGCCGCCACTGTAGACATAAGGGGCTTCTGAGAATTAGGATGACACCCAAAACCTACACCCAAAGTTGGGAGCTGTGCAGTGAGATGTTTGTTTACATTAGTTTTAAACCTCTGCATGTCAATACAGTGGGGAAACGGAGCAGGGAGGAAGTTCCAGAGGCTGGCAGCACAAGGAAAGAAGCTATTGAAGTAGAAGGCTCTCCAGCACCTGGGAACCTCTACAGTGAATGGATGGAATTTAGCTGATTGTCGAGTTGGTCTAGTGTATTTACGTCGAGGGGGCATCAGAGCAAGTTTATCGGATCTCAATCTATTGAAGTATTTGTAAAATAAGCACAAGGATGCTACATTGCGGCGATGGGACAGGGGCTGGAGCTTGGTGGATAGTGAGGGACCTATTAAGTTAGCGACACGTTTTTGGACCTTGTCTAGGAGGGAGAGACTAGTGGATGATGCACCAGCCCAAATGTGGCAACAATACTCCATGCATGACCAGATGGTGGCTTTGTAGAGATACAGGATATGTCAGGGGAGAGGAGTTTACTAGCACGGTAGAAGGAACCCACCTTCTTTGCTGCAGCCTTGGCAATGTCTTCAATGTATTTGTTCCAATTCATGTTACCTGTGAATGTTAGGCCGAGGAGTTTGAATTTTGAACTCTCAGGTAGGGTGTTATTTGCCATGACAATCGGTGGTTGAACAGGTTTCTTGTAGTTATTGAAGGAAAGGAGCTTTGTCTTTGCGGCATTAAAAATTACCAACTATTTATGACCCCAATCCACTACAGCCTGGAGGTCATTTTCTAAGGATTCAGCCATTGCCTCGGATATGTTTGCGTCTGTTTTACCCACATGACGAGAGTAAAGCGTGGTGTCATCAGCAAATATACCTATATAAAAATCGATGTTATCAGGGAGGTCGTTTATGTAAATCAGGAAGAATAAAGGTCCAAGGATAGATCCCTGGGGTACACCAGCATTTATGTCATTTTGCTTAGATGAACGGCCATCGAGGACAACCTGTATCTTCCTTTTGGTTAGGAAGGATCTAATTATATTAAATATTTGCCCAGTAATACCGTATGAGCGAATTTTTATAAGTAGCCCTTTATGCCATACCTTGTCAAAGGCCTTGGATATATCAAGTTTTACTGCCTTAGCTTCACCTGACTTGTCGAGTGTATGATACATGCGTTCAGAGATAACCGTTAGGATGTCTGCAGTAGATCGTGCTTGTCTAAATCCATACTGGCGGTCAGATAGAGGTTTAGCATTAACTAAGTGCCATACTATTGCTAGATTGATTAAGGATTCAAAGATCGGCAGTAGTCTGATTGGGCGGTAGTTCTATCCCCAGAATTCTTGAAGACTGAGGTAATTTTCCAGTTATCGGGGAAGCAAGATTCAGCTAGGCATTTGTTGTAGAGGACGGGACCAGTTCTGCAGAGCATTTCTTTATTACTATTACAGGTATAAGATCAGGCCCACAAGATATTTGTGTATATTAGTTTTCTTCTGTGTATATGAACTTGTGCGGCTATTTTTGTGAGGACCGTTCTCATGTGCATCGACTGTGAAAGAAAACCGAAAAAGAGAGAAAACTGTGTGATTAAGTGTTTATATTATGTGCGAAATTTCGGCAGTGAATATTCTCGCACCTGCGGTTGACTGAAAAAACTGCCAATTGGAGAGTTTGTCCAATCGAGAGTCGATGCATAAGAACAGCATTTGCTGCTACTACTGTTCCCCATAAACTTCTCAAATAACTATTGACTTGGAAATCTAGAGTAGAAAATAATACGTTTGTAGATGGTCAAAAATCTGACTCGTAACTCAAGGTGAAATTTAAACATACAAGAAATTCGTTTATATACCAAATTAACCCTAAACCAAATAGCAACACGTGAAAACAATGAAAGAGAGAACGGTAGAAGTCATTCGAAACGAAAAAACGTTCTCGAATATTTGTTTGAGCACTTAACACTAGATTTGAGTTCCTGATTCAACTTACTTTTGATTGTTGTTGGAGGAAATATTAATTTGGGGTTCTGTCTCTTTTTTAGTAGAAGAGAACGTGGTAATATGAAAAAGAAGTAGTGGTCAGTTCTTTTCTATCGTCAGAAAAAGGAGAAAGAGACAGATTGATTATTCGACTGTTGAGAATAGGAAAAGACGAAGTAGAAGAGTTGACTGATGAATTCGGATCGTCGTAGAAAACAAAGTAGGATAAGTTGGCTATAAGTTGGCTGTTAAAGTCCAGAGAAAAAAAGAAGCTAATATGCTCAAGTTTATAGTCACCATATCCTGTCGAGGTCGTAGGGAAAGACAACTCCATCGGCGATGCGACCCCGATGTTTATCGATTTCCTGGAGACGCTATGACAGTGACCGCCACACCCTAACCCTAACCCTAACCCGACTTTTATTAACTCTCTGCAATATTGCTTTATTCACTGCCAAACTCTTGCCTGTTCCGATATTTATATTTCTTCGATTTCAAATATCAGCCCGAGGGAGTTTCCTGTTTTCAAGATATCCGATTTTCGTATTTTGATTCTCCATGTTATTATCAAGACACGCTGTTCCGACGAGACATTATTAGAAAGTTCCGTCTTTCTCAATATAGAGGCGGGTTGTATCCTTGATAAAGCGGTCCATAGACAAGATTGTTACCGAGTGGAAAGAACTGTAACAGCATGGACCCGAACTTAGATAAGTTTGTTGCGTCTTAGAAAAGGTGTTAAGATCTGACTATGGAATAAATGTTGGAAAATAGATGAAAACCGATAAAAACATGAATGTTGAATTAAGAGATAAAACATGTTTAACAAACACAAAATATTTTTATATATGTATAAATTTGCAATTGGTTGAAAGTTATTTTATGTGAGTAAATTGTTTGAAAAATTGAGTTCTCAGATTGTGGAAAGTTCGGAATGAGAAAAGTTACGAATGTTAGAAGTGGATGTGTGTATGCGTTTGTTTCCTGTCAGTGTATATATGCGTGGGACAGTGTGAGAGAATTTTTGGAAACTTTTATTTTCCTGGCCATTTTGTAGTGTCAGAATGAAGGGGGGTCGACTTGTTGCATCGATGTATCAGGCTTGCTATGTTTCTTTATCCATCATCATCATCATTGTCGTCATCAGCGTAACACTTTATCCCCGTGTCAGCGTTAGCGACGACGGTGGCTATAAGAGAAGCTAAGCGCTGATTGGCTGAATGTTTTGGGGGGTTTCTGCGCTTTATTCAAACAGTGTCGCTTTTTGTCAGTGTGCGTATGCGTGTGACAGTGTGTGCTCGAGTTGAGAATTGTGATTTGCTCTCCCTAACCTCCAAAGAGCAGGAAAGCTGAGCGTAATATCGTGTTAGCACTGTCCTGTTCTTTTGCTCAATTCTGAAAATTCTGGTTCTTAAATACTTAATTATCGACTTAAAAAGAATGATTATTACTTTGTGCGCGAAAAGTGATTTTGGTGTGCGGACGTATATTAAAGCAGGGTCACATGACCGCTACTTTTGCTTTATTTTGTAAATATCACTCTGGGAATTAGTTTTGTACAAAAATGTAATTTCTTTTTTAGAGATAATTTGTCCGATACTCTACCATCTGAGCAAATTGGACAAGTTAAAAAACGATTTTGATTTAAGTACTTAAAGAAATGTTTTTTTCACTTCTTTTACTTAGCAATGAATGATCTTCAAACGAGGCTACATATCAAAACTGGTTCTTCGATATAGTTTGGATTCTGCGTTCGCGCTCGATTTTTTTAAAGGGGGATTTTAACCCCCAATTTTTTTTTTTGGGGGGGGGGGGGGGGGTGCGGGAAAATCCCCCCCCCCCCCCCAATTTTTTTTCAACAGAAAATAAACAGAAAATATTGGGAGATAATTTTCTTTTCTTAACTAAAAATGTCTCACCACCCAAGAACGCGGCAGTAGCAAAAATAGACCGTTATTTTCGCTAGTCCACTTAACGAGCACTTTCTCTGTCAGGATGTCTGTCTGTCTGTCTGTCCGTCGTCGAGAAATTTCGGCCCCCCCCCAATCTTTTTTTTTTTTTTTGGCGCGAAAAAAAAAAAATTTTCCCGTCCCAAAAAAAAAATATTTTCCCGCCAAAAAAAAAAAAAATTTTTTTTTTTCCTTTTTAAACCAAAAAAGTAGTCTGAGACAAATTTTATTTTCCAGGTCTCACCACCCAAGAACGCGGCAGCCTAGCAAAAATAGACGACCGTTAGGGAGTCTATTTTTGCTAGTCCACTTATAATATAACGAGCAGGTTCTCTGTCTGTCTGTCTGTCTGTCCAGGAGAATTTTTGTAAACGGAAGGGAGAGTGGTGGGGGGCGTAATTACTATTTACTTAATTTAAGTCAGAAACATAAGAAATACATTGGGGCACATCTTAACAACAAAATAAACAATAAATAATTCGTCGTCATTTGAACTCGTAACCTTAACGTCATATGGTAATTAGGAAGAATTTGTCCGACGCCCTACCATCTGAACAAATGCGACAAATTAAAAAAACGACTTACGACTACTTACGCAAGAAAAATGATTTTTTCATTTTTTTTACTTAGCAATGAATAATTTTAAAACGAGGCTACGTATCAAAACTGGTTCTTCGATATAGTATGGGGTATGTGTTTGCGCTCGATTTTTTAAGGGGGGATATTGCTCCTCCCCTACTTTCCCCCCCCCCCCCCGAAAACATTTTTTTTCTTTTTAAACAAAAAATATTGGCAGACAATTTTTTTTTTTTTTAACTAAAAATATTTTTGTAACTAAAAATATTTTTTACACTAGTATTATCCATCTTTTTGTATGCATGCGAGTCATGGACCTTGACAGCTGAGCTCCAAAGAAAGATCCAAACAGTAGAAATGAGATGCTACAGAAGAGTGCTTGGCATCTCTTACTCAGACCGTGTCACAAACGAAGAAGTTCGCGCGCTCATCAACGCAAATCTGAACAACTACGAAGATTTACTGACAACTGTAAGAAAAAGAAAGCTTGGATGGTATGGTCACGTGACAAGGGGCAGTGGTCTCTCCAAAACCATCCTTCAGGGAGCAGTGCAAGGCAAGAGAAGGAGAGGTAGACAACACAAAAGATGGACGGACAACATCAAAGAGTGGACGGGCTACAACTTTGCTACAACCCAGTCCATTGCCCATGACCGTCAGAAGTGGAGACAGCTGGTGTGGAGTTCATTGGTGCGGCGCTCCTACGACCCAGGAGGGGGTTAAGGGACCAAGTCAAGTCAATTTTTTGTCCGAAACATGATCTCACCACCCAAGAACGCGGCAGCCTAGCAAAAATAGACGACCGTTAGGGAGTCTATTTTCGCTAGTCTCTATTTATAATACTCAATGTATGTATGTATGTGTGTGTGCCCTATAGAAAAAAGTTAGAGAATCTAGATAAAATCTAAAAGTGTATTCTGATGTAAAATTAACCGAGAAGGATAATGGAAGTATTCCCGAATCTCTAAATACACACCTAAAAGGGCTATGGGGCAGATTTCATCTGGGGGTCGATTATTACAGCTATTTTCAATTTAATTATGTATTAATTTAAATAGAAAACAATTATGTAGTAATTTGTAAAAAAAAACTGCAAGTCATTCGTAAAAATACTGCAAGTCATTCCCTAAAATTGAACCGGAAATAACATCAGAGGGAGGCTGCGGAGGGGGGAATTAAAAATTAATAGACGCTAATTCTGGGAAATTCCGGTACCGTCCTTGATTCTGTCGGTATGAGACGAGTTCTAGGAAAGAGAAGGTCCACTCTCACAGGTTTTTCCTAATCCGGAAATTACGTCATAGGGAGTTGGAGGGGGCCATGAAAAAAATTTAAAATCCGATTGATATACAGGGTACTTCTGCAATCTGTAACCTTTCGCTTCTTTTGTACAACAGGGGCGCGTCTCTAATGTTTTGATTCTTTTGTACAACGGAGGCGCGTCTCTAAAGTTTTGATTCTTTTGTACAACAGAGGCGCGTCTCTAAAGTTTTGATTCTATTTTAAAACAGAGGCTCGATTCTAAAGTTTGGATTCTTTTGTACAACAAAGGTGCGTCTCTAAAGTGTTGATTCTTTTGTACAACAGAAGCGTATCTCTAAACTTTTGATTCTTTTCAGGGCTTATGCAGTTTAGCTCCATATGGAAAACGCTTATCGGGGGCTTGTGCAGTTTAGTCCCCCCTCCCTATGGAAAACGCTGGGGGGGGGGCTTGTGCAGTTTAGGTCACCTATGGAAAACGCTTTTCGGGAGCTAGTGCAGTTTAGCCACCCAATAGAAAACACTTTTCGGGGGTTTGTGCAGTTTACCCCACCCCATGGAAAACGTTTTTCGATGGCTTCTGCAGTTTAGGTCACCTATGAAAAACTCTTTTCGCGTGCTTCTGCAGTTTAGGTCACCTATGAAAAACTCTTTTCGCGTGCTTCTGCAGTTTACGTCAACTATGAAAAACGCTTTTCATGTGCTTCTTCAGATTAGGTCACCTATGAAAAACGCTTTTAAGACTATTGATTTTATCAACATTACGTATTTTCTTAATATGTTACAATGGAGTGGAGTAAGAAATTAGGTATTGACGGGACCATTTGATTTACTTGGTGTTGTCCGGGATCAAAAATTGTATGATTACAGTATTATTTTTGGTAACTAGTATATATTAGATCTCTTCGGACTATTGTCTTCGTCAACATCATTTACCTTCATCATATTCTGAAATGGGGGGGGGGGGGGAATTAGGTATAGACCAGGACTATTTGTTCTAATCGGCATTGTTCGGGATCAATAATAATTATTAACTTTATTTTATTCATACTTTCATTTTAGAGGTACTTTTAGCAGTTCCGTGAAGTCCTCCTTAGAAAATAAAAAAGGGGGGAAAGATAAAGAGACGGTTAGAGAAAGGGAGAGGGAGAGAGATAGAAGTTTTGGCATAAAATCTTACACATGCTATTTAACTTCTATTTGTTTTTTTTTTGTTTTTTATATGTCCCGGAGCAATAAATGTAAGATTACACTATTACTTTCAAAACAGATTGCTCCGGAAAACGAATTACATTGTTATTAGTTGTTAACACATTAAAACAAGAGAAGAATCAGATGGGAAAAGGGGAGAGAGTTGGGGGAGGGAGGGTTATAATAGAGACGAGGGAAAGATAAACGACTAGAGAGAAGAAGAGAGATTGAAGTTTTTATATAAATATGCTGCACATACTATTTAAGTTCTACGACTTTGTTTTTTCTATCGCCCCGGGCAACGCCGGGTAGCCCTGCTAGTATTAGAATGAAAAGAAAAGTTAATAAAAGAGTCCCTGCTTTTACCCAATGTTTACATCTCCAACAAAAGTAACGACAAATTCTTATACTTTCAACTACTTTGCTTGATAGCCATTTCATGTGATGGAGAGATATCTTTGTCTTAAAAGAAACGATTCTTTGATTTCGTTTAAAATTATGTTTACCATACAAGACTTGCTTCAGACCCTAAATAAATTGCCCCTTGTCATAGCGGTACACAACTTTATTGTCAACGGTTTAGAGTTGTCGAAGAGAATTGTGAATGTCAGATAAACAAACTAAATCGAAACAGAAAAAATGCACTTGATCTAGTTTTAAACCGATAAGCCAGTAAAATCCGATATTAGCAGCTAAATCCAATCATGTATATCAAACAAAAATATTTAAAACAAAACAAATTATATATATATATATATATATATATATATATAAGACGTGGTTGCTTAGAATAAATGGAATCTTGTATACGAAACGAAAGTGTGAAAGGTCACTTTTATACTATGAGATTTTTTTTTATTTATTTATAATTATTATTATTGTTTTAAATACGGCATTAAAAATAGTGACTGGTGTTTTATGATTGTCATGTGCGCTATATTTGCTGCCCTAGCATTACTGACAGCATTGCGAACCAGCGTCTTTCTAACAATCACCGAATGGAGTCAAACGTAGGCATTGTTCCCAAGCGCCCCAAATGTCGGTTTATTTTTGTCATCGTTGGAGGAGTGATTATCCACTTGTCTCTTGGAACCGTCTACACATATGGTAGGTGTAAACTCCTTAATCTAATACGGACCTCAAGTACAGCTGAAAAAAAAAAGATCAAATTCGTATATTATGCATGAAAAAGAAAGATAGGTAGAGATAGGGGATTTGGTTATATTGTAACCGGAAGTTGGTATATTCAAAGTTGGCTATTGTCTTAACATGCCGTCTTTTTCTGTCTTTCTTTTTTCACTCGCTGTTTTTCTTTCTTTTCGTTCCTTCTTTCATCATAGCTCTCCCTTATTTCCTCGCTTTCTTTTTGCTTTTCTTTCGTATCATTTTCTTGCTCTTTTCCTTTCCCCTTCTCTTTCTTGTTCACCAGCTCCCTGTTTCGGTCCGATTCTCTTTCTCTTCTACTTCAGTCATTCTCTCACACTTGCTTTTTCACTCGCTCTCCATCCTTTTATTTCGTTTTTGTTTGTTCTCTTTCCTCCTTAACTTTTACAAAACAACCAGTTTTATAAGAAAGGACAACAAAAAAAGAGATAGAAGAGAAAAGAGACATATGAGATATAGAAAGGTGAGAGAAAAGAGAGGGACAGATAATATACATATATATGAGAGAGAGAGAGAGAGAGAGAGAGAGGGAGAGTTGTGTTTGCATTACCTTAAATTTATCAGTAAACTCTTTTTAATTAAACTACCGAATTTCCTCTGCATAAAAATTGTTATGGCAAAATATATTCCCATCTTATTCTTGCTGCGTTGTCTGTTTACCGTAACCCCCCCCCCCCGCTTCACACTTAACTTGAATAGCTGGGCCAGTAATTTTAAAATTCTTTGAAACAGCTGTCCATTCTCTTTGTCGCTTTTTATATTTGTTATTGGTCCGCCGATTTATAAAATCGGGGGACTTATGTTTTTAGGCATGTCCGTCCGTCGGTCCGTCAGTCCGTCCGGATTTTTCTCCGCAACCATCCATTGAACTTCTCTGAAATTTTGCATGAAGTTGTAACTTTGGTCAGGTTAGAAAGTGACATTCTCCGATTTTTGAAAAAAAATCTGGTTAGCCCCTCAGGGGGCCAAAAGGCCCCGAAATGGCAAAAAATGACATTTTTTGCCACATAACTTTTCATCCATCCATTCAATTTCTCTGAAACTTGGCCAAAATGTGGAGGCAATTGTTCCTAATAGAAAATAAGTAACGCTAACCTTGGAAAAATCTGGTTCGCGCCCCTAGGGGGTCAAAAGCCCCCAAGGGGGTCAAAAGCCCCCAAAATGGCAAAAAATGACCCTTTTCTCCCATAACGTTTGGTCCATCCATTCAGTTTTTCTGAAACTTGGCCAAAATGTAGAGGATATAAAATGAGCATCCTTGACCTCAGAAAAATTCTGGTTCGCTACCCCAGGAGGTCAAAAGGGTGTCAAAAATGCCCCAAATTGCCCAAATTTATTGCATTTTACACTCGCCACATCGAGTCACATACAGAGGGGGACCACGCATGCGCGGCTTGTTGATAAATGTTATTAGTAAAAGATCACATTTCTGACGAAGTTTTTCCAGTAATAAAGACGAATTAATTTGATTGTAGTGTGTCGATATATCTGTTTTTTCCCCTATTTATCTTCTGCATTTTGTTAGATGTTATCTGAACTAAATCTAATATATATATATATATATATATATATATATCCTGCGTCAAAAATGACTGAAAAAATTATGTTTCACAATCGCTATTTGATATATTACTAAAACATTCATATAAAACCATAGAATGACGTCAATAATTTAATTTTTGATTGATGAAAAAAAAACACCTGCTGTTGACTTTTTATAATAGAGTACAGGATTTCTTTCCGAATTAATTTCAAGCGGCTGAGTAAGACTGAGGTGGTAGTCTGACTTACTATTTGCTTTCACCCCCCCCCCCCACACACACACACTTTAAATGGTTGCGTCCGGGGTCTAGAAAAACACGTGTTTTACTCGTTAATTTTTGCGTGACAGTATAGTAGTAAATATATTTATTTATGTACACATATAAATATACTAATAAATACACATTGAAGTGAACAATTATTATTATTATTATTATTATTATTATTATTATACTAAAGCTAAATTAATCAACGTTGGTCTTCCTAATTAGTTTTTTCTGTAGTATTTTAGTAACACAAAATACATGTTATGATATTTTTTGGTTTTGGGATTGAGTTATGTTTACAACAACCGTTTTAATTGTACTAATTTGCCGTAATTTGCAATTTACTTACTAAATCACCTATCTCTTACCAGCCACGTAGCCAGACTTCTAACTTGGGGGGGGGGGCATTTTTAGGGGGGGGGGCAAAACTAGTATTGATATTCTAATATGGGTGACGTTTTGGTTCAGTGTGTGTGTACTGATATATAAATATAAATAAGTAGATACAAAATTTCAATTTCTTTTATATAATCTAAATATATTGTTGTGTATTTCGGTAGGTACATGTAAATAACAACATCAGCATAGTAAAGCACATAAAGCATAGTAAACACAGTAATAATAACATAAAGTTCGTAAAATAAGGTAGCTACTTGCTAGCTCTACAGAATTCTATTATAATCTTCTATTTGTACGTGGGATTTATACCCTACCAATGCTGTTTTTCTTTCAACTTCATCTCGGGTGAAATCTGGGATTTTTTTCTATGTTAATTTCAAAAATGTTGAATGTAACATTCACAATTTTTTAAATTAATAGTTACAACTGACAACAAAAAGAAAAAAACGTATTTGAGATTCGTGATAAAATACAAAAATAATTTTTTAAACTAATTCCCACTTTCATTTGAAAATAATTTAGGTTGCTAGTATTCATTTCTATTTTTTGAATGAAGACACCACTTTCTTTTATAAATTAAAAAAATATCTTTAAAAGCAGCTGGCAGAACAACAACGTGAATTAATTTTGTGTTATTATTCCATCATTTGAATTATAATTATGAAATTGATAATTTATGATATTAAATAGTGTGAATTAACAATATTTAAAAGTATATATTTGGTAAGTTGACAAAAAAAGACAGATACACTGACAATCTCTTTCACCAAGCAGGAAACAGGTGAAAAGCATCGAGGCTTTGTTTCCCTCACCACTTGATCTGAAACTAGCGAAGTTATGTTTGAGTTTGAGAACACGTACATTTTAATTTTTTTTCTTTTTACAAGGTAACATGAATTTAAATCATATTTAGATGTTATTATGGTCAATAGATTTATTTTAACTGGTAGTTTAAAATCCGTAAATATTTAGTATGGTATCATTAGTACCAGGAATGGAAAATTAAGTTTTAAACAAAATAAAATCCAAAGAAGCGTTTTTGAAATCGGAAATTATGTAAAAAATTGGTGGGAGGTCCTCTCTTGGTGGGTGGCTCAGGGACCCAGCCCCGTGGCACCTTAATCCGGCCCTGCTGTAAAATATATTACACAAAAGTAAATACTGGCTCATAATGAAGAAGTATCGTTGACTAGGAAATATAAGAGTATTTATATTTATAATATTTTTTGGATCACAAATTTCAGGGGGTGCAAATGTAATTGCAGGGGAGGGGGCCTTGCCCCCCTGGCACCCCCTGGCTACGTGGGGGTCCCTTACTAAGTTTATGTATGGTATTTGACATCTTCACACTTATTTTACACAGTGTCTTTCACCCTAGATTCCGTCACTTTCTCCGTATGTTTATTTACACTTAAAGGTAAAAAAAAATCTAACTGTATGTATATATATATATATATATATATATATATATATATATATATATATATATATGAGAGAGAGAGAGAGAGAGACTAGTAGGATTTGCCCACTCGCTATCGCTTTCGCAATGTTTGTTACTTGAAATTCTTGAAGCGTTAATTTAAAATAATGAACATTTAATTCATAATTTTGTTGTAAACACGAAACAAAATTTTATATATATATATATATATATATATATATATATATATAAAGAAGGAGAGAGAGATATAGATATATAGATATCGGCATTACCATTTTGGTATTTTGATACAATTTTTTTATCCTTTACATGTGACCGTAAAAAAGGGAACGGAAAGTAGAAATTGATTTGCCTTTCACTTGCGATTTAGAAAAAGATCGCAACTTGTTGAACATCAAGTCGGTCCCGCTAAAGAAAAGGTGCATTTGAACACAAATACTAAATATTTGAAATAAAACAATAGTGCGAAACGAAACTATTTGCTGTATTAAAATCAAAATAATCATTGAATTAACAAACAATAGTTAATAAATACAACAATAGTGCGAAACAGAACAATTTGCTGTATAAAAATCAAAATAATCATTGAAGTAAAAAACAATAGTTAATAAATAAAAAGATAGTGTGACAAAGAACTATTTGCTGTATTAAAATCAAAATAATCATTCAATTAAATAACAATCTTTAATAAATAAAAAACAGTGCGAAACAAAACTATTTGCTGTATTAAAATCAAAATAATCATTCAATTAAATAACAATCTTTAATAAATAAAAAACAGTGCGAAACAAAACTATTTGCTGTATTAAAATCAAAATAATCATTCAATTAAATAACAATCTTTAATAAATAAAAAACAGTGCGAAACAAAACTATTTGCTGTATTAAAATCAAAATAATCATTCAATTAAATAACAATCTTTAATAAATAAAAAACAGTGCGAAACAGAACTATTTGCTGTATAAAAATCAAAATAATCATTGAATCAAAAAAAAGAATAGTTAATAAAGAAAACAACAGTGCGAAACAGAACTATTTGCTGTATAAAAATCAAAATAATCATTGAATTAAAAAAAAGAATAGTTAATAAAGAAAACAACAGTGCGAAACAGAACTATTTGCTGTATTAAAATCAAAATAATCATTGAATTAAAAAAAAGAATAGTTAATAAAGAAAACAACAGTGCGAAACAGAACTATTTGCTGTATTAAAATCAAAATAATCATTGAATTAAAAAACAGTAGTTAATAAATAAAACAATAGTGCAGAACAGAACTATTTGCTATATTAAAATCAAAATAATCATTGAATTAAAAAACAATACTTAATAAATAAAACAATAGTGTGACAAATAACTATTTGCTGTATTAAAATCAAAATAATCACTGAATTAAAAAAACAACAGTTAATAAAATACTAGTGCGAAACAAAACTATTTGCTGTATTAAAATCAAAATAATCATTCAATTAAATAACAATCTTTAATAAATAAAAGACAGTGCGAAACAGAACTATTTGCTGTATAAAAATCAAAATAATCATTGAATTAAAAAAAAGAATAGTTAATAAAGAAAACAACAGTGCGAAACAGAACTATTTGCTATATTAAAATCAAAATAATCATTCAATTAAAAAACAATAGTTAATAAATAAAACAATAGTGCGAAACAGAACTATTTGCTGTATAAAAATCAAAATAATCATTGAATTAAAAAACAATAGTTAATAAATAAAAAAATAGTGCAGAACAGAACTATTTGCTATATTAAAATCAAAATAATCATTGAATTAAAAAACAATAGTTAATAAATAAAACAACAGTGCGAAACAGAACTATTTGCTGTATTAAAATCAAAATAATCATTGAATTAAAAAAACATAGTTAATAAATAAAACAATAGTGCGAAACAGAACTATTTGTTGTATAAAAATAAAAATAATCATTGAATTAAAAAACAACAGTTAATATATAAAACAATAGTGTGACAAAGAACTATTTGCTGTATAAAAATCAAAATAATCATTGAATTAAAAAAAACAATAGTTAATATATAAAACAACAGTGCGAAACAGAACTATTTGCTGTATTAAAATCAAAATAATCATTGAATTAAAAAACAATACTTAATAAATAAAACAATAGTGCGAAACAGAACTATTTGCTGTATTAAAATCAAAATAATCACTGAATTTAAAAACAATAGTTAATGAATAAAACAATAGTGTGACAAAGAACTATTTGCTGTATTAAAATCAAAATAATCATTGAATTAAAAAACAATAGTTAATAAATATAACAATAGTGCGAAACAGAACTATTTGCTGTATTAAAATCAAAATAATCACTGAATTTGAAAACAATAGTTAATAAATAAAACAATAGTGTGACAAAGAACTATTTGCTGTATTGAAATCAAAATAATCATTGAATTCAAAAACAATAGTTAATAAATATAACAATAGTGCGAAACAGAACTATTTGCTGTATTTAAATCCAAATAATCATTGAATTAAAAAACAATAGTTAATAAATAAACCAATAGTGCGAAACAGAACAATTTGCTGTATTAAAATAAAAATAATCATTGAATTAGAAAACAATAGTTAATAAATAAAACAATTGTACAACAAAGAACTATTTGCTGTTATAAAATCAAAATAATCATAGAATTACAAAACAATAGTTAATAAATAAAACAATAATGCGAAACAGAACTATTTTCTATATTAAAATAAAAATAATCATTGAATTAAAAAACAATAGTTAATATATACAACAATAGTGCGAAACAGAACTATTTGCTGTATTTAAATCAAAATAATCATTGAATTAAAAAACAATAGTAAATATATAAAACAATAGTGTGAAACAGAACTATTTGCTGTATTTAAATCAAAATAATCATTGAATTAAAAAAACAATAGTTAATATATAAAACAATAGTGCGAAACAGAACTATTTGCTGTATTTAAATCAAAATAATCATTGAATTAAAAAAACAATAGTTAATAAATAAAACAATAGTGCGAAACAGAACTATTTTCTGTATTAAAATCAAAATAATCATTGAATTAAAAAGCAATACTTAATAAATAAAACAATAGTGCGAAACAGAACTATTTGCTGTATTAAAATCAAAATAATCATTGAATTAAAAGGCAATAGTTAATAAATAATACAATAGTGCGAAACTTAACTATTTGCTGTATTTAAATCAAAATAATCATTGAAGTAAAAAAACAATTGTTAATATATAAAACAATAGTGCGAAACAGAACTATTTGCTGTATTAAAATCAAAATAATCATTGAATTAAAAAACAATAGTTAATAAATAAAACAATAGTGCGAAACATAACTATTTGCTGTATTAAAATCAAAATTATCATTGAATTACAAAACAATAGTTACTAAATAAAACAATAGTGCGAAACAGAACTATTTGTTGTATTAAAATAAAATAATCATTGAATTAAAAACAACAATAGCTAATAAATAAAACAATAGTGCGAAACAGAACTATTTGCTGTATTAAAATCAAAATAATCATTGAATTAAAAAACAATAGTTAATATATAAAACAATAGTGCAAAACAGAACTATTTGCTGTATAAAAATCAAAATAATCATTGAATTAAAAAGCAATAGTTAATAAATAAAACAATTGTGCAACAAAGAACTATTTGCTGTAATAAAATCAAAATAACAATTAAATTAAAAAACAATAGTTAATAAATAAAACAATAGTGCGAAACACAACTACTTGCTGTATGAAAATAAAAATAATCATTGAATTAAAAACCAATAGTTAATAAATAAAACAATAGTGAGACAAAGAACTATTTGCTGTTTTAAAATCAAAATTATTATTGAATTAAAAAACAATAGTTAATAAATAAAACAATAGTTCGAAACAGAACTATTTGCTGTATTAAAATCAAAATAACCATTGAATTAAAAAACAATAGTTAATAAATAAAACAATAGTGCGAAACAGAACTATTTTCTGTATTAAAATCAAAATAATCATTGAATTAAAAACACATAGTTAATAAATAAAACAATAGTGCGAAACAGAACTATTTGCTGTATTAAAATCAAAATTATCATTGAATTAAAAAACAATAGTTACTAAATAAAACAATAGTGCGAAACAGAACTATTTGTTGTATTAAAATAAAATAATCATTGAAGTAAAAAGAACAATAGCTAATAAATAAAACAATAGTGCGAAACAGAACTATTTGCTGTATTAAAATCAAAATAATCATTGAATTAAAAAACAATAGTTAATAAATAAAACAATAGTTCGAAACAGAACTATTTGCTGTATTAAAATCCAAAATAATCATTGAATTAAAAAACAATAGTTAATAAATAAAACAATAGTGCGAAACAGAACAATTTGCTGTATTAAAATCAAAATAATCATTGAATTAAAAAACAATAGTTAATAAATAAAACAATAGTGCGAAACAGAACTATTTTCTGTATTAAAATCAAAATAATCATTGAATTAAAAAAACATAGTTAATAAATAAAACAATAGTGCGAAACAGAACTATTTTCTGTATTAAAATCAAAATAACCATTGAATTAAAAAACAATAGTTAATAAATAAAACAATAGTTCGAAACAGAACTATTTGCTGTATTAAAATCAAAATAATCATTGAATTAAAAAACAATAGTTAATAAATAAAACAATAGTGCGAAACAGAACTATTTTCTGTATTAAAATCAAAATAATCATTGAATTAAAAACACATAGTTAATAAATAAAACAATAGTGCGAAACAGAACTATTTGCTGTATTTAAATCAAAATAATCATTGAATTAAAAAAACAATAGTTAATATATAAAACAATAGTGCGAAACAGAACAATTTTCTGTATTAAAATCAAAATAATCATTGAATTAAAAACAATAGTTAATAAATAAAACAATTGTGCGAAACAAAACTATTTGCTGTATTAAATCAAAATAATCATTCAATTAAAAAGTAATACTTAATCAATAAAACAATAGTGCGAAACAGAACTATTTGCTGTATTTAAATCAAAATAATCCTTGAATAAAAAGGTAATATTTAATAAATAAAACAATAGTGCAAAACAGAACTATTTGCTGTTATAAAATCAAAATAATCATTGAATTAAAAAGCAATACTTAATAAATAAAACAATAGTGCGAAACATAACTATTTGCTGTATTTAAATCAAAATAATCCTTGAATAAAAAGGTAATATTTAATAAATAAAACAATAGTGCAAAACATAACTATTTGCAGTATTAAAATCAAAATAATCATTGAATTAAAAAGCAATACTTAATAAATAATACAATAGTGCGAAACAGAACTATTTTCTGTATTAAAATCAAACTAATCATTGAATTAAAAAACAATAGTTAATATATAAAACAATAGTGCGAAACAGAACTATTTGCTATATTTAAATCAAAATAATCATTGAATTAAAAAAAAAATAGTTAATATATAAAACAATAGTGCGAAACAGAACTATTTGCTGTATTAAAATAAAAATAATCCTTGAATTAAAAATCAATACTTAATAAATAAAACAATAGTGCGAAACATAACTATTTGCTGTATTAAAATCTAAATAATCATTAAATTAAAAAAACAATAGTTAATAAATAAAACAATAGTGCGAAACAGAACTATTTGCTGTTATAAAATCAAAACATTCATAGAATTAAAAATACAATAGTTAATGAATAAAAAAAAATAGTGCGAAACAGAACTATATTCTGTATTAAAATCAAAATAATCATTGAATTAAAAACAATAGTTAATAAATAAAACAATAGTGCGAAACAGAACTATTTGCTGTATTTAAATCAAAATTATCATTGAATTAAAAAAAAACAGTTAATATATAAAACAATAGTGCGAAACAGAACTAATTTCTGTATTAAACCAAAATAATCATTGAATTAAAAAACAATAGTTTATAAAAAAAACAATAGTGCGAAACAGAACTATTTGCTGTTTTAAAATCAAAATTATCATTGAATTAAAAAACAATAGTTTATAAATAAAACAATAGTGCGACACAGAACTATTTGCTGTATTTAAATCAAAATAATCATTGAATTAAAAAACAATAGTTAATACATAAAACAATAGTGCGAAACAGAACTATTTTCTGTATTAAAATCAAAATAATCATTGAATTAAACAACAATACTTAATAAATAAAACAATAGTGCGAAACATAACTATTTGCTATATTAAAATCAAAATAATCATTGTATTAAAAAGCAATACTTCATAAATAAAACAATAGTGCGAAACAGGACTATTTGCTGTATTAAAATCAAAATAATCATTGAATTAAAAAACAATAGTTCATAAATAAAACAATAGTGCAAAACAGAACTATTTGCTGTATTAAAATCAAAATAATCATTGAATTAAAAACAACAATAGTTAATAAATAAAACAATAGTGCGACAAAGAACTATTTGCTGTATTTAAATCAAAATTATCATTGAATTAAAAAACAACAGTTAATAAATAAAACAATTGTGCGACAAAGAACTATTTGCTGTTATAAAATCAAAATAATCATTGAATTAAAAAACAATAGTTAATAAATAAAACAATAGTGCGAAACACAACTATTTGCTGTATGAAAATCAAAATAATCATTGCATTAAAAAACAATAGTTAATAAATAAAACAATTGTGCAACAAAGAACTATTTGCTGTTATAAAATCAAAATAATCATAGAATTAAAAAAACAATAGTTAATAAATAAAACAATAGTGCGAAACAGAACTATTTGCTGTATTTAAATCAAAATTATCATTGAATTAAAAAAACAACAGTTAATATATAAAACAATAGTGCAAAACAGAACTATTTGCTGTATAAAAATAAAAATAATCATGGAATTAAAAAACAATCGTTAATAAATAAGACAATAGTGCGAAACAGAACTATTTGCTGTATTAAAATCTAAATAATCATTGAATTAAAAAACAATAGTTAATAAATAAAATAATAGTGCGAAACAGAACTATTTTCTGTATTATAATCAAAATAATCATTGAATTAAAGAAACAATAGTTAATAAATAAAACAATAGTGCGAAACAGAACTATTTGCTGTATAGAAATCAAAGTAATAATTGAATTAAACAACAATAGTTAATAAATAAAACAATAGTGCGAAACAGAACTATTTGCTTTATTAAAATCAAAATAACAATTAAATTAAAAAACAATAGTTAATAAATAAAACAATAGTGCGAAACAGAACTATTTGCTGTATTAAAATCAAAATAATCATTGAAATCAAAAACAATAGTTAATAAATAAAACAATTGTGCGAAACAGAACTATTTCCTGTATTAAAATCAAAATAATCGTTGAATTAAAAAACAATAGTTAATAAATAAAAAAAATAGTGCGAAACAGAACTATTTGCTGTATTAAAATAAAAATAATCATTGAATTACAAACAATAGTTAATATATAAAACAATAGTGCGAAACAGAACTATTTGCTGTATTAAAATCAAAATAATCATTGAATTAAAAAACAATAGTTAATAAATAAAAAAAATAGTGCGAAACAGAACTATTTGCTGTATTAAAATAAAAATAATCATTGAATTAAAAAACAATAGTTAATAAATAAAACAATAGTGCGAAACAGAACTATTTGCTGTATTAAAATCAAAATAATCATTGAATTAAAAAACAATAGTTAATAAATAAAACAATTGTGCGACAAAGAACTATGTGCTGTTTTTAAATAAAAATAACAATTAAATTAAAAAACAATAGTTAATAAATAAAACAATAGTGCGAAACAGAACTATTTGCTGTATTAAAATCAAAATAATCATTGAATTCAAAAACAATAGTTAATAAATAAAACAATTGTGCGAAACAGAACTATTTCCTGTATTAAAATCAAAATAATCGTTGAATTAAAAAACAATAGTTAATAAATAAAAACAATAGTGCGAAACAGAACTATTTGCTGTATTAAAATAAAAATAATCATTGAATTACAAACAATAGTTAATATATAAAACAATAGTGCGAAACAGAACTATTTGCTGTATTAAAATCAAAATAATCATTGAATTAAAAAACAATAGTTAATAAATCAAAAAAATAGTGCGAAACAGAACTATTTGCTGTATTAAAATCAAAATAATCATTGAATTAAAAAACAATAGTTAATAAATAAAACAATAGTGCGAAACAGAACTATTTGCGGTATTAAAATCAAAATAATCATTGAATTAAAAAACAATAGTTAATAAATAAAACAATTGTGCGACAAAGAACTATGTGCTGTTTTTAAATAAAAATAACAATTAAATTAAAAAACAATAGTTAATAAATAAAACAATAGTGCGAAACAGAACTATTTGCTGTATTAAAATCAAAATAATCATTGAATTAAAAGACAATAGTTAATAAATAAAACAATAGTGCGAAACATAACTATTTGCTAGGTACGTGCAAACATGGCGGCTTCTTGCACGGACTATGCTTATTAAAAAGCGCTTATCATTAATTATTTAATTAGTTTCCGTGTAAACTTTGATTGTGTTTGAAAGATAAAAGCCTAAACTTAATCTCTAAACGAAAAAAACTGCATATTTACGTGTAGAAAATAAATTATAATAAAATATGTAATTACGACGGTCAAAAACCCCAAAAATTCAATGAATTTTGAACTTTGAAAAAATTAATTGTAAAAATCCCTTAAAAGATAAATATAAGTTTTTGGGAACTATTTCAAAGATAATTATTAAATTAAAGTCATAAGACACTGAATTAAAAAATAAATAAATCCCACGTTTGACTAAAAATTAGCAAAATTAGCCCTTCAAATGTGATAAATGAGTAAAATCCGCCATAAGTTCATCGGAAAAGGACTTTGTTTACAAATTGACATCGTCGTGCAAAATATATGGAAGACAAAAAATGTCATAATTTATCAATTTTAACTTTATATATAAAAATGTAATAATAGTTTATAGAAGTTGAAAAATTATTATCCATTAATTTCTTTATTCTTTTTAAGGTTATAAACAAATTTAAGTACGTTTATTTTGTTATAATAAAAAAGGAAATGCTTATTTAATTATTTGTGAGTGTACGCAATTATTTTTAACTGAAAAGGTTCAGTTTTTAATTTAGTAATACCTTGAAATTATTGATGACGCCTGTTTACCAATGTTATTCCTTAGAATTTGAAATAAAACTATTTTTTAAATGTTAAAAATATTTTTACGTTACGAACTGCGTCAATTTTTTTTTCACATGATTTAAAACTTTAGTTGCTCGATTTATTCTTAACGTGTCGTAACGATAAATTACATTGATTCTTTTAAAAATAAAGTGTTTTTATTTTTTAGTTTAAGTGTGAAAAAGTAAATTAAAGTCAATGACTACACTGACAATTTATTCATTGAAAAAAAAGTTAAAACAGTTATTTATTGATAAACAGAATTCAATTTTGAAAGAAAATGTCATGTTTGAATTTTCTTTATTTATTAATAAATAATTGTTTTTAACATTTAAGTTAATTAATGAAAAAAAAAGACAAAACAAATACAAATCTTGCCAAATAATTGACGATGAATTGTGAAATGAACGAAATTGTTGAATCTCTAAAAAAAAAAAAAAAAATTTGCGCTATAAAAGTGAGTGATTGCTAATCCCACCTGGTTATTACAGAACGGGGCTACCATACTAATGAAAGTTCATCGTTAGTAGAAATTATTCAATTTTTTAAATTCTTTTTTTCGTTAAGTTCCTGGATCTCAAATTAGTCAATTTTTGGTTTATTTTCAAGATTATAAAAAAAATTTCTTGTGCTGATGATGCCACGTTCCTTTATGAAAGAGAAATATAATTATGTCGCATTTTTTATTTTTCCAAAAACTCTAATCATTAAAATCACATGAAATATTTTTTGCAATTATATTATTTTTTTGGTGAAAATATTGATTAAACAATGCTTTATTCAATAATAATATCGCTAATTAAAAAAATTAATTTTTCTTCGAGTTATAGTGATTTTATTAACACGGTATTTACTGGCCTTTTTCGTAATATATACGAAATATTTTGAAAAAAAAATTTAATTGTTAACATCTACGATCCTTTATTTACATAAGTAACAGTTAAAAAATCATGCATTTTTTTTATTAATATATAAAAATATAACTTTAATAAAGGTGTATTTTCTTTTAAAAAAATAATACATTTTCACTATGATTTTTTAAAAAATGATGGTTTCATTATATTCCGTGATTGTTGATTAATAAATATTGAAAATTTCAGTAAAATTGGTTGATTTCCTGAATTTTAGTGTATTTTTAAGTAAAGGGGGGGTCAAAAAAAATTTTCATTTTGGGAATCGACCATGGATTTTGCACGTACCTACTATTTGCTGTATGTAAATCAAAATAATCATTGAATTAAAAAAACAATAGTTAATAAATAAAACAATAGTGCGAAACAGAACTATTTGCTGTATTAAAATCTAAATAATCATTGAATTAAAAAACAATAGTTAATAAATAAAATAATAGTGCGAAACAGAACTATTTTCTGTATTATAATCAAAATAATCATTGAATTAAAGAAACAATAGTTAATAAATAAAACAATAGTGCGAAACAGAACTATTTGCTGTATAGATATCAAAATAATAATTGAATTAAACAACAATAGTTAATAAATAAAACAATAGTGCGAAACAGAACTATTTGCTGTATTAAAATCAAAATAATCATTGAATTAAACAGCAATAGTTTATAAATAAAACAATAGTGCGAAACAGAACTATTTGCTGTATTAAAATCAAAATAATCATAGAATTAAAATAACAATAGTTAATATATCAAGAAAATAGTGCGAAACAACTATTTGCTGTATGAAAATCAAAATAATCATTGAATAAAAAACAATAGTTACTAAGTAAAACAATAGTGCGAAACAGAACTATTTGCTGTATTAAAATCAAAATAATCATTGAATTAAAAAACAATAGTTAATAAATAAAACAATAGTGCGAAACAGAACTATTTGCTGTATTAAAATTAAAATAATCATTGAATTAAACAACAATACTTAATAAATCAAAAAAATAGTGCGAAACAGAACTATTTACTGTATTAAAATCAAAATAATCATTGAATTAAAAAACCATAGTTAATAAATAAAACAATAGTGCGAAACAGAACTATTTGCTGTATTAAAATCATAATAATCATTGAATTAAAAAGCAATAGTTAATAAATAAAACAATTGTGCGACAAAGAACTATTTGCTGTCATAAAATCAAAATAACAATTAAATTAAAAAACAATAGTTAATAAATAAAACAATAGTGCGAAACAGAACTATTTGCTGTATTAAAATCAAAATAATCATTGAATTCAAAAACAATAGTTAATAAATAAAACAATTGTGCGAAACAGAACTATTTCCTGTATTAAAATCGAAATAATCGTTGAATTAAAAAACAATAGTTAATAAATAAAAAAAATAGTGCGAAACAGAACTATTTGCTGTATTTAAATAAAAATAATCATTGAATTAAAAACAATAGTTAATATATGAAACAATAGTGCGAAACAGAACTATTTGCTGTATTAAAATCTAAATAATCATTGAATTAAAAAACAATAGTTAATAAATAAAATAATAGTGCGAAACAGAACTATTTTCTGTATTATAATCAAAATAATCATTGAATTAAAGAAACAATAGTTAATAAATAAAACAATAGTGCGAAACAGAACTATTTGCTGTATAGAAATCAAAATAATAATCGAATTAAACAACAATAGTTAATAAATAAAACAATAGTGCGAAACAGAACTATTTGCTGTATTAAAATCAAAATAATCATTGAATTAAACAGCAATAGTTTATAAATAAAACAATAGTGCGAAACAGAACTATTTGCTGTATTAAAATCAAAATAATCATAGAATTAAAATAACAATAGTTAATATATCAAGAAAATAGTGCGAAACAACTATTTGCTGTATGAAAATCAAAATAATCATTGAATAAAAAACAATAGTTACTAAGTAAAACAATAGTGCGAAACAGAACTATTTGCTGTATTAAAATCAAAATAATCATTGAATTAAAAAACAATAGTTAATAAATAAAACAATAGTGCGAAACAGAACTATTTGCTGTATTAAAATCAAAATAATCATTGAATTAAACAACAATACTTAATAAATCAAAAAAATAGTGCGAAACAGAACTATTTACTGTATTAAAATCAAAATAATCATTGAATTAAAAAACCATAGTTAATAAATAAAACAATAGTGCGAAACAGAACTATTTGCTGTATTAAAATCATAATAATCATTGAATTAAAAAGCAATAGTTAATAAATAAAACAATTGTGCGACAAAGAACTATTTGCTGTCATAAAATCAAAATAACAATTAAATTAAAAAACAATAGTTAATAAATAAAACAATAGTGCGAAACAGAACTATTTGCTGTATTAAAATCAAAATAATCATTGAATTCAAAAACAATAGTTAATAAATAAAACAATTGTGCGAAACAGAACTATTTCCTGTATTAAAATCGAAATAATCGTTGAATTAAAAAACAATAGTTAATAAATAAAAAAAATAGTGCGAAACAGAACTATTTGCTGTATTTAAATAAAAATAATCATTGAATTAAAAACAATAGTTAATATATGAAACAATAGTGCGAAACAGAACTATGTGCTGTATTAAAATCTAAATAATCATTGAATTAAAAAACAATAGTTAATAAATAAAATAATAGTGCGAAACAGAACTATTTTCTGTATTATAATCAAAATAATCATTGAATTAAAGAAACAATAGTTAATAAATAAAACAATAGTGCGAAACAGAACTATTTGCTGTATAGAAATCAAAATAATAATTGAATTAAACAACAATAGTTAATAAATAAAACAATAGTGCGAAACAGAACTATTTGCTGTATTAAAATCAAAATAATCATTGAATTAAACAGCAATAGTTTATAAATAAAACAATAGTGCGAAACAGAACTATTTGCTGTATTAAAATCAAAATAATCATAGAATTAAAATAACAATAGTTAATATATCAAGAAAATAGTGCGAAACAACTATTTGCTGTATGACAATCAAAATAATCATTGAATAAAAAACAATAGTTACTAAGTAAAACAATAGTGCGAAACAGAACTATTTGCTGTATTAAAATCAAAATAATCATTGAATTAAAAAACAATAGTTAATAAATAAAACAATAGTGCGAAACAGAACTATTTGCTGTATTAAAATTAAAATAATCATTGAATTAAACAACAATACTTAATAAATCAAAAAAATAGTGCGAAACAGAACTATTTACTGTATTAAAATCAAAATAATCATTGAATTAAAAAACCATAGTTAATAAATAAAACAATAGTGCGAAACAGAACTATTTGCTGTATTAAAATCATAATAATCATTGAATTAAAAAGCAATAGTTAATAAATAAAACAATTGTGCGACAAAGAACTATTTGCTGTCATAAAATCAAAATAACAATTAAATTAAAAAACAATAGTTAATAAATAAAACAATAGTGCGAAACAGAACTATTTGCTGTATTAAAATCAAAATAATCATTGAATTCAAAAACAATAGTTAATAAATAAAACAATTGTGCGAAACAGAACTATTTCCTGTATTAAAATCGAAATAATCGTTGAATTAAAAAACAATAGTTAATAAATAAAAAAAATAGTGCGAAACAGAACTATTTGCTGTATTTAAATAAAAATAATCATTGAATTAAAAACAATAGTTAATATATGAAACAATAGTGCGAAACAGAACTATTTGCTGTATTAAAATCAAAATAATCATTGAATTAAAAAACAATAGTTAATAAATCAAAAAAATAGTGCGAAACAGAACTATTTGCTGTATTAAAATAAAAATAATCATTTAATTAAAAAACAATAGTTAATAAATAAAACAATAGTGCGAAACAGAACTATTTGCTGTATTAAAATAAAAATAATCATTGAATTAAAAAGCAATAGTTAATAAATAAAACAATTGTGCGACAAAGAAATATGTGCTGTTTTAAAATCAAAATAACAATTAAATTAAAAAACAATAGTTAATAAATAAAACAATAGTGCGAAACATAACTATTTGCTGTATTAAAATCAAAATAATCATTGAATTAAAAAACAATAGTTAATAAATAAAACAATAGTGCGAAACAGAACTATTTGCTTTTTTTGAAATCAAAATTATCATTGAATTAAAAAACAATAGTTAATAAATAAAACAATAGTGCGAAACAGAACTATTTGCTGTATTAAAATCAAATTAATCGTTGAATTAAAAAACAATAGTTAATAAAAAAAACAATAGTGCGAAACAATACTATTTGCTGTATTTAAATCAAAATAATCATTGAATTAAAAAACAATAGTTAATAAATAAAAGGTGTTTTTCAAAACCAACATGCAAATTAGTTAAGCTTATGACTGATATACATAAGCCGTATGTAAACAAGATGGTGCGTTTCTTGGCCCTTTGGCCAGGATCGAAGTGTAGTATCTGTTTTGATGGATACTACACCCTATAGACCGGTATCGTCTTGGCTTGAGTGCTTGATTTTTTTATTTACGCCGGTCTGTGGGTTTGTACTGTGCAGTTCTAGGACGTCCACCCTCCCAGGCTTTGCCCTCGAACCTTTTAAGAAGGGGTTAGTTTATTGCTAATCGCCTGAGGCGCTCCTGCCGGGAAATGCCGACGGGACTGCCCAGGCATTTTGTTTAGGGTCACAGCTGCTATTCCTCTAGGGTGCTGACTTATCAAATCCCACTTTCCGACCTTTTGACACATTTTACTGCTGTGGAAGGTAGATAAATACCTTGAATTAACTTAGTATCTCTACTTAGGATTAGGGCGATGCGCTTCGTTAAATATAATTTACTAGCAGTGGTACCCGGCGTTGCCCGGGGCTCTCCCGCCTCCTTTCTGCAAGCAAAATAGGATATTGAGCACTTTTCTCCTGGACAACACCGAGTATTTAGAAAATCAAGACGGCCTCCAGAGCACTACTAAAATCACTCTTACCGATCCCACCTCCTTTTCATCTGCACAATAGTCCGAAGAGAAACACTACAGTAGCTCTATCTACGACAGTTAGCACTTTTCTCCCGGACAACGCCGAAGCCTCTGGGTCCTAAATTGACGAAGCCCCCCCCCCCGGTGCTGGCTTCTATACTGTAGAAGCACCCCCGATGCTGTGTCCTATACTGTAGAAGCGCCCCGGTGGCTATACTGCAGAAGCACCCCCCCGTCCCTGTACTGCAGAAGCCTCTGGATCCTATACTGTAGAAGCACCCCCGGTGCCTATACTGCATAAGCACCCATTGTCCCTATTCTGTAGAAGCATTCGGGTCCTATATTGTAGAAGCACCCCCGGTCCTGAGTCCTATACTGTAGACGCACCCCTTGTCCCTATACTGTAGAAGCAGCCCTGGTCCCTATACTGCATAAGCATCCATGGTCCCTATTCTGCAGAAGCATCCGGGTCTTATATTGTAGAAGCACCCTTGTTCCTATACTGCAGAAGCCCTTGTGTCCTATACTGTAGAGGCGCCTCCCCCACCCCCCTGGTGCCTATACTGCAGAAGAACCCCTCGCCCAGGTCCATATACTTCAGAAGCCTCCGGGTCCTATATTGTATAAGCACCCCCGCATGGTGAAGATTTTGATAATTCCCCCCCACCCCAAAAAATTCTCCCATCGGCATTCCCAGGTAGGAGCACCCTATGCGATTAGCAATAAACTAACCCCTTCTCAGCAATCGACAGCAACAAAACCCCTGTTGAATTGATTTGTACCATAATTCTATGATAATATATATATATATATATATATATATATATATATATATATATATATATATATATATATACACACATTTCGTCGTCTCCATGAGAGATCAGTGTGGATAGACTAGAGAGATTCGAAACCGGCACACCATCTGGCGCTCTAATAAATTAGCTACGAACCTCTCAGTGGGAGTGGGAGAAATTGTATCGTATTATAAATGATGTTATGAATTTATTAATGAATCTCAAAGGCTGACACATACTTTACGATAATGTTGTACCATCTTGAATCGAAATGAAATATACTTATTCAAATACCCTGGGTAATGTAATGTAGTAATCCAACGAATTTCAATCGGGTTTATAAAAAGTGCTCAATATCAAATAGAGCTTTTATATATGATTATTTTTAT
The DNA here is from genome assembly GCA_963556195.1 of Sepiola atlantica. Classification (NCBI taxonomy): domain Eukaryota; kingdom Metazoa; phylum Mollusca; class Cephalopoda; order Sepiida; family Sepiolidae; genus Sepiola; species Sepiola atlantica. The sequence goes on along the minus strand of OY744537.1, from coordinate 63,688,759 downwards.
TTACATAGACATGTACAAAATCTGCGATACTGGCATGTCGACGTTATCGATCAACAGCTATTATAAACTGAGATCTCATCAGGAAGAGTTAAAAAATAATAATGTAAAAAAAATAAAAATAGTAATATAAAATATAAAATATAATATTTTATTTTATTTTATATATTATATTTTATTTTTTATATTTTATATTTTATATTAATATTTGTTTTTTTTTTTATATCATTATTTTTGATTTTTTGATTTTTTTGATTTTGATTCTTAACAGTCCCAACTCCGTGACTTTCCAAATTTAAATTTTAAATTTCTTTTCTTTTTTCTCCATTTCATTCTTTCCAAATATGATCTAAGGTTAAGATCGGATAGCTGTTGATCGATAACATTGACATGCAAGATTTTGTTTATGTCTGTGTAAATAAAAATAATCATATATATATATATATATATATATATATGATTTTTATTCAAATCAACAAGGAATGATGCCACTGAGATGTAAGTGACTACTTTGAATTAGGGAACAACCTGGATGTTGAGTTGTGCAGCGAGGTGTTTGTTCATATTACATTTCAATTTATGCATTTTGGTACAGTCAAGGAAACAGAGAATAGGGAGCAAATTCCAAAGGCAAGTGATCCAAGGAAATCTAGAGACTTCTACAGGAAAGGGTCTGATTTTCACGTTGAGTGCAGTCAGTAAGTTTATCAGAGCACATTCCGTTGAAGTACTTGGGATACAACATTGTGGCGATGATAAATATTTGTTATTGTTTATTGTTTATTTATCTATGGACGTATACGTTTCGTCTCTTTTCAATCAAGATTCATCAGCATAGAAGTACGACTATTCACCACCGGTCACACGATTCGAAACCCTGGATTACAAGTATTTTTCAACCCCAATCCAACGTCGCTAACCGATAGGCCAGTTCTGAACAACTTATAAACAATGATAATTTTAACACTTTTAAAGGCGGCGAGACGTACAGGCATTCAACTTCTATAAGTGAAGGAATGATGCATATAAAGCAAGTGACGTCACGCTGTGTTATTACTACCATTTACAGTGCTCTACTTTTTAACGAGGAGCTTCAAATATAAATATTTGTTATTGTTTATTTATATGTATATATATATAAATTATTTAATAATAATAGAAGAATTGAAATACATTTCTAATCTCCACCTCATTGCTTCAAAATGCGAAAGAAAAACATACACAATTCACAATAAAAAGAAAACAACAATGACATGAAAAATCAAACAAAGAACAAAAACATTCTAAACAAATATTTGATTGTATACACAAATTCTAATACAATCTAAATAGAATATTATTTCAAAGTTACTAAACCTTAACTCACAGACAATTACATGTATTTATTGATAATATATTAGCAGGGCTAGCCGGCATTGTGCGGGATCCTAGCTAAGTAAATAGAAGAGTTAAAATCTCTCTCTCTCTTTCTTTTTGACAGAATGACAGAAAGAAGAAAGAAAGAAAAAAGAAAGTTAAATGCATTTTTTTTCTTTTTACTATAGTTCACTCCAAATAAGACATATTTTTTTCTTTTTGCTATAGTTCACCCCAAACAAGACATATTTTTTCTTTTTACTATAGTTCACCCCAAACAAGACATATTTTTTTCTTTTTACTATAGTTCACCCCAAACAAGACATATTTTTTTCTTTTTACTATAGTTCACCCCAAACAAGACATATTTTTTCTTTTTACTATAGTTCACCCCAAACAAATAATCAACCTTGGCAATATGTCTATATTTCCAAGGTTGATTATTTGTCCCAGTTTCAGTGTTCGTTTTCGAATATTTACCAGCAAAAAAGAAAGAAAGTAATGTTTCTCCCACATGCACAAATTTAGTCTCTGGTAACCGAAATCGAATGAATATTAGAGTAATTTTTACCATAACTAACTCGGGGTCATACTGAATCGAAATATGTTATGGTTTGTAAGTTTATCTTTGGTGGTTTCTCAGGTTTAGCCAGACACACAGACAAACAGACAAACAGACAGATGGAAATACGACTTTCCTTTAATAGACAAAAACTTATATCCCCCTCCACCCCCTCTCTCTATCTCTGTGGTCTGATACTATGATGACGGCATGCGTTCCAACTGAAGTTTGGTGTTGACGCAAGTTAGTCAGGACTTGGATAAGTGGTCGGTTTTGTCGGCAACCCACAAATAAGAAAAACTCGCCACGAACAATAAATATTTACTGGAACACAAAAATAAAACCGAACAGTTATTTTGCTCTTGATAAAAGACAAGTTAAGGAATTTGATTGGTGTTAAGTCTTGATTAGGGGACTTTGAAATTTACTTCCTGCTTTTGTTCTTTAGAGAAAGTCGAGTTAGGAAATATTCATCTTTTATTTCTGTTTTTGATCGGTCGCCAACTTCTCTCTCTCACTCCATCTCTATGTGCCTGTATGGCTCTCGGACTTGCAGACTTTTTGAGTTTCCCTCCATGAGTCAGTTCTTTTATTGATAACTTTCATTTGAGGCGATTATTGTGATTGGCTACTCAATCACAGCCGATGGATACTGCACCCCATAGACTGGTATTGTCTTGGCCTTCGGGGCTTGATTTACGCCGGTCTATGGGTCTGTCCTGTGCAGTTCTAGGAAGTCCACCCTCCCAGGCTTCGCCTCCCCTCTTTTGGGGAGGAGTAAGTTTATTGCTTACTGCCTGAGGCGCCCTTACCAGGGAATGCCGACCGGGTTGCCCAGGCAATTTTTAAACCCCACTTTCCCGACCCGACCTTGGGTCACATCTTACTTGTGGTAGTAAGATAAAAACTGGCCTTGTGCCTAACTCCTGGAGAGGAGTAAATCAATACTCAATCACAGACGATTTTGCATTTTCTGCTATTTTATGATTGGTCAGTTAATGAAAGCCTCGTTTCACCTATGTATGAGGAGCCTCCAGTCTAGCTACAATATATGGGCTTGATCTTATTCCAGAAATAGCACGTTGACAGATAAATATATTATCAAATATGACAGATGCACTTAAAATCATAAAGTTATTCACTGTCTTAAAGTTTTAAATTCATGATTAATTTAAACAATTAATTTATTGTTCCAAAATTATCGTTAGATAATCCATCCTACAAATCAAGTATGGCATGTGCGCCTCCTTTTTAAGTTGCAAACACAAGTTATTCCGAAACAATTGTTTTTAATAATCAATTTGACCTTTCAAATCATACCTGAAACAATTGTTTTTAATAATCAATTTGACCTTTCAAATCATACCTGAAACAATTGTTTTTAATAATCAATTTGACCTTTCAAATCATACCTGAAACAATTGTTTTTAATAATCAATTTGACCTTTCAAATCATACCTGAAACAATTGTTTTTAATAATCAATTTGACCTTTCAAATCATACCTGAAACAATTGTTTTTAATAATCAATTTGACCTTTCAAATCATACCTGAAACAATTGTTTTTAATAATCAATTTGACCTTTCAAATCATACCTGAAACATAACAATTCAACTGGAGTCATTCATATGAATACAAATTTAAAAATAAAACGATTCGTTTCAAGCGAAAATAATAATTGGCGATACTTGACCCTCAATTTATTAAAATTAATTATTCCATAATTAATTTAACTTAATTAAGCAATTAATATCGCACCAATAAAATACCTCATCGTGTCATATGCTATGCTACTTTTTAAACTCAATTCTCTCTCCGAATGCTTCTATCTCTAATTTATGTGCAAACTTTTGCAACTGCTTAAATATAATAGAAATAAAACAAAAATAGTAAGAAAGAATAAGAAAAGTAATCAGTGGCACCAGGAAATGTTTACTTTGAACCTCGCATATACGTGTATACGAGGTAGTATACACGTGTATACTACCTCGCATATACGTGTATACTACCTCGCATATATGTGTATACTACCTCGCATATACGTGTATACTACCCTGCATATACGTGTATACTACCTCGCATATACGTGTATACTACCTCGCATATACGTGTATACTACCTCGCATATACGTGTATACTACCTCGCATATACGTGTATACTACCTCGCATATACGTGTATACTACCTCGCATATACGTGTATACTACCTCGCATATACGTGTATACTACCTCGCATATACGTGTATACTACCTCGCATATACGTGTATACTACCTCGCATATATGTGTATACTACCTCGCATATACGTGTATACTACCTCGCATATACGTGTATACTACCTCGCATATACGTGTATACTACCTCGCATATACGTGTATACTACCTCGCATATACGTGTATACTACCCTGCATATACGTGTATACTACCTCGCATATACGTGTATACTACCTCGCATATACGTGTATACTACCTCGCATATATGTGTATACTACCTCGCATATACGTGTATACTACCTCGCATATACGTGTATACTACCTCGCATATACGTGTATACTACCTCGCATATATGTGTATACTACCTCGCATATACGTGTATACTACCTCGCATATACATGTATACTACCTCGCATATATGTGTATACTACCCTGCATATACGTGTATACTACCTCGCATATACGTGTATACTACCTCGCATATACGTGTATACTACCTCGCATATACGTGTATACTACCTCGCATATACGTGTATACTACCCTGCATGTACGTGTATACTACTTAACATTGGAAAATGTACATGAGTGAATAGAATCATTGCATCGGTTGAGATGGAGTGGAAATGTGATAAAAATGACTGATGACTAGACTGCACAAGGAACAATCTGATGCAAGCAAATATCAAGATTAATGACTGGGAGAAGTTACCTCTTGGTCGTTCTTTGTGGGGTTAGGGTCAGTGAAAGAATTGCAAGACATCATTTGAAAACTCAAGAAAGATGTGCACAAGAAGTTTGGCATAATTCTATCAAAATGCCTCAAACGCCACATGAATGTTCACGTGAACAATGAAGCAGTGTCGTTTGCATGAGTTCTGTATACATGAGTGTAAGTCATTGACAAGACTAAAAAGACACATTCACTCTACACATGTTTAATACAAATAGCAGGCGATGTCAATACTCAGCATGAGTTGCATACATCATGTATATATATATATATATATATATATATATATATATGTGCTTATATATATGTATGTATATATATATATATGTGCTTATATATATGTATGTATATATATATATATGTGCTTATATATATGTATGTATATATATATATATGTGCTTATATATATGTATGTATATATATATATATATATATATATATATATGTATGTATATGTGTATATGCATATATGTGAAGTATTTTAGTATAAACTAACAAATATCGAAAACGCTATGATTATGTTTAATTGGATTTATAAATTCGTTAAACTTATAACGATATTTATAGCCAAAACCTTCCACCCACATTAGTGTGGATAGTGATTACTGTCAGGTCTAGATAACCTCAAATACGAAAGCAAAGTTTAAATGTTCATCGCAGTCAGTTTTAACCTTTTATTAAATTTGCAAAAAGGTCGGTTAATGTCACCTATGTTTCTATCGGTGAGATATCTTGCAGTGACAAGATGCAAACGTTGCTATGAAAAAACAAGATTGTCAAACAAGTTGGTCCTTATAGACAGGGCCCGTGAAAGAGGATGTCACATTCTCTGCAAGCCCTTAGAATAGTTTCCCCTTGTCTTGGAGAATTTGAAAAACTAATGTAGATAGAGTAATCTATCACTACCGCGTATCTAAATCTCTGAACATAATTTTACTCTTGTAACTTTATCACGTGATCCATAGAAATAAGGGTTGGGTTTAGTTTGGATGTTTTGTTTTACGACAAATCAACTCTTTTTATATGATTTAATGTTGAATTCAGTCATTTCGGGACAAGTTTTTATGCTTCAAGTTCTTAATATAATTTATAATAAAGTTAAGTCAATTATTTGTATATATTACTCTGTGTGCTATTCCTCTGCGGAGTATGCTTGTCCTGTTTGGGAGTGATCAACGCATACCAAAAAACTAAACTCAGCATTGAACAACATCTGCCGCTTGATTACTGGCTGCCTTAACCTTAACCCAACCTGAACAACCTGCATCTTCTCATTAGCATTGCCCCTTCAGATGTGAGACGGGAAGTTGTCAGCCGAGTAAAGATCAATGCCATGGATGTGAACCAACGATCCAACGACTGAAGTCAAGGAGAAGCTTCCTCAGCCATGTCGAACCCCTAACAACATCTCAGGAAGAGACCAGACTACAGCTGTGGACCAGACATCTAGAAAATGGGCCCCTTTCTACTGACATGGGAATCCCCTTTCTGAGGCTGTCCCTCCCGGTTCAGAGGCACCCTGGCTCCAGTAGAAAACACTTAACCGCCTGAAAAGGGGAATGGGGTGATCAAAAGTTGCTATGAGTATATGGGGCTACAAAACTGACCCGACCATCTGTGAATGTGGAGAGGAGGACCATACGATGCAACACTGCCTTGTCCGCCCTCTACTGTCCAACCGATGCAGCTTGAAAGATCTTGCAGAATACAACAATAATGCAAAAGACTGCGTAAAAAAGTGGGAAACTGTTGTATGACAACATGACACTTCAAAGACACGCAAAGAAGACTCCCGTCACACAAAACTTAACAAGAAAAACCAGCCGGATTAATCCATTTCAAGTGTTTAGGGGGGGGGGGGGACAAATAGCAAGTCAGACCCCCCCCCCCCCAGCTGTCTAAAATAAATTCGGAAAGAAATCCACCATTCTATTTCCATAATAAGACTGTTTTTTTACTCTTTCTTCTTTCTATACAGATTAATACGTTTTTCTTTTATTAAACTTTCCAGTGTGAGATGTTTGCTTTCTTTCTTCTTTTAACTTCACTGATTGAAACGTTATTTTATGTGAATATTACTGCGAACACTAGCAAAGCATAACATTTTTGCCATCATTATTGACGGCGGCGGGCACTCATTTTCAAGTATTTCTAGATTATATTGTTTTGTAGGCAAACGACAGTTTCTATTAAACATGGAGCTGTGACAGGGACTACTACTCCGGGTCAGCGTGAATCTGGAAGTAATGGTGATTCAGGAATGATTCCACACTCCCCAAGTTGCATAATCCTAACCCTTCACTACTGGATGTTATCTAACCTATAGATGGGACCTTGCCAATGATTATAATAATGTATATTAAATTCTATAAAAATACACCGTCGACATAAGTTCCTATTTACTTGCCTCTCCATCAGGGCAAAGTTATACACAAGGTCGGTTTTTAATGTGGAGAAAATCCATCTCCCCAAAAGGGGCACCCGAGATTGGAACAAAAATTAAAATTGCCTTAGTCTGAAAGACTTCTCCTTCACTGATCGATGACAGAACATACTAAGTGTAGCACCAGAACAGATACTACACTTTGTTCCTAGCCAAAAGGCCAAGTTATTAACCTCCAGGAGGCTAACCTCACGGTCAAAGTATTTTTATTTACGTCCTCTCCGTGAAGCTAGACACAAGGTCAGGTGTGATTAGCCAGCACACCTAGATTAGCGCGCTCTGGCCTACAAAAATGTCTGAGCAGCCCCGTCTGCATTCCCCGGTAGGGGTGCCTCAGGCGATTGGCAATAAACTAACCCCTTCTCAAAGAGAAGGTAAATCCTGGGAGGGTGGACCTCCTAGAATTGTACAAGGCAATACCTCAGACGGCGGAATCAGGGCCCGAAGGCCAAGACGGTACCGGTCTACAGAGTGTGGCATCAATCGGAAGGGATACTACACTCTGATCTTAGCCAAAAGACCAAGAAGTCGACATAAGTTCGTTACCTGAGTTTTTCGACAAAACATTCTATGACATTCTGAAATTTATTAAAAGTGATTTGTAATATACATGCGATGTTTCTGTATCTCTTTTTTGTCTCTCTGTCCATGAATGCAATTGAAAACAAAGCCCTATCCCAAGATCACACACAACGTTTCTCGATAGAAACATTACATTACATTACATTTACATTCGTGTTGTTTTATAATAATACTGTAATGTATTCATAAACCACAAAGACGACGTTTTACTTGTATTTTTAATTGAAAACTAAAAAATGGTAATATAAGGTTCAGGGATGGGAGCAGGAGTACGAAGAGACCCCCATTGATTCAACGTCTGGCATAAAAACAAAAGGCACACCAAAAAAACTCGCAAGATAAAGACTGATAAAGCTCAATAATTGAGTGTAGCGCTACCGTTTGACAAATCAGTTAAACTGGGTCAGATTTGATCTTACAAACGGCAACTGATATTTTAATAATCTTATCTTTTACAACATTTATTTATGAACTGCATACTTAAAAAAAAATATTATTACAAAAAGGCTTTAACCTATAATCCTTTATTACGTCTCTTCAGTGTTTCTACCTAAACGCCTTCTTTTAGTTACGGAAGGGTATGATGTAAAGTAGTTAATTAAAAAGACAAAAATTAATGAATATACTTAAGTCTCAAAATCATATTAAAATAATAATAATAATTTGCGAAAAATCCACCAACATGCACTTGCCTTTTAGTTTCTTATCTTAACCAAACACGATTTAACTTTTCACATTTCGTAAGATGTCGATCGATTTGATTGCAAAATCGATGTTTTTGATAAATATATTCAAGGCTTTACGGAGCCGCCAGCCCCCCCCCCCCCCAAAAAAAAAGAGTGCGTTACTTTTTGCTGAAGCGAAGGAGAAGAACACTTCTTTTTATATTAAGCCTGAGTAGTATGTGAACAATTCTATTTGAGGCTAAAGAGCGTTGTTTTAACGCTCCCTGCTAAAAAATTATTTGATTTTTTCTTTCAAACATTAAGCAATAATCAAGAAACAAAAGAAAGTTTGAACTAAACTCTGTAGTAAATATATATATATATATATATATATATATATATATATATATATATAGATGCTTACGTTAAGGTCTCCTGCTTTTGTTTCACTGTTAGATACTAAATCCCCCTTTTTATTTTATTTACTTACTATTATATATTATTTATTTATGAATTTTCCAACAAATGTTAAGTCTACACTATTTCGGATTTAGTTAGTTTCTCTGGGAATTTAAACTGCATTTTCCTTCTTTTTTTTTTGTCTTTTTGTTTAAAATAACTCAAAGCTTCTTTAGACTATATATTGGGTATTTGGATCTGTATGGCTAGGTTTCCTTCCTCTTATCTATTTGCCTTTCTGGTACCAAAGGTGCTAAAGCTTCTTTTTTTTTTTTTTTTTTTTTTTTTTTTTTTTTTTTTTTTAATGCAACCTTAATTCCTATATAATTTTATTTCTAGCTACCATATCGCAGAATAGTTCGTAGGTGTAGTGTTTAGATAGTATTTTATTATTATTATTATTATTATTATTATTATTATTATTATTACGGGTATTACTATTGTTATAAAGAATTTTATTTGATATGCAAATTACCATATCACACGGTTGTTTTAAGGTAGTATATTATTATTATTATTATTATTTTATTATTTATTTATGTATATATATAAGTAAAATTTTAGGCTGAATTATTGGGGAAATGGTAGTTTTATCTGTACCATTGGAGAGCCATGCATATAACTGTCCTGTTTTTAAATCTCCGAAACAGTTTCATGGTAAACAGCTGAAGATCCCCGTGTTAATATTAGATGCTTACGTTAAGGTCTCCTGCTTTTGTTTCACTGTTAGATACTAAATCCCCCTTTTTATTTTATTTACTTACTATTATATATTATTTATTTATGAATTTTCCAACAAATGTTAAGTCTACACTATTTCGGATTTAGTTAGTTTCTCTGGGAATTTAAACTGCATTTTCCTTCTTTTTTTTTTTTTTGTCTTTTTGTTTAAAATAACTCAAAGCTTCTTTAGACTATATATTGGGTATTTGGATCTGTATGGCTAGGTTTCCTTCCTCTTATCTATTTGCCTTTCTGGTACCAAAGGTGCTAAAGCTTCTTTTTTTTTTTTTTTTTTTTTTTTTTTTTTTTTTTTTTAATGCAACCTTAATTCCTATATAATTTTATTTCTAGCTACCATATCGCAGAATAGTTCGTAGGTGTAGTGTTTAGATAGTATTTTATTATTATTATTATTATTATTATTATTATTATTATTATTATTACGGGTATTACTATTGTTATAAAGAATTTTATTTGATATGCAAATTACCATATCACACGGTTGTTTTAAGGTAGTATATTATTATTATTATTATTATTTTATTATTTATTTATGTATATATATAAGTAAAATTTTAGGCTGAATTATTGGGGAAATGGTAGTTTTATCTGTACCATTGGAGAGCCATGCATATAACTGTCCTGTTTTTAAATCTCCGAAACAGTTTCATGGTAAACAGCTGAAGATCCCCGTGTTAATATTAGATGCTTACGTTAAGGTCTCCTGCTTTTGTTTCACTGTTAGATACTAAATCCCCCTTTTTATTTTATTTACTTACTATTATATATTATTTATTTATGAATTTTCCAACAAATGTTAAGTCTACACTATTTCGGATTTAGTTAGTTTCTCTGGGAATTTAAACTGCATTTTCCTTCTTTTTTTTTGTCTTTTTGTTTAAAATAACTCAAAGCTTCTTTAGACTATATATATAGAGAGAGAGAGAGAGAGAGAGAGAGAGAGAGAGAGAGAGGGAGAGAGAGAGAAAAAAATAGAGAGAGAGAGGGGGGGAAGAAACGTGAACATTGACAGATTTGAACTTTTTGTATATGATTTGTCAGCTCGGTGCTACATTTACGATGAGCGATTTGTAAAGACGAGACTTTAGAAGTCTCTTCAAAGTCGTCAAGTCACTATAGAAATGCTTTTAAGTCATTTTCTGAAAGTTTTGAACTTTTTACGTATTTATGACAAATATTTTTTATATAGCAGAATGAATAAATATACCAAATGTTTTAAAAAATTGTTGACAATTTAGTTTTGTACACAACTTTGTCGTTGTTATTTTGTTATTATTCAAAGACAGTTATTCTCCACTTTACAATAAAGACCAATGTGTAATAAGATATATATATATATATATATATATATATATATATATATATAAGATATATATATATATATATATATATATATATATATATATATATATAAGATATATATATATATATATATATATATATATATATAAGATATATATATATATATATATATATATATAAGATATATATATATATATATATATATATATATATATATATATATAAGATATATATATATATATATATATATATATATATATAAGATATATATATATATATATATATATATATATATAAGATATATATATATATATATATATATAAGATATATATATATAAGATATATATATATATATATATATATATATATATATATAAGATATATATATATATATATATATATAAGATATATATATATATATATATATATATATATATATATAAGATATATATATATATATATATATATATATATATATATATATAAGATATATATATATATATATATATATATATAAGATATATATATATATATATATATATATATATATATATAAGATATATATATATATATATATATATATATAAGATATATATATATATATATATATATATATATATATATATATATATAAGATATATATATATATATATATATATATATCCGCCGGGGAATAATTAGTCCGATACCCCCCCCCCCGCTTTCTTTGTGTCTTTCTCATTTCTTTTTTTTAAACTTCACTGATTGAGACGTTATTTTATATGAATCTTAGTGCAACACTAGAGAAGCCTGATTTTATACACTCGTAAAAAACTCAATCGTTTAAGAGTAATAACTAAAGAACTAAGTTTGTTTTATAACAATTAAATGACTTCCATTTATCTTTTACTGGCAATCATTTAATTTGATTCTCTTTTGAAGATACATTTTACAGATTAATTTCTAAACAAAATATATTGATAACAAACGTTCGATTACAAAAAAGAACAACAAAACTTTTCATTGCGTTTTTTTACGCCAATACTTTTTTAGTACACCACTGGCAAATATATGACGTACTGTTCCCCAGGAAATTTTGTTCACGAGAACGTGTATAACAAAGTCTGAGTAGAATGATGTGTGTAATATGTTTGTCGAGCGTACACGTGCCGTTAGAAGTGTTTTTCATAGCAGCCAGCAGACCGAGGAGAGAGAGAGGGAGAGAGAGAGAGGGAGAGAGAGAGAGAGAGAAAGGGTCTGTGGCTGATGTGTCTGTCGAAGCTAGTCCGACGCTTTTTATACCACGGATCGTAGCGGCACCTGGCGTTTTCAAAAAGGAGATAATCCGTGTCTTAAAACGCTCTCTGGGGAGAGTCTGTGTAATTGTGTTTGAATTCTCAAGGTAATGCTACATGGTAAAAAAAAAAAATAAATAAAACGGCATAGTTAAAAACGAAAACGAAACAAAATGAAATTAAAAAGAATCTCGGGTAACGCCGGTTTGCACAACTAGTAACTTAAATATTTGTACATTTCTCTAGCTCTCTTAACCCACAATAACAATAAACTTAAACCAGAAGTAACAATGACGTACTCTCAATGTCCTATCGTAATCTTTTTCACTAGTTCTTTTTCTAAGTTTGTTTTCTCTTCGTTCGTTCTTCTGCTGTTCGTTTCTCGACACCATTTTTTCTCTTCTGTTTTTCATGTTAACAGAACTTTCAAATAAATTTCAACAAGGGTTAAATTTTTCACAGAATTTAAGGACGCCATTGAAATTTTTCTTCGATTCCATCTGGGGTCATTAGGGAAATTATCGGTTAGATCCATAAAATAACTGCAATATATTAGAAGTACAGAAACGAAATGTATTTTGAATACATTTTCTTCGTTTTATCAAACAAAAATAAAATGAAACAAAGTATATCACAGTGAAGAATGTATTAAAAAAAGTTAAAACATTTAAATAATTATTTATTTTGGTATTCGTTTCAATTTGTTACATGCATTTTGCCGTTTTACAGAAACATTAAGTATCTTCTTTTAAGAACACCACCGCGCTGACAGTTTTGTTATTACTTGACTTCATATTGGAAATGTTAGTGGGCAGCATAGCTAACCTATTGTACATTTTGTGACACAAGATCTAAAATTGCTATCGACTCGATTCTGGTGTCTAAATGTAGGTTTTGGGGGCAAGGAATCAAATGGTAACAATATGCATTGCGTATTTTTTAGCAATGAGCCGCCATGTTGGATTTCAAAATGGCCGCCATTGAAATCTTCATTTTCGATTATCAGTGGGTCTAATGCTGCTTTTTACTCGATTCTAGTGTCTAAATGTATGTTTTGTGGGGCAAGGAATTCAATGATAACAATCTGCATTTTGTATCTTTTAGCAATGAGCCGCCATGTTGGATTTCAAAATGGCCGCCATTTAAAATCTACATTTGCGATTACCTTTGGGTTTAATAACGCTATTGACTTGATTCTTGTGTCGAAATATATGATGGGGGGGGGGCAAGGAATCCAATAGTAACAAGCTGCATTGCGCATCTTTATTAATTTTGCTGCCATATTAAATGACCCAGAAAAAGATCAGTTGAAGCCAAACTCCATTTCGGGTAAAATGACACAGAATAAGGTATAATAAATATGACCATTTCTGGGTCAGATCTGACCTTTTCTGTATAAAATCTAACTCTATTCCTAGTCATTTTTGATCCAGAATGGAGTTTGGCCCCAACTGATCCTTTCCCGGATCTGTCACAGAATTTTTAAGAGTGTAGTTGCAGTAGCAGTTTTCATGGCATTTATGATTACAGAAATGCTACACTGTGTATTTTCAGGTTAATTCTGATGCATGCATGCCTGTAGACTGACAGTGCTGGTTGTTCTTCTGAAGACAGTTCGATGTTCATGTCCAAGAGGTTCACAATAGCTCATGCTGAGCGAACTTCATCAACATCACAACACCTCACCACTACAGACTGGAGGTTATGCATCATATGTTAAGAGAACGAGATTGAGACATTGACCGAACCTAAACAATCTAAGAGAAAAGACATTCGTAATGGATACAGTTCACTTGCAGAGAACTTGATCATATTCAATGAACTTGGAGTGCTTCCAGGATCACTCCAATTGGAAAGACTTGATGATGGCTATGGCATTGAAGCTGTGATGGTTGCACACGGCACACAATATCACCATACGTGCAAGCTCCAGTACAACAACACCAAACTATAGCGAGCACAGAAGAGAGAAGTCAAGAAAGAAGGTCAGAGCGATGAGGTACAATCTTTATGCAAACGCACCAGAGCGCATTCACGTTCGAGTACAGAGAAGGTTCCAGAAACTTGTTTCTTCTGTGGACAACCTGCGACGACTAATAGTCTTTGGAAATCTGCAACATTCGAAATTGACAGACGGGTCTGTGCTTGTGCAAACCTTCTTGGTGATACAGAATTACTTGGCCGTCTCAGTGGTGGAGACATGGTTGTGTTGGACGCCCAGTATAACCTGCAGTGCTTGATAAGACTTTAAACCGTTCGAGATCGGTCCAATCAACAGGACCACAGGACTCCGACCAAGAGAGAGAGAGAGAGAGAGAGAGAGAGAGAGAGCAATGTCAGCAGTAGTCTTTGCTGAACTCGTCCTCTATATTGAAGAAACAAGACAAGATGAGGAGACGGCACCAGTATTTAGATTGGCCGATCTTGTCCACCTATATCAGTCGAGAATGAAACAGCTCGGAGTGGAGCTCGATACGAGAATCCACTCAACACGACTGAAACAGAGACTGCTATCTCAGTTTCCTGATATGCAAGCACACACCAAAGGGAGAGACATATTGATGGCATTTGAAGAAGATCTCGGTGCTGCTCTTGAAAAAGCCTGCGAACTGGACAGTGATAGTGATGCAGTCCATCTTGCACGTGCTGCACACATTGTTCGCCATCATATGTTTGGAGAAACCAAGCCCTTCACACGATTCCCTGAAGGACGTCAAGAAGAATCTGTGCCACTGTTGCTGCTTGCACTAGTTAGCATGATTCTCGAGGGACCCAGCATCAAGGACTAGACGAAAGATACTATCTCTGCAGCAATTACCGCAGCCCAGATACTGAAGTTCAATAGCGTCAAACACAAGCGAACTCGTGGCACCACATCGTCCACCTGTGTCAGGCACAGTGTTGCACAAGAGACCCCACTAACAAAATACATAGACACCAGTGATCACTTTTGATCAGTCACTGTTTGCTTTGGCCAAGCAGATACAGTGGAAGTGGCCAGAAAGTTATGGTGAAGACCACATAGTGGTCATGTTTGGTGGTCTCCACATCGAAATTGCGGCACTCAAGACACTTGGGGACTGAAAGGAAATTGTTGGGTGCAAGAGTAACATGTCAAGAGAGCAGTATATCAAGGTGGACATGTGTGGGGTCAGATACTGCTGCCAGCACCAGAACTCTCACCACCAACCAACTGGGGTTGGTCAATGACTGGAGGACAATACACACCATACTGGACCTAGCTACCTGAGGCAGCTCACACCTGTATTGAGCTAGTGTCTTGCAAGTGCCAGAAAGGGTGTGTGAGACGCTGCAAGTGCAAGAAGGCTGCTCTTATGTGCACAGCCCTCTGTGTGTGTGAAAGGGACTGCACATGAAGATGAGTCCACAACATTCATTTACTTATGGCAGTGCTGAACTGGTTAACATGACACTGTTTATGTACACATATCTTTAGTACCGATGTATACCTAGCCTCAAATACCAGACCATTGTAGAATATCAGTACACATCCAACCTTATATATTACACCATAGCATGTCAGAATTTTAACTTAGATATTTAATGATTTAAGACATGTATCAAAAGTATTAAACTCAAAATTTGTAGTTGAAGTAAATTGATATTTTTATTTGGAGTTATACAAGGAAAGCTAGTTTTGAGAAGTTTACGTTGTTTTATGTTAATGTTCACACTATTATTGTGGATATTCAGACGTAACCCCGAATTGATCATTTTGTGATATTGATTGAAGGAATGGAGAAGACAAATCAACCAAATCTCTTATGAAAGGTGCCATATGAAACCTAGAACAACACAAAATCTAATCAATAACTCAAACTTGTCAAAACAATTTTTACTTCACAGACTTTGAGTAAAATGATGTCTTGTCAAAAATACATGATGATGAATATTCATCTCTCATGAATTAAATGGAGTACTGTAATAAAGTATGTCATTTTGAAAAATGGATTTTTTTTATTTGTCATGTACTATACAGTAGGGCAGGTCGATTTCCCACTTTTTTTAGAAAATCAACGCTGCTGTGGTGGCGAAAGCTGGGGTTTGGTGTTGTGAGAACTGATACCAAAAATTAGATTCCTAACTTTAAAACTTAACTGAGCATTTAGTTTTAAAGATCGGGTACGAAAATGTTCAGAAATACCTAATTTCCGCAGGATTTTGCTGACAAATTGACTTCAAAATTTTACTATTTCACTAATAAATCCAGATAAAATTGATATTTTTTGTTAGATACAATGAATAGAAAATATATTCAAACCAGAATTCTAAGTATGAATCACCACTAGTAAAATATGTCATTTTTTAACTGTATTCAATAAATGAGAACTGTAGAAATTGTACAAAATTACAAAAAAGGCTAATCACTTTTACATTTTTGGTCATAATTACTTTTAAAAATATATAAATAAAAGTGTATTATACAATAATACTACTGGAAACAGATTATAGGAACAAATGTTTTAAATTTGAATTGTTCATTGAACAATGTGCTAAAACCTACTGCACCATATAAAATTATGGGTAAGCTTACAGTGTAGTCCTCAGGCCATAACTTCTAAATAAAAAAATAAAACAACGCTTACCTTATATAAAAACGCATCAGAATGAAATTCTCTACAAACCTGCATAGTTTAAGCATGTGAAAACCGAATTTAATTTCATACATTTTTGTCTTTCACCTGAAGTGTAAACGATTTTGAAAATACTACCATATTGGATTGAGACTGTCACGAAATGTTGCGCCATGTTCTTGTTTTAACTGCTGACTCTTTTCTAGCTACGATAAATAATAATTAGTTTTGATACCGTTAATTTCGCTTTTTAAAGTATGCGATTCGATATATTTATTTAAATTTGTTTTGCATTGAAGTTATTTTTGTTTTAGCTTATGTAATTTTTGTTGTGAGGACAATACTGTAAGTTTACCAAATTATGTTATAATAGAACTAAATTGTTCCCTGTAGTTTCCCTTCGAAGTAAATGAAGGTCTTATTTGGTGACACAATGTTTTGGTTATAATGTGCTTGTGCCTTGCTTCTTGCCGCTGGTCACCACTTAAATCATTCATTACCTCTGCAGTAAGATATAAATTATACAGAGGACCACTAATACTATGAAATGCTACCTGGGGCAAATCCTGGTAATTAGTTCCACAAAGTTTCCCTAAAGGACCAGTGAAAGTGGTAGGGCTTCTTGTAGTTCCATCAATTAATTTAAAGATGGCTCTAAATGGCAGTTCATTTTGATGAAGTGAACAGCCAATGGTATGTAACTTTCTTTTAAGTTTTTTCTCCAAAGCTGTAACCACCCCGGTTTCACAACCAGTGTTTGTACTGGTATTGTCCACCAGAATTGCCTTAATACTATTTACACTGTTGTACTCTTCTAGAACAGCAGCAACATCCTCTGCTAGAAGAACACCAGTTGCACCAATGTTGGGTATCACTCTATGAGCGAGATATTTACTTGCAGTTCCTATCTCTCTGGTAAATGTTAAGTGGCGCTCTGGTCCCTTGCTTTTCTTAATCATTTTTTCACCATTTTCCCCTGTAACTTCCTTGTAATACAAAGTGTCCTTATCAACTCTGCAATCAACTCCAATGCATATAAGATGTTCATATTCCTGGACATGTTTTTGATGGCTGGTTACTTTCACTCTTGCCTTTTCTCTATCTGTTTTTGATTTATCTATAATAATGTCTTTTAAATCAATGGTTGGATGAAGAAGGCCCATGTGTTGTAAGTCTAATAGAAAGGCATTAACAAGGCAAGCCCCAAGGTTAGAAGATATATCACCTCTAATCAGTTCCCTAGAATATCTCGGGACTTTTAAAAGACTGTAAGGTCCCTTGGACTGTCTCCCTGACTCAAAACTGTCATCGGTTGTTTCTTCACTGGAAGATGTCTGTGAAAAGATTTCTGATGTAGAGGAAGCAACATGTGAAGAATCTTGTTGCTGTCTTTCAATTTGCCTGTCTAATCTATCTGCTTCAGCTGAATCTTTTTTGTATTTTTTGACAGCATTTTTGGAAACTGCCTTTTGGTCCTGTTTTCTCTCTCTGATCTTTTAAATATTCTCTCTCTTCAATGGGAACCTGAAATGTCAAAATGTTTATGTGTTTAATAACATATCTAGCATACATGACAAATATTAAGGAAAATATCACAATATTATTTACTAGAAAAAGAAAGATTATCAGAAGTTAATTCATATTTTCCAATTAATTTCAATATTGAAAATTGGGACATAAATTAGTTCAATTTAAAAAATTCAAACAACCATAGAATTAATATTACCTTCTTGTTAGGAGGACAAGTGCAGACGATATGCCTTGTTTGGCAATTTTCTGTATTGCACTTTACAGCAAAGTCATCACATCTTAAGACAGGCAGTTTGCAGCAACATGAAGAAATATCAATGTATCCAGCTGTTCCTTAATTATTTTCACTTTGGGTGCAGTAAGAGTTTTCCTGTTAATCAGTTTGGCCCTCTTGAAGCAAAATACATTCACCCTCTGCCCTATATAATATTCCCTTAACAAAGACAATTGTGGGTTCACTGCTTGCCAAATATTGATTATTTCCTTTGCGATCAATTTGGAAATATCATTATTTGAAAAGTGGGGATAGGTATTTTCAAGGAATAACAAAACTGGATAACTTGTCGTAAAGTTGGGGGTTCCGTTTTATCCAACGGACAAGGTGGACCAGCAAATCTTTTGGAACTCTTACTGCAGGTTAAAACAAAACGTCCTTTTACAGACATTTTTATCTGAAAAAAAAGAAAATAAATGAATAAGTCTAAAACAGTTTGATTTAAATCTTCTAGTTTCATATTTTAAAAAATGGCTGACAATTATGGTAAGGAGTTTTGGTTAGCTTTAGTGATAGTCTGTTGGAGTTCGGGTTAGGCTGCATCTAAAAGTGTGGCTTAAAATGACAGGACTATTTAAACAGACTCAATACTGTTTGAGTTATGATAAAATCCTTATTTTTTACCCAATAATTTAGATTTTAGAGTGGGGGATCACTTTCCCAAATACATTTAATGTAAAATGATCACACAATTCATGACAACTGCACTAAAAATAAAAATACTCTAAAATCTAAAATATTGCGTTAAAAAAAAACGGATTACTCTAGCGACATAATCAGTAATTTTACACAGAAAAAAATGGTCCGTAAAATAGAAAAATAAATGATGGGTAATAACTTTAAATGCACCAAAAATTAGTTTTTTCTAATACAAAACTGAAACATTATGGTATTTTAATACAAACTTCATTGATAAAATTTAATTTGAAACACGAAAAAAAAAATAGAACGAAAATAAATTACTTACCTAAAAATGGAAATCTTTCTTCGACGGAGAAAAACAAACGCGTTTGAAACGCCAGATACACTTAAAATATAAAATTATGTAGATTAAACAAGCTTTCTTTCTTTCTATGTCAAATAATTAAGTTTCTTACATAAAAATACAAAATTACTAATTATTTTTACAATTAAAATCCAACAGTGGTCAATATTTCATACATTCGATATACAATAACAAAGTAGACATTTAAAACGGTGAAAATTTAAATAATACCCCCAAAAGAAAGTTCCAGCGTCACTATTAATAAAAACATTATATTTATTTTATTTCATCATTAAAATGGAGGCATTTTTCGGTTTAATGGGGTTTTATTGATAATTAAAATTAGTCTAATTTGTTTTCTACTGAAAAATCACAAATCCTGAATTCCACGAGAGACAAAAAATGAAGCAATCTTTTATCGGTCACTTACGTAAATAGTAAAATACTGTGTTTACTAAACACTGTATATTTAATCTCAATTTTGCCTTTACAACTGAATATTTTTCATTATTTATGATCCTTATTTATTTTTATTTGATTTATTGAGAATAATGTAAATAATTTAGTTGACAAAATCTTTATTAAATGATATTTACACATGTTTATTTCTCCAACGGTACGGAATGTTTTTACGGCGGGAAATATTTCACTGATCACCGAAAACACATGCGAAAACGCTAATTTCCAACCTTTAAAGTGGTTTCCTCACTTAACGGTAACGATTTGGGAAAAAATATTTTGTATCGTTATTTACCATGCCAAACCCCAACTATCATTGGCATCGCATCATCACGATTCCAAAATCGACCTGCCCTACTATACAGTACTGTCCAAAATTAAGGAACAAAAATTAAATTTTCTGAATCTAAACAAAATTATATATTAATTTTTGTGAAAATTTCACTGAATATACACATTACATAATGTGTATATTCAGTGAAATTTGGACTTTTACCGAGATTTGCAGGTGAATTAAAATAATATTTTAAAAGTTATCCACCATTTTACAGATTTCAAGTGTCCAAAATTAAGGAACAAAATATCATTTTTAATTAAACCACATTAAAAAGGCAAAAGAGATTTAATATTTGGTACTTCCACCTTTGTTTTCAATAACTGCTGCGCATCTACGACTGCAGGATTTCACTAAATCTTGACATTGGGCCACAGTTATCTTGCCCATTCATCTTTCCGTTTCAGCCACAAGTTTTCGATGTTTTCCGGATTCTTTGCCATAACATTCTGTCCTAGAGTCTTCCATAAATTTTCTATAGGGTTCATGTCAGGACTCTGAGCAGGCCAGTTCATTACCTCTACTTCTTGATCAGCCAGATAATTCATGACCAGCTTTGCAAATATTAAAATATAATTTATTTAAGATTAGGAAGATTTTATTTTTGTTCCTTAATTTTGGACGGTACTGTAGAAATATTTGACCCAGAGGTAATCGCACATGTTGAATTCAAGTGGCGGCCATTTTAAAATCCAATATGCTGGCTAATTTATAAAGATACACAATGCAGATTGTAACCATCGAATTCCTTTCCTCCAAAAACATACATTTGGACACCAGAATCGAGCCAATAGCAGATTAGACTCAAAGATAATCGAAAATGTAGGTTTCAAACAACGGCCATTTTGAAATCCAATATGGCGGCTCATTGGTACAAAATATGCGATGCAGATTGTTACCATTATATTCCTTGTCCCCCAAAACATACATTTAGACACCAGAATCGAGTCAATAGCAGCATTAGACCCAAAGATAATCTAAAATGTAGATTTCAAATGGCAGTCATTTTGAATTCCAATATGGTGGACATGAAGGGAGAATTACGAGTGGCTCAATATCTGAAAATTTTCGCCATATATCAATGTACATTTGCACCAAATTTGATGCTTGTATCACAAAATGTACAATCCTTTTGAAATTTCGAGTTAAACCGCCCCACTATGTTTTTTAACGTTTCTTTCAAGTTAAAAATTGTAAACATGACGATATTGGAAATGTTTGTTTTTTAATAAGAAACTTTATGACCAACAGAGGCAAAATGTGCGGGTGTATTTATGTGTGTGTTATCTTATAGTTATGTTTTATAGTTTTTATTATTTAGTGGCGTGGCTCCTGACTTTGGTAGGGTTATTTATCGTCTTTAGGAATTTACTCAGTACCACGCTAACAACCCCAGTGATAAAATGATTATCATCACCATCACCATCAGGGTTTTTGATCACTCCTGAAGGAGAAACCCCTCCCTAGTTTCCGACACCTTATTGGTAACAGTCATTCAGGGTTTTTTTGCTATAGTCGCCACGTAAGGCATTGCAGGTTGGTGACGCTATGTGTCCATAGCTAGGTGTACACATACAACGCTGAGTATTTCCAAATAGTCACCCATCTGGTACTGACCAGACTCAACGTTGTTTAACTTTGGTGATCTAGCAGGGAACGTGATTATGCCGTATATCATGCTATGTTGTATATTAAATGATTATAAATGTGATATATTATGGCAAAGGAAGGAAAATGAAAGCATGCATATTAAAATGGAAATGAATGAAAGATTGGGAAGACTTGAAAGGTTACCAGATAGCAAGTGTTAACTAAACATATTAATAGTATTTTGTAAATGAAATATCGAGGAAAAAATGATTACATGACAAAACATTTATATAACTATAATTTTACAAGAATATATAAAAATCATTTTCAGCCAATAAGTGTTAATTTAGAAAAGTTTATGTAAATTCGAGTTTCAATGAGTAAGTAGACACGAAGCTTAGAGATGTGTATATCACTATGTTTGTAGTGTGGGTAATAGGTAGTGTGATACTGTGTAAGAATGGGCCTACCTTTGTTGTCAGTGCATGCGTGTGAGTGAGTATCAATTTGCTTCTGTTCGTTTGACTCAATCTGTACTCTTATTAATATGGAAATGTGTGTGCACAGGGGTCAGAAAAGCTGTGTGTGCGTCTGAGTGTTCCTTTCGCCTCACTCGAGCCAAAGGGGCGACGGGTGAGGTGAGCGTACATTCTGGTCTTCTCCCGATATGATACCCACCGGCCTGGATCTTTCCATCTGGGTCTTTGACTATCTTTTATTTGGTTTTTGATTTTCGCATCAGCTCGCTAACTCTGTCGTTTTAAACCAAACTCATTACTGTTGGAATTTATACAAATGAGATTCTAATCGAAACTAATTTTTAAATATTCGTAATAAGACACAAATCTATAAATATAATTTCCAGTTTTCAATTTCTATATAATACTATAACTCTCATAATCTCACTTGCTTTTTTGCACATTGACTGTTTTAGAGGGTGTGGGGAAGAGAGAGTGAGACGAAAAGTCGTGGATGGAGGGGAAAAGTTGGATGGGAAAGTGGTGGGGAGCAGAGGGAGGTGTAGCAGTAGCATAAGATGAGAGTAATAGAATGATGTAAATAAAGAAATGACGTAAATAAAGAAGAAAGGCGAGATATAAATCGTTCATTTCTAACTATGTAATGTATCATGTACGAACGCACGGATCACGGGTCGTTTAGTAATTAATAAAAGGTTATTTATGTAAATGTTGGGGCTGAAACCTATTATGTGAAGCCACTGGTGTGGTACTTCTCGACTCTTTATCGACAA
Organism: Sepiola atlantica; assembly: GCA_963556195.1. Classification (NCBI taxonomy): domain Eukaryota; kingdom Metazoa; phylum Mollusca; class Cephalopoda; order Sepiida; family Sepiolidae; genus Sepiola; species Sepiola atlantica. The sequence goes on along the minus strand of OY744537.1, from coordinate 63,665,407 downwards.
AAAAATCATCAAATTCACATAAAACTCAATTTGTCTTATTAAAAAAGAAAGTAACTGCAGCCTTCCTCCCCCATTTGATCTAGTTTGAATCCAACACGGTCCCATTTGATGCTTAATTTTTATCAAATATCAGTTCGCAACATAATTTGTCGTAGAATTAGACATAAGTAATATTGGGAAAGTAATCTCGGTTTAATCTGCCTTTAAACTTTAATTCTGTCCACTGAAACTAATGATCGAGTATTGTTATCGCTTGATATCTTTTTCATTAAACATGCGTAGAGTGAATGTATCCTTTTAGCCTTACCAATCACTGACACACTCGTACAAACATGACACTCTCATGTTTGTCATTTCGGTAAAAGTTTTTGTTTCAAGTTTTGTGTTTTTCGTTTAATGTCTGCGCCTCAAGAAGAAAACAGAGAAAGTATTAGCAAACGCGATTTGAGACTGTTAAAAACTTACCTAATAAACAGTTCAAATAATTCAACGGATCATCCGTCATTTGAGTGATTTACAACTAGATTAGCAACATCGGATTAGACTCATTGACATTATGCAAAGATTAAATGAACAGAAATCAATCTGTTTATAAATGACGTGCGTTCAGAAACAAATTAAAGTTCTCTGTCTGCCTGTTTGCTGTTCGTGATTTTCGTGGTATACTGCAAATCCTGAGTCTCTTTTTACTTGCCTCCCCACGAGAGAGAGAGAGAGAGAGAGAGTTACGCTGAAACTAGCCGTGGGAGGAAATAACAAAAAATTTGATTCGTTTGTATATATAAAAACACCCGGTAACACGAATTCCATGCATTTTAGCCTGACGATTCCCTATGGGGATGAAACGCGGAAGCCTCTGTGTAGCATAATTGCCATAAATATATTTTCATAACTTACTATATATATATATATATATATATATATATATATATATATATATATATATATATATATATAATTATTAAAAATAATAATAAGCAATTAGAACGCCATACAAGGCATTTTAGTTTTATTAACTTTTTTCTTTTTTCAATTTAATTTTCGAAGAAAAAAAACTAAAATGCCTTGTATGGCGTTCTAATTGCTTATTATTATTTTTAATAATTAATATTTCCATATAAACAATGCTTTCTAACCAAGGACAACATCTCTTATATATATATATATATATATATATATATATATATATATATATATATATATATATATATATATATATATATATATATATGCAAACATTGTTAAAAATAACAGAATTTGTCTGTTTAATTATACCTTTTTTTATTTTTTCAATTTTTCTAGTGGTCTTTTTTGTATTAAAATCAAAAAAATTAATAAATGTTCCATAGGTTCCACATGTTTCACGAACGTTTTCGATTCTTCGTCGAAAGAAAATGAACAAAAAAGCTGGAGAAATATGTATATCTAATGTTTTTTATTTCATACTTATTTATCACGTGTAGGAACACAAAACGGCTGGTATGAGTTAGAATAATATTTAAATGGAACGGAGATTACTGGACTAGTAAGAACACTTGCTGTCACTCAGATTTCAGAGAAAGCCACTTTCAACGAAAAATCATTGGTTACGACTGGTGTGAGTAAATAATAACAATAATAATAATAATAATTGGAATCAAAAGGAATATTGAAACCATACACCACATGATAATGATGAAAACAGCAAAAATATTAAGGAAAATCTTAAAATGCAGAAACCAACCCACGTAACCAATGAAGGCCAACCAGTGACATAGAACATGTATAGAAAGAACATCACACAAGCCCAAGGGAACGGAAACTGCAGGCATCACCAAAAGCGTCAGGATGAAAAAAACAACCAGACTTCCACTGGAAGAGTACAGAAAGTACTGGTACATTGGGGAGGTTTATTGCCACTCAGTGAGAAATTAATGGTAAATGGCTGTTGTGATGACGCAAAGTGATTTGTAATGGCTCTCGAAAGAGGCGGAGAGTGCTAGAAATCTGGGAAGATGTTGTCACTCAGATTCCAGGGTACACCACTTGCTATTGTCAGTGATCAATCACTGATAATAACTTATGTGAGAACTCAAAGTGACTAAATAATAATAATAATAATAATAATAATAATAATAATAATCCCAAAAAACCTGGAGAAAAGACTGGGACATGGCAATGATCAAAACAGCTGCAATCTTAAGGAAAATCCTTGAATGCGGAAACCAACCTGCATAAGCTACAAAGGGTAACCAGTCACAACGAATTTACAACAGGGAGGAAACAAAACTACATGAAGAACACCACAACACGAACCAAGGAACAGAAACTGCAAGAAACATCACTTCATAATCTTCCCCCCCCCCCCCCCAATAAATTACACCGGACTCAACTAACACCACACAAAAATTACAAGAAACACTATAAGCTCCCCCCTTCCCTCCACAACCCACCCCCCAAAAATAAATAAATAAATAAAAAAAGTTAAAAATTAAGGAAAAAAAAATGGTGCCGGCCTAGGCTGACACTAGACAAAATATTTGTAGAGGGTCGAGGAGAATGAGAAGACCGAGGAGGGACAGCACAAACCAGACCTCCACTGGAAAAGTGCCGAGAATGCTGCCAAATCCCAGAGAAGACCAATGATCCTTACCAGCGAGAAATCAATGGTAAGAGGCTGTTGCGATCCCGCAAGGTTATTTGTGGTGGTTATTGAAAAGAGGTGAATAATACTGAAAATCTGGGGAGGCATGTTGTCACTCAGACTCCAGGAAATACCACTGGTTATTGTCGGTGATCTAGTTACTAGTGAGTAAAAAAAAAAAAAAAAAAAAAAGAAGAAGATGATGATGATGATGGTGGTTGTTGTTGTTGTAGTTGTTGTTGTTGTTGTTGTTGATGATGATGATGATGATGATGATGATGATGATGATGATGATGATGATGATGATGATGATGATGAAGAAGAAAAGAGAAATCAAGTGAAAAGATACGTCTTAAAATTGCATTGAATAAAGGCATCGACTTCAGTGCACTTGTAAGTGTGCATCAGCATTATAAATTTGCCCTGAGACGATGCGTATAATAGATTTTAGTTAATAAAGATTTAGTAAAGAGATTTAAAGGATGAAATATTGTTATAATCTAGGCTAAATGGATAGTTTGGATTGCAGTATACGCAAAAAGATATTTAATTTTGATTTGCTTTCTGACGGAGACACTTGGTGTTGTTCGGTAATGAATGAGGACTGCAGTGTAATCCTAGTGTCAACACTAAAAACCGTATTATCATTTTTATTCTAATTTTTAATTTCTATAATTTTCAATTTTAAAATTATAAATAAAATAAAGTAAAACGGTGTATCTGTTGCTTATGAATTCCTGCGTGAATGCAGACCCCACAATATTATTGTAAAGTTCCCTAATTTAAATTGAATACTGCTACTGGATTCTTCGATGTTGAGCAACCTTCATATGGTCCCTCCCGTGAGTACCTGATTCTAAAAAGTAAAGAGAGAAATCAATGCTAAGAATAGCATTAAGTAGGATATCAAAAAAATGTAACATGGTGATTGATGTAAAAAAAAAAAAAAGAAGGAAATAGTTTAGCTCACTATTTTTTGTATAAAGATTTTGGAGAATTACAAAATTTTAAGATTTTGAAATCCTCAGATCATGGTGAATCCGAAAATCAGTTTGAAAATTGCACCATCAACTTCTTTGTCATGTGTGGTGGCCATTTTGAAAAAAAATCAAAATGGCTGTTAGACAAGTTCTGGTTAAAATGGCAGCATTTTTTTTGTTCTCTATGTTCTGTTCTGGGTAATTTTTAACATTATAGTTTTAAACGAAACCCTGATTTTTAATGTAATGGCGTTAATTGCAATTAAGGATATTCAAAAACTTTAAAGGAATTTATTTTCTAACTATTTTGCTTTTTATGTGTAGTTCATAATTCTGCCAGACTTTGAGAAAAGTTGCTTGGTTTTGCTTTGAATTGCATCTCCTGACAAACAGACAGAGACAACACAAAGCACAAATATAATATAGATTTTGTATACTAAATAATAAGTTAAAAACGACATTAAACGTGCCAAAATTTTATTATGTATTTATTTTCAGAGAAATGAGTTTTATGGATGCCACCAGAGAAGAATATGTATAATCCAATATGTACATTGTTTTAACCATCAAAGTCATAAAAAAGCTTATCTGCATACTCCAGAAAACTTTGCCAAGTGCTTGAGTTATACTCACTGAGGACCTGTACTCACAACTTAATCTACATACTAGGGGCTGCCGTGGTGGATTCAGGCTCCCTTTTATTGGGGTGGGTTAGGGTTCGACTCAGTTCTTAAAGGTGCACTTTCCGAGGCATTACCTTTTCTCTTTGAGGAGTCGTTGATTTATTGCTATATGCTTGAGGCGCTCCTACCGGTGAATGCTGATGGGCCTGTTCATGGCTATTTTTGTAGCAAGAGTGCATTTTCAGGATTTCTGCCCCCCCCCCCCCAACCTTTAAACCTTGTACCAAATCTTCTTCGGTGGGAAGAAAGTAAATAAATAGACAGGTACTATCACTCCGACTAAGAGTAGATTTGGCAGTAATGGCAACTAAGGTGTGATTCCATACTTTCTAAAGTTTCCAAGTTAGGGTCTCACCACCAAAGGCAGCAGTTTCGTATCATACTCACGACAACAGAGTATTTTTTCCATTGTTTCTTTTTAAATAATTATGTTATTTTTTCTTCTTCTTCTTCTTCTTCTTACAGGGAACTTTGCGCCTTATTTGGTATCTTACCTGAGAGAGAAAAATATCTCCCCAGACTTACGTTATGACGAAGCAGCTTGGATATTCGCCATGATGACCCTTGGTCAAGGGGTTTCAGGATTTTTGGGAGGGGTTCTCGAGAGGTTGGCTGGACCCAGAATTACAACAATCTTCGGATCATGGATTATGAGGTATGATCTATTGCATTTTGTTTTGTTCAACTGCAACCCATTTTGTAGTAACCTAGTTCAATTTTTGGGGGTGATCAAAATTATGAAAAAATACTTTTCTGTAAACTGAAATTACTGAAAAGTGGCGCCATCTTCAGTCAGTAACAACTGAACAGAAAATCTGTACGGACGTCATTTAGAAGTATGCACGCACACATACATGCACGCACACATACATGCACGCACAAATACATGCACACACACAAATGAAACCTGTTTTCTTTAATCTATTAACCAAATGATATTGTTTTGCTAATAGAGTAATATATTTTATATTAAATAAGCAAATTATATTAAAAATAGCAATCTATATACTGTTAAAACGTGATGTGTCTTAGGAGTTTGTCCTACACAAATAGACACGTGATTGGTTGACAAAGAGGACACATGACTAAAACAGTAGTTTTTATGAGGTCAGATTGTCAAAAAGTCTAAAGAATTTTTGTTAAACTGGATACGTGTTTTATAAATTTAAAGAAATCGACATAACATAATTCTTTTTAAACTATATTTTATATTTGATATTATGCAAAAAATGCAGATTTAAACGGGCATTCGGCATTACCTTTGCTTAAAAACAATTTATAAAATGATAGTAGCTCGGTAAAGATGGAAACTGGCATGAACAGCGTTCAAGTAGCGGGTATAAACGAGTAGCATAGAACATTTTAACATTGAAGTGGATGAATTAAGAAATAATTGTAAAAGGACGTTTTTGGGTACTATCAGATGAAATAGCTAACAGAATTTCATCTTTATATTAAAATTGTATTAAAATTCCTTGCAATGAGTTTCTTTTAGTTTTAAATGTTGATTTGAGAGAATAGTTAAAATGGGAGTTCGCGAAGGGACATAAAAACAAATAAACTAATTAGTATTAAATCTATCTATTGCTGTTTGTACAATGAACGGACTGAAGAAAGTGTTGATAGGCAGCTGCACTGTGAGAGACTGGTGCACGTGCAAAACGAGAAATAGAACAATATGAGATTAACCTTTCAAACAGTTGGTTTGGTTAAAAGAGATCATTCTATTCTTTTTTGGTCGGCATTTTCATGCATTTTCACAAGAAAGGAGAACCTAAATATATATATACACATGGTGCGTAACATATTTGAGAACAGTTTTATATACACACAAAACAGATAAAAATATCTTTCTAGTGAAAAAACGTTTTTGAAGATAAGAATAAATATATTGTTTTTTTAAAATTTTATTCATTAAAGTCTCCTTAAACTTCGATAACAGCTCTTACGTGAGGTATGAATCGCCTACGATCAGATAGTCCATATTTGAGATTATTTTAACTATAGATACTTTAAGGAATTATTTAGTGTTATGAGGTTAGGGTTATTAACCTTTTTCTCAATTATGTTTCATACAAAAGGATTAAGATCTGGGGAGCTAGGAGGCTAAATGTTAGAGGTCATATGTTAGAGGTCAAATGTTAGAGGTCATATTATCATGATATTTTAAAAATGTGTTTTGAGGTGTGTGTTTTTTTGGTGTTTTGGAGTATGTCAGTTCCTGGGATTTCTCAGTTTTATTTCGTTTGGGCTCGTGTGATGTACTTGCTGTCTGTTCAATTTCCATTTCAAATTATCTGTGATTAGTTATGTCGGTTGATTTCCACATTCAAGAATTTTCCACAAAATTTCTGCTGTTTTAATCATTGCTGATGATTTAGTACTTGCCGATCAAATAATGGAATACCTACATGTTAAGTTAACGACTTGGAGGAATTCTATGAAAAGTAAAGATCTGAGAATGAATGTTACTAAGACCAAAGTGATGATCAGTGGTTGCAGTGTTGGAAAGCTCTTAAAAAGAGGAAAGTTACCCTACTCAATTCATGGAAAGGGATTCGGGTACCATTCTAATCTTTTGTTGGTACGTGTAAGCATTGGATAGACAAGAAATGTAGTGGAATTACCCATAGGATAACACGTTTATGTTCAAAAAGTGTAAGACAACGGAAATGGATGAGAACTCAGATGTGGACAAAGTATATCTAGATGGCGAAGCTGTTGAGGTTGTCGAGAAGTTTTGTTACTTTTGTGATACCATTGGTGCACAGAGTGGAGCAGGTGCTAGTGTGATTGCAAGAGTTAGGAGTGGATGGAATAAGTTCAGAGAACTTCTGCTATCACTAACCAGAAGAGCATTACCACTGTTGACTAAAGGAAGAGTCAAAACTTCCTGGATAATACTTCTAAGACACAAATGAAAAGCAACGGACTCAGTACAGAACCGTGATGCACTCCTACTTTAACATTAAATCTTTCATTAAAGGTGCTGTTAATTCTAACACGACTTTGAGCATTTCTGTACATTACTTGAACAACCTTCATCAACCACTTATTTGCCCCGAGTTAACGCAAAGCACACTAGACAACCTCTCTTGGAACTCTGTCAAAAGCTTTCTCTGGATCCGCAAAAGCAAAATACAAGTTCTTCTTATTATTAAGGTACTTCTCTTGCATTTGTCTCAAGATAAATACAGCACCAGTAGTACTTTTCCCGGGAATAAAATCAAACTGTATTTGATCTATGCTTTTCTGACTTCTTATTTGCTGCTCAATTCTGCACTCAATCACTTTCAGGATCACCTGATCCATCAACTTTCGGCTTCTGTAATTACCTCGATTATCTAGTGCTTCCTTGTAACAATTCACAATTGTACTAAATTTCTTTTATTATCTGATTTATCAAGTCTGTGATAATCTTAATGCCTGTTGCAACATTTCTGCAACACCTGAGAGTCCTGTGGGCTTACTAACAGTTTCTTGTCAGTAGCAATTCCATTTCTCTGCTAAAATGTCCTTTTTATCGGCATGTCTAGAGTTTTTGTGCGTCTCTTCACTAACGAGTCTTATAAATCGTCCATGTAGCTGCTTTTCACCCATTTTTCTTTTTCTTGTTTTTTGTTTCTTGTTTTACTGCTCTTTATCTTGTTCATTTTGTCTTTTTGTGTGTTTTGGGTTATGTATTTTTCCAGTTCTTTTTGTGTTATCCACATATATCTACCTGTCTTCTTCCCTCTTCTATCTGGTCAGTATCATCCTTTGGGTGTAGTGCATTTTTCATGGTCATTAGTTTCCTAGTCTTCTGGTCCAGGTACCCGAGTTTTTCATTTGTTCAGCCTATGAATGGTCCAGAATATCTTATTAGGTATTTATTACTTTTATCAGGTTTCTACTATATAATTTGGTTTCTAAGAGTTTTCTTGTCTTTCTCAGGTATTCTTTGCCAATCTTCTTCAGAATTCCTAGATATTTATAGGTGTCATGCTCACCAAGTGCTCTCATTTCCTCTTGGTTGGGTAGTTCCATACTCTCTACTGCCTCAAGTTTTCCCCTTTTCATCTCTAGTAGTGCACACTTTTCCATTCCAAATTCAATTCGAATGTCCTGGCTGAAGATTCTGGTTTTGTTTATCAACTTTTCAAGTTCTTTTTTTTTGCAAATAGCTTCAGGTTCTCCATAGACATGAGGCGGTTTATTCTCTCTACCGTGTCTGTGAACTTGTATCCGGCATTACACTTCCTAAGTATGTTGTTGAGTAGCATCATATCTATGATGAACAGTAGTGTTGATAGAGAGTCTCACTGGAAAAGTCTCCCTGTATTCTTATCTCAGTCAGGTGTTGTCCTCCAGCTATCAGTTCCAGTCTCCACGTTTCTATTGACTTCTTCATAAGATTGATAATTTTGTCAAATATTTTGTGCATTTAATTACCAATGTTTGAGGGGTTCTGTCGTAGGCTTATGTTTTTTTTTTCAGTTTTTCTTTTTACCTCCTTCAGGATCTTTTGATCTATGTATAACAAGTCATGTGACTTCTTGTCACTTTCCAGCATCTATTCGGGGAGTAACTCACAATTATTAAGGGAGTGGTAGACCGGTTCTGTCAGTTGTACCGTTATGATTTTCCACATTGTTAGTAGGCAGGTTACAGGTCTATAGTTGCTTTGGATCGTTCCCTTCTCGGTGTCTTTTTATTAATGTAGTTCTTCCTTTGGTCATCCATTCTGGCATGTCTGTTTTGTGTATAGAATCTACTGTAGGCAACTCTATCATTGGGTAATCTTTTAATTTTCAGAGGAGCTACTTTAATCTTAGAAAATATTATATGGGGCCTCCCATTCTGCAAGCCATAAACAACAAAGCCATATGCCTGAGGTGACACATCACAAAACAAATATAATTTCAATTGCCTATCAGTGTCCACAGAATGTCTAAAAAATATGTATCCAGAGAGGTCCTCGGTCAAATTTGACCAGAAATCCATTATGTCATTTTTCATTTAACAAAAATCATGTAACAAAAATCACTAGAGAATTATTTTTGTTTTAACGACAACAAAATCACAAAATCATAACCGGTCTAATATTTCGTCTGTCTGGGCCCAAAACATCTTTTTCGAGAATATTTTGTTAATAAGGGAATGCTTATAGTACCCAAGTTAGAATGATATTTATACCCTAAACTTTCTCATATTCACAGTTAGGTTGTACAATTCTGTCGAACTCAATTATAATATCTCTTAAAGGTTCATAATTGGAATTACACGACCTCAGCTGGAAATGTCCTTTCTACAAACAAGGCACTGCATTCTTATAGAGGCTGATTATTTATTTGGAAGAATTGCTGGCCATACACAAGTTGTCGATATACAATCAATTTTTCGGCATCTCAGTACATGCATCATTTGGAAAACGATTCACATGCTGAAATGAAAGGGCTGGCATTAAAGCCAAATAAAAGGTTGAATATAGAAACAACATTTTTGTCCTTATTAGACTTTAGTCTGATCATAAGAAAAGATTTCCTTATATCTCTCAATAGAACGTGTGTACTAGTGACAAACAAGATTAACAGCTCAAGATTGTGGTTACTTAAGTTGAGTTGAGATGAAGAGTTACCTACTGATATCAATTTATTATATTTATCATATTCACTCCATCATTAAGGGAGTACCCCCCCCCCCCGTTTTCAATTAGCAATTAAAAACAAGCCTGATCTTAGTAGTTGATCAGATCCAAATGTATCTGTGCAAATCTTGGGGGCGAGCTTAATTATTTCAGATCCTTGCTGGTGGAAAATATCGTTATAGACTTTATCCAATTTCATTTTCTCTAGTGAAAGCATTGCTTTATCAAGCAGTTTCAGAGACACTTGGTAGTTCGAATATACTGACTCGATCTTGTTTTCATGTCAACTCCACCAAATAAAAGTTGGCCTTGAAGTCAATAAATTCTTTAAGCCAATCAATTTTATTCTTGTCATAATCACTAACAACTCCTTTATCAAGGGAAGCAGCAGCTGAATCTACATCAAATATTTTAATAATTTCAATTTCCACAATTTCCTCTAATAAACCATAACATTTCATTATTTACTAGTTTATACACACTCCTTGAGCGAAATTGCTACAGTATCTGGGTATGTCAATTCCCATCTGTATCTACATAGCTTCTACCGGTTTATAGTTAGTACGAAGAAATATAATTATGAAATTTTGTGGAAAAATATGCTAGTCAGTATTTGCATGAGAGAGTAAGTAACTACGATGAATGTATTTACGTATTGTTTTTATTGGCACCGAATATTAGAAATTATATTTTTAAGCAAGAATAATTCGCTTTGAACTAATGCAGAATAATCTTTATGTCTACTTTCTTCGTTAATAAAAATATTTATGAAATGTTTTTTATGTTATTATGTTATGGGAAATGTTTTTATTTATAAAACACGTATCCAGTTAAAAAAAAGATTCTTTAGACTTACGTGAGATTCGAACTTGGGTATTGACATAATAAAAATTACTGCCTTAATAAAGTGTACTCTGCCTATTCCTTTTTTGTCAACCAATCACATGTTTCTATTTGCATACAGACAGACACACTCCAAAAACACCATCAAATTTAATAGTATATACATAGATTATTATTATTATTATTATTTCTAAATTTCTATATATAAAATACATATACAAAACAATAAAAGTTAACTAACAGATTAATTGATTACTAGGTTTAAAAATTAAGTCACACAAAAACAGTTTTAAACTTTTCTCATTTCGTAAAAACGTTCTTTAAAAACAACATAAAATCTATTTTTAATATAAAAACACTTTCAGTTTACCACATTTGAACATTTTTGTTATAAAAAGAATTAATTTTTATTATGTTGAACTATCTAATTATTTTTTCCTTTAAAAATGAAGAGTAAATTTTGAAAATTATTACCGAGTTTTTTGTTAAAGTTTTATAAAAATTTATTATTTTCATAATGTTTTTTCAATTATAAAAATTAGGCAAAGGTACATTATAGTTAACAACGAATAAAGGAGTAAAATAAAGATATTCAACAAATAACTGTTACTAAAGGCAATAAATGTTACTTTTCTACCTACCTGCATAATTCTTTTGTATTTTAAAGTGTTTTAAAGCGTGTTTTTTAAAATTTCAATATAAAATTTCGTTCAAATCAGATATCGTTAGTCATAATCCAAAAATGGCTGCTGCCAGATTTCTGAAATTCACTGAAGTTTGATTAATGGGTGTTTCGTCTTTTTAGGTGAAAGACAAATACATATACAACAAATAACTGTTCTAAATGGAATAAAATTTACTTTTCAGCCTAATTGAAAGGAGAAAATGACGAAAAAAAAGTAATCAGACTTCAGTGATTTCCAGAAAGCTGGCGGCAGCTATTTTTGAATGATAACTCTAACGATATCCGATTTGAACGAAATCTTGTATTGAAATAAAAAAAACGCTTTAAAACACTTTAAAATACAAAAGAAGGTAGAAAAGTAACTTTTATCGCCTTTGGTAACAGTTATTTGTTGAATGTTTTTTTTCACCCTTTTTTCGTTGTTAACTAAATGCACCTTTGCCAAAAAAGATTTAAAAACGAATTTTAGCTGAAGGGACCAATTTCAGGTTTGTGGTTTAAATCGGGAAGAAAATCAGAATGACGAACTTACTTGGAAAAGTAATTCGTCTGGCCGAATCTGACTGAAATAGAAATGTTACATAAGCAAAAATGAATCACCATTCTTCCACGAAATAAATAATGGCTCCACAACTCAATAGATATGCAGTTTTATTCACGGGAACACAAGAAAAAATGAAGATAGTACAATGGACCGATTCATGTCGGTTAGATAAAGTGGTATTATCCTGGAGTTCGATATCTCACCCGCTTATAGATGAGTTAGGTTGAGAACGACAAAAGGTGAATCCTGTCGGCTATAAGAAAAACTACGAACTGAAGATTCACCTCGTAGTTCGTGTTCATGCCAGAATGATTCATTGCGTATGTATTTCGTTACACGCAGATGTGCCATACGCCCACGCGGTGAAGAGGCGATGATTACATAATCGCCATGCCGAATTACAATCTCACTGCCGGTCACATAGACCGATACAAAATAGTTCGCTCATGCAACTGTTACAGAATTTCTTTTAATTTCTTTATTGAAATAGTAAAGCGACTAATTTATATTGATTAAAATAAAAGTGTTTTTCTAGTTGCTGACGTGGCATAGAAGTAAAACTTTTAGTTTGAACCTAACATGCGCCAGTAAAAAAAGCGAACACACAACACACAACATTTAGCTCAGTTATATAATACGAGCAGTATCTCATGAAAATTCCATGGTGACTTACCTACCATATTCTTTTTCTTCTTTCCATAAAAATACATGTCAGCTAAATATGTTTAAAATAAATAAAACGAACGTTTTAACATTTTAATTAATTCACTCGTAACAATTTAATTTAAAGAAAATAAGTAGTCTCTCACCGTAAAAATGATTGTCACAATCATTTTTACGGTGAAATTCCAACTTTACTCGTTTTAAAATGAATTGTTCCAAAATCGAGTTCTATCTCCCAGTCGACTAAAACAGTACAAAGTAACATTGATTTCAAGAATATTTAGCTGACAATTATTTTTACAGAGAATAAAGAATTAAATTGATACAATTTTAAATAAATAAAGAAGAGACATATTCGATTTATTTATTTAATTAAAAAATACTGAGCTAACAATGACCATTATTATTACGGAATAAGAAAGAGTCCTTTTTTCTTAATATTATTGACCTTGACACGTTTATTATTTCAAAATAAATATTATTATAAATAGTAAATTATACAGCATGATATAGAAAGAACCGTGGAATTTCCATGGGGTCCAGCCATGGCCACCGAGAGTTACTACAGGCCTGTTGGCTCGAAAATGACGTCACTGCATTGCGTGTCAAACAATGGCCGTCGTAATAATAATAAGAAGGCATTTCGACTTCTTCATTCACTAAATAATCCATCAAAATTCAGGAAATCAACCAATTTTAATGTAATTTTCAGTATTTATTAATTAATGATCACGGAATATAATAAATCCATTACTTTATTAGAAAGCTTGGTGCAAATGTATTATTTCCTCTAAACAAAAACACCTTTACTAAAGTTATCCAAAATATCAAAACATGTTGACCATACGATATTGTATATATTTAAAACAAAGCATTAGAAAACGTCAAAAATTGCATGTAGAAAAAGAAAAAAAAGGAACACGATTCGATTTATCCTGAAACTGATCTTTATTCAATATAAATGTATAGAAAATATTTAGTAAAATGTTTCTAATGTTGTTTTTCTGTTTAGCTTTTTCTTATTGATGTGATCATTTTTTATATCACAAAAATTGTTCAGTATAGAATTGGAGGAACTCCAGATAATTATTCTTACTATTTTTTCAATATTGTGATCATGAGAGTCAACATGAAAAAGAAGATTAGCATTTTTTTAAATTAAAATAAAGGTCTGTATATGTTTAAAATAAAAAAACATTAATTATTTCGTATATATTACGAAAAATGCCCCATAACTCTGTTAATAAAATCATTATACCTCGAAGAAAAATTAATTTTGTTAATTAACGATATTATCATTGAATAAGGCATTGTTTAATCAATATTTTCACAAAAAAATATAATTTCATGATATATTTCATGATTTACTATTTAAATAACATTGTTCCAAATTGTTCGAAATGCCGTAAATGAAACTATTTTTTTTTTTAAATCTTAGTGAAAATGTATTATTTTTTTAAAACAAAATACGCCATTACTAAAGGTATATTTTTATATATAAACAAATCCATAATTTTTTTTTAATGAAAATAAAGATCTGTATATGTTTAAAATGTTGTTTTTTAACTATTTCGTATATATTACGAAAAATGCCCTTAAACTCTGTTAATAAAATCATTATAACTCGAAGAAAAATTAATTTTGTTAATTAACGATACTATCATTGAATAAAGCATTGTTTAATCAATATTTTTTTTGTGTGTGAAAATATTGATTAAATATGCCGTTATTATTTCATTTATTTAATCTACAAAAGTACAGAGAAAAGATAAAATATACTACACTTAATAAGACATCGAAAAAAGTAATTAAAAAAATGGAAACAATAATTATTGGCTATACACTACTTTTTTTATCAAATAATGAATAAGTAATTCAGAATTTTGATTTTTTTATATAATTAAAAAAAAAATTCAAACTTATTTGCGTGTATTTGTCGTAATTCTTTCTCTTTTGGGAATCCAAACACATGCAGTAGGCATTTTAACTTTGTGAATTATGAAATGAAATTTAAAAAGGCGAGAAATTAAGTTAACAAACTACAATGACGTCAGAGGGGGGCAAGAAGTTAGTTGCTTGGGCTTGTTAACTCTCGGTGGCCATGGTCCAGCTAGTTGTTTATTATTTCTGATAGAATGTCTAGCTCTGACTCTTTTTATTATTTCTGATAGAATGTCTAGTTCTGACTCTTTTTATTATTTCTGATAGAATGTCTAGTTCTGACTCTTTTTATTATTTCTGATAGAATGTCTAGCTCTGACTCTTTTTATTATTTCTGATAGAATGTCTAGCTCTGACTCTTTTTATTATTTCTGATAGAATGTCTAGTTCTGACTCTTTTTATTATTTCTGATAGAATGTCTAGCTCTGACTCTTTTTATTATTTCTGATAGAATGTCTAGCTCTGACTCTTTTTATTATTTCTGATAGAATGTCTAGCTCTGACTCTTTTTATTATTTCTGATAGAATGTCTAGTTCTGACTCTTTTTATTATTTCTGATAGAATGTCTAGCTCTGACTCTTTTTATTATTTCTGATAGAATGTCTAGCTCTGACTCTTTTTATTATTTCTGATAGAATGTCTAGTTCTGACTCTTTTTATTATTTCTGATAGAATGTCTAGCTCTGACTCTTTTTATTATTTCTGATAGAATGTCTAGCTCTGACTCTTTTTATTATTTCTGATAGAATGTCTAGTTCTGACTCTTTTTATTATTTCTGATAGAATGTCTAGCTCTGACTCTTTTTATTATTTCTGATAGAATGTCTAGCTCTGACTCTTTTTATTATTTCTGATAGAATGTCTAGTTCTGACTCTTTTTATTATTTCTGATAGAATGTCTAGTTCTGACTCTTTTTATTATTTCTGATAGAATGTCTAGCTCTGACTCTTTTTATTATTTCTGATAGAATGTCTAGCTCTGACTCTTTTTATTATTTCTGATAGAATGTCTAGTTCTGACTCTTTTTATTATTTCTGATAGAATGTCTAGCTCTGACTCTTTTTATTATTTCTGATAGAATGTCTAGCTATGACTCTTTTTATTATTTCTGATAGAATGTCTAGCTCTGACTCTTTTTATTATTTCTGATAGAATGTCTAGTTCTGACTCTTTTTATTATTTCTGATAGAATGTCTAGCTCTGACTCTTTTTATTATTTCTGATAGAATGTCTAGCTCTGACTCTTTTTATTATTTCTGATAGAATGTCTAGTTCTGACTCTTTTTATTATTTCTGATAGAATGTCTAGCTCTGACTCTTTTTATTATTTCTGATAGGATGTCTAGCTCTGACTCTTTTTATTATTTCTGATAGAATGTCTAGTTCTGACTCTTTTTATTATTTCTGATAGAATGTCTAGCTCTGACTCTTTTTATTATTTCTGATAGAATGTCTAGCTCTGACTCTTTTTATTATTTCTGATAGAATGTCTAGCTCTGACTCTTTTTATTATTTCTGATAGAATGTCTAGCTCTGACTCTTATTATTTCTGATAGAATGTCTAGCTCTGACTCTTTTTATTATTTCTGATAGAATGTCTAGCTCTGACTCTTTTTATTATTTCTGATAGAATGTCTAGCTCTGACTCTTTTTATTATTTCTGATAGAATGTCTAGTTCTGACTCTTTTTATTATTTCTGATAGAATGTCTAGCTCTGACTCTTTTTTCTAGGTAAGGCTCATAACTTTTTGAACCACACTTGTATTGCATATTTTATGAAAATATTTCTTTTACCTTATTCCAAATTTAATCACTTACTCACTATCCTAGTTTAGCGTCTGTGTTACCTTCGGCAGGGGTTCAACGTTGTCTGGCAGTTTTATACATCGTCTCTAGTGGTCACGGTCGTAGGGGTCCATCTTCACCATCTGCCACTGTATACGGTCATGCCTGATGGTTTCTCTCCAGGTCTTCTTTGGGTGTCCGGCTTTCTACTGACTGACCACTTTCAGATCTCTACATGTGTTAATGTGAAAATATTATTTTTTACCTTATTCCAAAGTTAATGAAAATATTATTTTTTACCTTATTCCAAATTTAATGAAAATATTATTTTTTACCTTATTCCAAATTTAATGAAAATATTATTTTTTACCTTATTCCAAATTTAATGAAAATATTATTTTTTACTTTATTCCAAATTTAATGAAAATATTATTTTTTACTTTATTCCAAATTGCAAACTAAACGTTGATGAACGCTTTTCAATTTCAGTGGAAGCATGATGGTAACTTATTTTACCATTGACGTTAGCTTTGTCGCCTGCCTCATGACCTACGGCCTGTTGTATGGTATGGGTTTAGGGATTGCGTATCCTATACCTCTTGGGTGTGCCATGAGGGTAAGTTGATTACATTTCAGTATCACCCCCCCCCCCTTTAGATGCATGAAGACATCTTCACAAGAGGCGCTGCTTGATCGGTCGGTCTGTTACACTTAAGTTATAAATTGCATTTTCATTGCTAAACGCATAGATTAATGGACTCAGTGAAGATGAAATGTAGTAAGTAGTTTATCAAATGCGTCTATGTATCTCTGTAAGAGGCTCTGTCTGTCGGTCTGTCTATAACAGTACCCCACACGCTCCTTCCTGGCGACAGCATCAAATGTAATGAGAACCGTCCTCGGCGCAGGAATCCTTCCAGACTGTGAACACTCTACTTGGGCCCGTGATGTCGTAGTGGCAGAAAAAGAACGATGGTTCGAACCTCCTCCCGGTCGGATGAATGATGATTGCTTCGCTGGTCCGCTTTGAAGGCAAAGTTACACAAACAACGAACTGACAATAGGAATAATGCAACAACATCGGTTAGGTCTTTTCGTAAGCAATAATTATTTAACAAGAGAAACAATTGGTTTTAAACTTTAACTCAAAGTCTGTTTTTCGATAATGGCTTTGTTTACTAACTATCTCGTCTCTCTGTGTATCCTCTATTTACGATTTCCCAGTTGTTAATTAAGTTGTAAATTGTCTACTGAAAACGGTGTGTGTGGGGGGGACACTATCGTTAACACCACCCAGACAAGAAGCTGTTCGCGCAGCCTCTCGTCCGGTGAATCGTTGTCCCCGAGCCCGGGCGGAGACGTCTGTTCAAAGCGAACCGCAATTTCTAACTGACTCGTGACTGATCTTGTTCCAACAACAAAGGTCCTCTCGCTTCTCAGAAAAGGCATATCATTACACCCTTTCTTTCTCCAGTCCATTTCTCCATTCCCTCTCTCTCTCTCGGGGCCAGGGTGGGGCATACTGACTTGCTCTCCCTCTCTCTCCCCCCTCTCTCTTTCTCTCTCTCGTTGGGTGGTACGACAATCGAAATTCATCGCTTAGGTTTTTTTAGATCTTATCTACACTAAAGAAAACCATTATCCTCTCTCTCAGGCCTCTGCCCCAATTAATGGTGACAGCTTCTAGAGGGCTATCTCTGGCCATCCTTTTCGTTGATGTCTTTCTTTTAGAATTTGACGATTAAGCTGTTATCAATATCCCCCCCATATGGTAAATGTCTTCCCATTGAGTGGTGATAATTGCAATGACAACCCAAGAAACCTTCTCAGACTCTTTGGCGCTCACGCTGGCCGATGTTTGAACAGTCGAAACATGTACTAGTTCTTAGATTTCCACTTGTTTCTACGTAGGGCCTGATTTCCCTGATGCATATTGGTGCGCCCTAAAAAGGCAGATTGCGTCGGCTACAATCACTGTTTCACATGTCAAGCATACGTTTGAAATAGCATTTCACTCTTTAAATGTGCAGATTGAATGGACACATCTTAATAATTCCTATTCTTGTTAAAGATTATTTTGTCTTATATATATATATATATATATATATATATATATATATATTACTAGATGGGTCACAATTTCTCAAGCCACTCGAGGATAAGAGTTAATGAGATGGAATGATGGTCAGTTGAGAGATGAAGAACTTTATAAGAGGATTGAGAATGATTGTTGGAATGGACCTCACTCGAATACTTATGGGGACGGTTCATAACAGGAATTTGTTAATATTTGATTTAAAGACGACCATGTTGTAATCTACAGGGAAGCAGCCCCGTGGTAATGTGTTCCACAGCTGGAAAGCCCCTGTGAAGAAGCTCTGTTTGTGGAAATTCTGCCTGACATAAAGGAAGAAATGAGAAATTATTTTTTTCGTTGTGGTAGAGAAACGAGTTTTTATTGTGAATGTCTTAGCAGGAGGAACCAAATATTGAAGCTCAGTCGATCACCTTCCAACGTTTTTTCTGTGAGAAAAAAAGTTGTCAGAAATAGAAAAGGTCATACTCCACTAGATTTCTGAGTCAATTTTGAACTCTGTCTATGTAACGAAGAATGCTCTTAGTGCCCCCCCCCCCCCGATATGACAGCAGTACTTGGAACGTATCTGACTTCTATACAGATAGAGGATTGCATTTGGAGCAGTAGAATGATCTAACTATTTGTCCATTGGAGTGAAACTCAGTCCTAGGTGTCTATCAAAGTAAGGGGCTTCCTCAATGAGAGAGCTATTCATTTCGACTGGGGTGTTGGTGATGGAAGGGGAAAAGCTTGGTTTTAAAAGTGTTAAAAGTAACAAGCCAATTTTTCCACCCATTGCACCACGTGATCTAGATGAGAAAAGAGAAAATCAGCGAGAGCTTCGTCATCAGGGCACTTCGATGTGTTGCCATCGACAGTTGTGTCATCTGCATGTGTCATCTGCAAATAATCTCAGAATATGATTTAAAAAATCATTAATGAAGATGAAGAAGAGGATTGGGCCGAGGATATAGTTTTATATTATTATTAGTAATGTCCGCCACACCCTTCATTATTCGTATTCTTAAATTATATTGTTACAGCTTCAATAATTATTGTTACATGCACAACTATATCATCTCCTCTTATTAACCGCTCTTCAATTAATAAAGTGCTTTCGTTACTTCCTGTATTGTCTACATACCGCAATGCTGTCATTTAATCCAAAACCACCCCTAACGATTACACAAAAGAAGAAATATAAAAATTATTCTGTAAAGGTAATTGTTCCTTACAACGGCAATATGTAACACAAAATCGGTCTGTCAGATTGAGGTATAGTTCTGTCCAGTCCTAGGAGGTCTACCCTCCCAGGTTTTACCTTATTTTTGAGAAGGAGTTAGTTTATTGCTAATCGCCTGAGGCAATCTTAAGGGGGAATGCCGACGGGACTGATCAGGCATTTTTGTAGGCCAGAGTGTGCTTATCCTAGTGCACTGGCTTTTCAAAACCACACCTGACCTATATATATATATATATATATACTATATATATATATATATATATATATATATATATATATATATATATATATATATATATATATATATATATATATATATATATATATGTAGGAAGTTGTTTTAAAGTAAAATAGTTTATTTAAACATTAAATTATTGAATTGAGAAAGAAACTCGTTCTTTATCTTGAGATTTTAGTACGAAATTCGATTTTTTTCTACGGCGGGAGGGGGTGGGGTTACAGTAAACTTTACACTTTTTATTTATGAATTCACGGATACTTTACCCAAAAGTGTTTACCAATAAAAAGAAGGTAAATCTGATGTGCTGCTCTTTCGCTTTATATAACATTCAAATTTCGATCGATCAGAATATATTTGTTCAGATTTCATAAAATATTTTCCCCAATATATTTTACAAAAAAAGCATATTAAAGATAAATTAGTCAAATAATGCATAAGTATCGAACATTTCGTGAAAATCTTACCATTACTTGATTTTTGCTAGATTTATTAAACACAGGGGTGTTAGCCCATAAAAATTGGTCACTACGTTGTTTTAAGGCGTAAATAAAGTACACACGTTTTTAGTTGCTCATTTTCATTATTTTAGTACGCTGAAAATTTTTGTAAAAAGCATCAGCAGTTTATTTTAGGTTTCTTCTTTTGAATGGTAAAAAAGTTATGATAATAATATAAACATATATTAAAGTTACATCGTGTTACATATAGGGGGTTAAATTCTATGGTTAGCTTTGGAGGTCCCTAATGCATCCAAAAATAAACGTCAAAATCACCAATTTATC
Organism: Sepiola atlantica; assembly: GCA_963556195.1. NCBI lineage: Eukaryota > Metazoa > Mollusca > Cephalopoda > Sepiida > Sepiolidae > Sepiola > Sepiola atlantica. Next base: position 63,644,687 of record OY744537.1, on the reverse strand, counting down.
AGAATTAAGTAACATACGTAAGAAACATCAATGTATGTAAATAGTCAACAACGATCATATTTAAATATGGGCAACAAAACGGTACACTTTTAGAAGTAGTAGAAATAAAAATAGCAACGTTGCGGACAACAATCAACAGAAAAACAAATGTAAACAATGATTGTTCTCCCCCCCCCCCCCCAATAAAAAAGAAATCAGCCGAGAATAATAAAAGTACAAATCTGACAGATAAGAAAAAATGACCTTAATTTTTTTACCCAAATGGATTTTATCTCTATCTTGATAAAGTTAAGTATGTGTATATGTTTATATATTTATATGCATTACAGGATTCACCCCATAACTAATTAATCGTTCATTATGAATTTTGGAACATAGCTGCTAGGCATAATGATGGTAATGTAGGCTATATTTAGTTTAATTTGGTGTTGTGCAAAGGGGCGTGAAAATTCTGATACTTCCGATTTTTGTGAAATTTTAACAATAGATATTAGGCATCAATTATTAAATATTCCCCAAATGTCAGTTTCTTTGAAGTATTTTAAAGTGTTTTAGTGGTTATAATATGGGCACAATCTCCAATTTGAAAATTAAAATATTTCAGATTTGCATTGAATTTTATCTATACTCATTAGACATCAATTAATAAAATTCTCTGAATTTCAATTTCTTCTTAAAACCCTTTAAACTTAAGCCTTAAATTTTAGACATTTTCTAGAATCAAAATCATGTAATGGATTTTTATTAAAATTGGGATAAGGATTCTAGACATAAGGTTTAGTAGTATCTTGATTTTAATCTTCGTAAGGGGACGTCAAAATGGTGCAAAACTTTTCTGTTTGGGGAATTAATTTTATTCATCCTGAGACGGCAATTCTTCTAGTTATTTATAAATTTTCACCTTCGAGGTGTCTTTCATAATGTTACATTGGGATCTGGAGATGAGATAGACTGGGATTTAGAATTTGGGCTCATTACCGAATCTTATTAGTTATGTGTTTATGTTGCTTATTAGCTATGTGTTTATGTTGCTTATTAGTTATGTGTTTATGTTGCTTATTAGTTATGTGTTTTTGTTGCTCATGACACCAATCCGTAAGGACTTACACTTTTATTTACACATGTTACAAGTCGAACGAATGGTGATGGAATAGCGGTTGGATGCAAAACTGTCTTGTTCCCAGTATGCACTGCACTATAAACCGAAAGTAACTCTGATCTTTCTGTTCATGTGTGAACCCAACTCGTGCCGATCGTCGTAGTGGCAATAAAAAATATAGATTCAAATTCCTCTAGGCCGGGATGGCCACGATGATGATGATGACGTCGCCGATCTTGTCGTCTCGTCTAGCTACAAACACACTCCCACATTGAAAATGTTTATATCAGCGAGCGATCACTGGGCGAGCAGCAACCGGTTGGCTCTGTGGGGGGGGGGGGCGAAAGATCATTCAAAGCAGAACAAAAGGAAAAGAACAATGTTCAATAACTCGGTCGGGGTTTTTTGTATAGAAGAGTAATTATTAATAAAATAAAAGAATTGATTTTACATTGGATTAATGTCTACCGTACTCGTAAATGTCTTTAGCAAAAGTTGTGTTTTCTCTAAGTTATTTCGTTAGTTCTCTGTGTGCGCGAATTCTTTACACAAGTAGTTGTTTAGTCACAAATTAACTGGCGAAGGTGGTGGCTAGAATTTCGTCCGGTTTGTTTTCTTCGACGCACGCTATCTTGGCGTGCGCCGGACGAACGTCCAACTCTGTCTGCGGACAACCCAACTCTAACTGGCTCACTCTACTCGTCGTGCGTGAAAAACGCACATTCTTTTATTGAAGATGTCTATCGTCGTACACTCCCTTCTTCGCCATCATACTCCCTGCGTGTCTTCCTCTCTCAAGGAGGGTGGGGACGGGCGCCTCACCCCCAATATAAATGGGATCTTATTCTTAGCTTGACGTTATCGCCAAAACAAACGCTTTCTCATTCTGTCACACAGTCGGGGGCGCTCTGCCGACCCGGCTCGTAATAAACGATGACAGACCCAAATAAATTTCTGCCAAGTTAAAACAGCCTTCCCAGAATAATATCGCTTTATTGATACTTCAGAATTAAATTTGCGATCATGGAATTCCATAATCTTTACCTCCCATCTGGCAACTGTTACCTTGCCTTTGGAGATAATGAATTCTGACTATCTTACACGACTATGAGAGACCAACCGGCGCCTCGTTCTGCCGCCTGAATAAGTTCGTTTCTACGTCAAATATATACTAGTTTTATATCTCCACTTCGTCTCGACGCAAGGCCCTCAGTCGGCATAGCATCACCACCAAAATGCATACTAGCGCGTCACTAGGGTACCCAATCCCCATGATTCGAAACTTAAAAAACACTACTACAAATAATAATGATATACAACATCACAACTCAATCTATATCAACATATACTACTGTAATCAAATGCAGCAAAAATTTCAGAATAGTAGAAAAAGCTATAAAAAATATTATACACAGATATATATCCCCAACAGACAACAATAATAAAATTAAACTAATTACTTACTATAAAAATTAAAAACCCAAAATCTTGTAGTAAAAAACAACCCGCTCCCCAACCCCCAAACACTAGAAAGAACCAATGTCGTCTATAAGTTTAAATGCCCTTTTCGGAGAATGTAACTCCCATAAAAATAATAGCTACATTGGTTTTACAACAACTACCGCATCCTGCCGCCTCACCATGCATCTCGTGAACGCTAATTCAATCTACAAACATCTACAAAAGCATAACTGCCCTACATCCGATTTAAGACAAACTTTAGTAAACAACACCCAAATAAAACATTCGAGACCAATTCGAAAAAAACACAACAACCTACAATTAATAATATCGCGTATGAAACTAGTAAAACCATGTTAAAATGCTTAGCATACTTTAGTTTATTTTAATGACGCCACCCCTGCTCTGAATTCAAATTCGAAAAAAGGGACCATTTTTATTAAATTGATTATTGCTTACCTCCGCATTTTCCCTCTTTATATTTATTCGATTACACTAAATAAATTAAGCCATTACTTGAAAAAAATACATAAATAAATTTTTAAAAGATTTGGTTTGTCAATGCCTTTCTTGAAACAATGTGAGGCGTTCTTTTGCGTGCGCGTCTCTCCGGTGTATTTAAAAAAAAATTCTCCGTTCACCAGCTTTTTAGTCCATTTTGCCATCAACACCTGAAGATGATTCGAAGAGGAATCAAAAACGTTAGTGACACATACGGAACTTTTATCAATATTTTTTATTTTAACACAAAGAAAATCATTAGAAAGATTGAAAAGATTTAAAAAAGGTATAACTAGACAGAGAGTTCTGTTATTTTTAATAATGTTTACACACACACACACACACACACACATATATATATATATATATATATATATATATATATATATATATATATATATATATATATATATATATACATGTAAGACTTAAGAGAGCAGTTAGGAAATGTGCCTCAAAAATGCCAAATGAAATGTTTCGAATTTCCCGTGACTGTGGTAAAGTATGATTGAGCAAAGCAGTCATCTCCGAAAAGAACCTGAGAATTATCTCCTTCAAGAGGTACTAACTTGCAACCTATGTGGCCAAGAGTGCCAATCTGTGCCGAGTTTGAAACAACATATGAGAGTTTACTAATATAGATTCCAATCAACAAATTGCATAGTTTGGAAGGCTTTAAATGCCATATTCTATATGCTCATGCCAAGATAACAGATCTCGCACATACAGAGGGCTCGATGTCCTTTCAGATAGAGTTGTATAACAAAAATAAATAATTAAATAATTAAAAGCTTATCTGAACTCTTTGGGGTTTCGGCCTGTGTGACATAGTAAGAGCCAAGCTATTCTGATACAATAGTTACTATTTTGGAGAGTGTTGGGTAGGAGTTGGTATTTTGGTTTGGTAGGCGAAAATAAAGGGGTGCTAGTATTTCAGAATCGGACTTGATTATTGGTAGGAAAACTATTTTGTTATGAAAAAAAACAGACTTATCTATGAAGTGAAATCGATCTCAAATATTAATAATTTATGAAAATTAATGATCATATTAAAATCCTATATCGATACGTACTTGCTAGTACTTTTAATTTGTATGATAATCAATGAAAACGAGCTAGAATAACCGTTTCAGAATTAATTCATTATACAGACACATGTGAACCATGTAATGAATACTAGAGGCTAGATTCCAAAATATACCTGTTAAACACTGTGAAATAGAGACTTCACGACTGGAGATATGGACATAACATGTTAAAAACATTTCTGAATTAGAGATGATTTATACAGTTATAACTATTTGCGATCATTTTAAGACGCGTTCAAATGATCAAAATTTTCTTAAACTTTGACCCTTTAAAATGCTTGAAAAATTCTCAAACTCGAACCCTATAAAGCGATTGCAATTTTATCAAACTTTGACCCTTTAAAATAATTGAAAATTTTTTAAACTATAACCCTTTAGAATGAACGAAATTTTCTCAAGCTTTGCCCCTTTAAAATGATCGAAATTTTTCAAACTGTAAAATGATTGAAAATTTCTCAAACTTTAACCCTTTAAAGTTCGGAGTATACGTACATAAAATACATTTATAGATATGTGTATAAATATGCAATGAAAAAACAATTTGATCACAAATAATATATTTAATAGACAGGAATTTAGGTAATTTGCCACAGTTTTGATACTCGTGTTATTTAGACAGGAATTTAACATTGAGGAATATTCGAAATCGTTTAAATGATCCAAATTTCTGCAAACTTGTGAATCTGAATGATATTATGCTTTAAATCGGTGGTCAAATCTTTATCATGCTCACCGGTCACTACTTTATAATAAAATAGATAAATATCCCCTAATGGTGATAATCTGCACAGACCGAGGTTCATTCGTACCAAATTTCATGCACCTACATCTAATAGCATAAAAAATAGTAAGCAGACCCGCAGACAAACGGACAGACAGAAGACATACGTCTCTCATATAGGCATAAATACTCTTTTATTTTTGTGTCTGTTTGTAGTGGATGCCGGAAAGAAAAGGCTTCATTGTAGGTTTTGTGGTCGCCGGTTTTGGTGGAGGTGCTTTCGTTTTCAACCAAGTCATCACTGCATACATCAATCCAAACAATTTGAACCCAGACATCGATGTCAACGGGGAACAGTAAGTAATCGCATCTCAAAATCGATTTTTGTTTATTGAACTTTTTAACATAAATAAAACTGGAGACTTGTGTTTTTTCTTTATAATACTAACAATGCTTAATTTTGTGACTATCCCATTTGAGTTAGAATGAATTATTTTAACATTCTAGCCTGTGTGCTAGAATAGCGTTGCTGTAAATTTCATTATTATAGTATAAGCTGTTCTTGAGATAATGGCATGTTCTCATATGGGGATGTTGCTAAACTTTTATCTGGTACTATTAAATTACATTTCAGTTAAAAGTTGATATTCGAAAAATGTTAGTTTTTATGTGCTAGAATAGAAATCATGAAAATATCATACTTATACTATGAGCCATTCTGGAGATAAGCGCATGTTTCCGTCTGGAAAAATGTTGAGAACGTTGTACTTGGCGCTATTAATTCCCATTTAAGTTATGCCCTTTTAACACCTTAGCATTTGTGTGAAATGCAAATTGCCAACCCGTTTTTTTACATTCAGTTACTTTGACCCTGTATTTTTGATAATCATGTTATTTAGACAGATTCTAATTTTATTTAGAAAATAGTTACTTTAAAGAATGTTTACGTTCGTACTGTTTATTACAAAGTTAAATAATAAAATCCTATTTTAAAACGATAAACGTTGTACATTAAATAAATGGGAAAATTGACCGGATAAAAAACCTACACTTAATGTGAGAGATTCAGGGGCAAGTAACCCGATGTGAACAATCAGAATGGCAATAAACCGCTGTGTTTCAGATAAAGGCAGGTTTCTATATGGAAACGTTGCTAATTTATTGCATATTTTGCCTACATTTAGGTTTTTTGTATTTTCGTTTGCACATTATGATATAATATATATATACAAAATACATGAAAGAAAATATGTTCTCTTTATAAAAGGATCGATATTAAATTAAATTATTATGAATATTCTTTATCTTGTCACTACATCTTAAATTGCAATCTGATTCAAAAACTACAAATCGAATAATCGTATAAAATGACCGCATTTAAAGAGAATTTAGAACGCTGAAAACGTACACATTAAAATTTTAATTTGCAAATTAGTCGACAAATCTTAAATTTACAATTAGAACTTAGTTCAGATTTTTCCATTTCTAGATTTCATCAGATAAATATTAGTTCGCGCAGTTGTTTGTTGTTAGTACACCAACAACAACAACAATAAAAGCGAAGATAATTGCTAAAAATAGTTGTAATTTCAATGACGTCCATTGAAAATTTAAGAAAATAATGTTTTCAGAAACCTTTTGATGATTTATCTTTTTTATTATTAAATCACTTTAATTAATTACTGTTAATATCGACGAAAGTATTGCATATATATATATATATATATATATATATATATATATATATATATATATATATATATAGGGAAATAGGACAATAAAATTTTAAATTATTAACACTAAACAGTAATTCATTATAAACTGTTTAAAAATAATTATGCAAATTAGGCGAACAAATGCACGTGTTTGAATCTTTGCTCATGTATATATACAGTATTTCCTATGAATATCTTGTATTATATAGTTAAATAACATATAGCCCTTTTCATGGTAATATAGGTGTGATAAATACAGAAAACATTCGCATTTATTAATTTATATATATAGTCTTGGAAGTTTCTCAACCATTAAAACTATTAAAAAAAAACAAAAAAACCTTAAGTCCAAAGTCGTTCAGTGGAAAATCACTCATATAAGTCAATTTAACTTTTACAGTTATTATATTAGTTTGCTTCTAACATTATTTAAGGGATCATCAGTTGTTTACCATGAAAAACTGTTTCGGGAATTTAAAAACAAGACGGTATTTAATTTCATGGCTTCCCAGCAGAGTTGATCAGACATATATATATATATATATATATATATATATATATATATATATATATATATATATATATATATATATATATATATATATATATACCGTACCTATAACAGACTTTGGATTCTTCTATTCATAATAAATACTGGAGGCATCTGCTTCTCAGTGTTGAGTAAACCCTAGTCTATAATGGCAGTCAAGACTGACGTACAACCACTCTTGTTTCTCTGTTGTATTATACTTTTATTCAATATACATGTTTGACCTAAACCCCATGTTCGTGTTTTTATTCCGGCCCCTAAACAAAGCCACAACAACTGACGACGAGGTATTCGAACTTACACGGGACACAACTGCAACATTAAGGATTTTTCTTGAGAACCCGTTTTTTGAAAAAAGGACCCCACAACAACTCGTGACGTTGGATTTCAAACTTACATTACCACAACGACTGACAACGTGGTTACAGTAAAGGATTCTGGAGAACTTTAAACTGGATGCCACAATTGGCAACAAAGTATATTAAGGGTTTTTTGAAGAACATTAAAAAAGAACAAAACGTGGAGAAATCAACAAATTCATCAGACAACGTCCGAGTTCTAAAAACTGGCTTTATTGGTGAAAAAACACGTAAATAACCAACTTATTTGTCTATCATTGAAGAAAGGTCAGTGATTTTTTTTTGTTATTCGCTGTTAATTTTTAACAAGAAGGGAATACGTGATGTGTTCTTATATGTTCAAAAGAGAAAAAGTTACTTCTGCCGAAAAAATAGTGAAACCGTATTTTTCTTTTTTCTTTGTTGACTAAAGTGCCGTCAGCAAATTCTACGGCTACACGAAAAGCATACTAAAAAAAGTAAGTTTTTTGGTCGAGAAAAAAGAAAAAAGGTTTTATATTCTTTTTACAACTTAGATTACGTTCAGCAAGCGAAATAACTTTCTAAAAGCCGTATTCTAAAAAGAGCACATTTACTTTCTAAAAACCGTATTCTGACTTTCTACAGCTTTTTGTAGTCTTTCATTTTGTTCTAGAAGTTTTTTGTCTGTTTTCTGCTGCTGTTGCATTTGATGCTTCACCAGTTCTGTTATAGAACAAAATGAAAGACTACAAAAAGCTGTAGAAAGTCAGCAAAAACAGCAACGAGAAACTGAAGAAAGATTTCAAAAGCTTCTACTAGAAAAAAAAGAATCCAACAAAAACCTTCTAGAACAAAAAAAAGAGAAACTGACGAAAAGATTGAAGTATTAATACAAACAATATCGCATAGGGAACAAAGTAACGAGAACGATAATGTTTTCTCGCAGAATGCCGTTTGGAGTGTAATTGACAACATGTATTACCCAGACGAGAATAAATCCCTTGCTTCGTATTTTAGAAGATATGAAGATTTATACAAAATAGATTGCGAAAATTGGGCAGATCCTGAAGAGGTCCGCCTACTGTTTCGGGAATTAGGCACCATCACACACACTAAGTTCGTGGATTTTATTTTGCCCCAAAACACGAGCAATTTGAGTTTTGCTGAAGCTGTAAATCTTTTAACTGAATTATTTAGCCCAAAACTTCTTTGTTTCACAAACGCTGGAAGTGTTTGAACATGGTAAATAATAACGAAGATTATTCAACATTCGCATCAGTCGTCAATAAACACTGCGACGATTTTAAATTAGCCGAACTTAGTACTGATAATTTTAAATGCTTAATTTTCGTACAAGGATTGGTATCAGAAAAACACGCTGAGATCAGACGAAGGCTTCTAAATTAATTAGAAAATGAACCGAACTTAACACTACAGAAATTAGCTGAAGACTGCCAGAGCAATATAAGTGTTAAGCAGGATTCGAAAGACATCGAAGAGTCGGGCATTACACACATCAGAAAAGTACGTCAAAAATTGAAATTCAGCTCTTCCTCGAAAACAATTCAGAACAAAAAAGGGATGTTCGCGCCTCTGCACATACAAAACAGACCTGTAAAAAACAGGATAAATTGCCGCTGATCCCTTGTTTTCGCTGTTGTAGTCTGCATTGGTTTATGGACTGTTCATTTTATTTTAAGACCTGCCTGACTTGTAACAAAGTCGGACACAAAAGTTCGCACTGAATAGAGAAAATAAAACGCGGGTTCAATCCACAAGTACAAATGGACAGGACTGCATTAAAATAAGGAAATATGTGCACGTCAGAATCCTGGATAAAAATATAAAACTACAATTAGATTCGGGCTTAGATGTGTCAATAATAAATCTACATACGTGGAAAAGGTTGAATCAACCCACCCTGTTAAGAACCAACAGAATAGTCAGCACAGTGACCCGTGAAAGAATTAAATTTGAAATAATTACAAACGTGACCCTAATGGGAACTATCTAAAAGTTAAAAATACTCGTGTTAATACTAATAACCTTTTTGGCACTGATTGGATGCAAGCGTTCAATTTATGGGAGCTACCAATAAATACGTTTTGACAAAAATAGATATTCGGACAACCGAATCAGTAAAACTAAAGCTGAATTTAAAAATACTTTTCCCGAAGTTTTTTCTAGCGGCCTTGGTTGATGCACAAAGAGGCCGGTAAAATTTGAACTGAACGATAACATTTAGTGCGCCTTTTGCCTCGGTAGACAAAATAAATGAGAGATTGAACCGACTAGTGATGATAGGCATCTGATAAAACGTGGAATACAGTCAGTGGGCAGCACCCACGGTCTATGTAAAGAAGAAATCAAAAAAGATCTGCGGGGGTGCAAATCTTTCAACGGGGTTAAATGCAGCACTAAAGGATTATCACTACCCACTGCATAGCCCGGAAGAAAGTTTTTTCAAAATTAAATGTAGACAGATTTTTTTCAAAAATAAATCTGAGTGAAGCATACCTCCAAATACCCGTGGAAAAAGAGAGTTCTAAACTGTTGTGTATAAATACGCATTGCGGTTTATACAAGTTCGAAAGGCTAGTTTTCGGGTCAAAGTCGCTCCCGCAATTTTTCAGCAAGTGATGGATACCATGCTGGGCCAACTTGATTTTGCTATTACATAACTTGACGACATCCTAAAGACATACAACAACACCGGATCAAGTGTTTTCGCGAACCGGGACTAAGAGGAAAAATGTGATTGCTTTAGAAAAAATAAGATATGTGGGTCATGTAATAGCAAGAACGGCAGAAGGCCGGACCCAGAACGGGCTACAGCAATTAAGAACATGCTGGCGCTGGAAAACGTCACAGAACTACAGAGCTTTCTGGGACTGGCAAATTACTACCAGGCTTTAATTCCAGAGATGCATATCCCCCATGCTCCACTGAATGAACTATTAAAAAGGATAAGTTTTTGGAATGGACGCCCGAATGCATTCGACAAAACTATTGAAATGCTGACATCAGATTTATTCCTTACGCATTACAACCCAGACGTAGACATAATAGTGGCTAGCGACGCTAGTTCATACGGATTAGGAGCGTGCATTCTTCATGTAATGCCGGCTGGAACGCATAAATCAATGGCGCATGCATGAAGAACCTTGGTTCCTGCGAAGAAGCAGTACTCCCAAATTGAGAAGGAGGCTTTAGGAATAATTTTTGCTGTAACTAAGTTCCACCACTATATACACGGTAGATTGTTCACATTACAGACGGACCATAAACCGTTAATCGCTATTTTCGGTTCGTAAAAAAGCCTGCCCGTGTATACGGCGAATAGATGGGAACAATTTTACTGAATTATAATTTTGAAATAGAATATTTACCATAAAAAAATCTATCACACGGATGGATTGTCTAGTCTGGTGCAAAGACAGAGAGAGAGAGAGAGAGAGAGAGAGAGAGAGAGAGAGAGAGAGAGAGAGAGAGAGAGAGAGAGAGAGAGCTACTTGAAGACACCGTGATTGCTTCCCTGCGAGCGGAATGGGAGATACAAGCTATGTTTTGCAACACGGTAAGAGAGCCCCCGGTGATTTTAAAAAGGAATCCTTCAATTATGAAATCATCATCAGTCCAAAAACTAAAATGGCCAACGTTTTGCAGATAGTTTTGCATTATGCGACGATGTACTCTTGTGCAACAAGAGAGTCGTCATTCCAAAAAACTTCAGAAGAGAATCCTGAAGGATTTTCACGTTGGCCATCCGGAGACAAATAGGATGAAAAGTTAGATGCGCAGCTTCGTGTACTAGCCTAAAATGGATCAGGACATTAAGAACATCTTAAATACGTGTCAAGGCTGTGTCCTGGCGGCAAAGGCACTTCATATCAAACATAGCCCATGGCCAAAGACGAACTGACCTTGTTCAAGGATTTGGTGGACCGTTTTTAGGGTTCCAGTTTTGGAGGGAAGATTTTGTGAGAGCCGAATTTTATAAAAACATTTAAAAGAAAAACAGTTTTAAGTAATATTCAAATGTGTGAGAGAGCAAGAGAAATGTTATATGATAAACAAACAAAATAAAGAGTACAAAAGCATAAATTAACAAAAGAGATATTTTATATATGTTCAAAATGGAAGTCTACAAAGATAGGAAAACAGAATAATTGTTCAGTATTTGAGTGTCCTTGCAGAACAAGGGGATTTCAATAGTTGAGTTATCGAGGAAGCCTGAGTCGATAATTTAAGGGCTGTGAATTGTCCACGGGTCTGAAAAATCGTAATCAAAACTTCTTCACTCAATTACATAAAGTACATTTCATTGAAAATTATTAAATAGAGTCAATCATCATTTGTTTTCATATTAGAAAGTTCAATGAGAAATGTGTGAAGTATTAATATAGTTTATAAATTTGTTTTCAATCGGCAGACGACATTGATAAAATGATTGATTCAAACAGTGTGTGTGTGTGCCGCTTTTAGTGTGCGTGTGCATAAGACAGTGAAAGTGTTAAAGCATTGTGTGTGTGTTGATGTCAGTGTGGCCAATGTGGGTGTGAGTTTAGAAAAGTCGTTTTTCAGCATTCCCAAGGCTCTACAGAGAGGTGATGGGGGCTGTAGAAACGTTGATGTTAGCTTTGTAGTGAAATTGGGCTAAACATAGTTTTTGAAGGAAAATCCGGCTTATATGCATCCCTGGTGGATCAGAGAAATGCATCTGATTGGCTTAAAATCTTTTAATTAGTTTCATTAATTCTGGCGGATTCGTGCTCAAAACGATGTGCACAGAAACGAGTTTAAACACTTTCATTTTCGGCACCGAAGGATAAACCTCGCTGCTACAAGGATACGCGTGGATTTTACGGGCCCTTTAGAGTGATTTTACTATCTAATTGTAGTTGATAGTTTTTCCAAATGGCCCGAAGTGTTACGATGTAAAAAGCCCACTACGGAGGTAAGAATAAACATCCTGCACAAATTGTTCGCTCGTTTGGGGGTAGTCGAGTGTTTGGTCAGTGACGCAACGCAATTTACCTCCTCCAACTTCAAAGAGTTCCGTGAGATTTTCCAGATCAAACACATCACGACTCCCTCGTATCATCCTAGGTCAAACGACGAGGCGGAATGCTTTGTGGACACTCTAAAAAAGCCCTTAGGAAAGCTCGCGGTACTCCAACTGAAACGACTCTGCAGCAGTTTTTATAAGTGTACAGGATCATGCCAAACGTTAACATACCATCCTCATTATCTCCTGCAGAGATGATGTTTGCGCGAAAAGTGAGATCCGTTTTTGACAAATTACTGTCTAGTGTACCAAAAAAGCGAAACATCCCAGGGGACAGAGTATATTTCAAGATGTTTGAAATAACACGTCTTTCTGGGAACTTGATACGATAGAAAAGAGAATTAAAAATATTGTTTACATAACCCAAGAACCTCAGTTCTCTCATATAAGTCACCTAAATCAAATTAGGAAACGACTGTCGGATGACACTGACAGCACTCCCCACGTATAAGAAGTTATGGACATTATATATGATTCTTTCGACATACCGGTACTCCAAGCAGCCCCAGAAAAGCGGCAATCTAAAAGGAAACGGAAGTCTCCGAACCTTATCGTAATCAATCCAAAAATTAAACGATATTAATACTCCTGAGGAGGTAAAGCTTGGGAGTGGATGTTATGGTACCGTACCTATAACCGACTTTGGACTCTTCTATTCATAATAAATACTGGAGGCATCTGCTCCTCAGTGTTGAGTAAACCCCAGTGAAGACTGACGTACCACTACTCTTGTTTTTCTGTTGTATTATACTTTTCTTCAATATACTTGTTTCACCTAAACCCCGAGTTCGTGTTTTCATTCAGGCCCCTAAACAGGGTCAGAACAATATCTACTAAATGAATAAAGTTATTCATATATATATATATATATATATATATATATATATATATATATATATATATATATATATATATATATACGTTGGCAAGACATCCCAAAGATTAGAATTTAGAATATCCCAACACATACCACGTGATATTCGCCTACACAAGGTTTCGAGATCACCCGGGAACTTCCAGGCACAGGAATCAGCCATCGGTAATCACCTCGTTAGTACAAATAGTTGTTCTGACAGGTATTCCGATGGGTGGTTTTCTGTTTTACACAGTGCCAGGTCGAACTACCATCTCAATATTCTTGAGGCGTTAGTCATTAACAACTATCGACCTAGCCTGTGTAGACAAAAGATTTTGAAACATCAGTTGGAGATCTTTAATGATTCAAAGCCACCATAACGTTGAGAGATTTAATTTTTTTTTTTTCCCCTTCTCATTCGTTTCCTCCAACTGAAATAAGTTTTATTTTTTTATTTCCCCCCCCCCCTTCATTTCTCATTCGACTTTTAGTTTTTAATTTACCATTCTGACGTTTCCTCTCAGAGGGTTAGACGACAAGGCCTTAAGGTAATTTTAACAATTTTCCTTTTTTTTTTTTCCTACTCGTCTGTTTCATTGATTTTAATAATGCTTCCTCTAAAATTAATCCTACCATTCTGTTGTACACGTAATTTACTTACATATTTTCGAGGTCGGTACAACCCCCAATTCATCAAAACGTTAAATGACGTCATACGCATTAAAAATAAATTAAGCGTTTTGAGGTGTAGGATAAATTTTCTCAAATCTTGCCGCTTAAATCATGTAGCTCCCGGTTATATCTGTCACCGAATTTCTAAAATTAGATGTAGAAATTCGTTGGCAGTTCAACGTGTATTTTTACAAGACGAAATCCTATTTAACTCCGATTCTTATAGTTCGTTACGAAGTAAATATCTTATACTTTGGGCTATGGTTTGGAAGGAATTTTCTTTCTTTGACAAATTCGCTTTTCAAAGTTTCTGTCTAATGGCGATATTTTCACCCTCAACAAAACCAATTCTTCATATAATAAATATTTGCAGAATTTGATTACCAAGAAGTTCGGCACTAGAGCACATTCGGATAAACATATATTTAATTATTCGTCTTATGCTCTATCAAATACTGAAAAATTTGTCTTGTCTGCCGGCTTAGAATTTTGCATTCCTCCCCTCCGTGTTGATAAAATCAACATATTTAGTGAGATTGAACTATTATATTCTCAACTAAAAAGGCATTCGCCTATTTCCACTGATGAATTAACTAGCGTTAAAATCCAGTTGGGTGAATTAGGTCGGAGGTTTTCTGCTATACGTACTAAATCTAGCGATTGTATTTGGCAGAAAAATCATTTTGAAACTGCGAAATTACTTAAGTCGAACTCTGATATTTATATCACTCGTCCAGACAAAGGTTCAGGCGTTGTAATCCTGAACCAAGTAGATTATATCTCCAAAATGTGTAACATTTTGGATGATAAAAATAAATTTTTCAAGATGGGTGGTTTAAGCCACGATGACACTTTTCGTATGGAAATAAAAATCCAGAAAAGGCTTCTTCAACTTTATAAAAGCAAGTTTATTTCTAAAAAGATATATGAAGGAATACGACCTATCGGCTCTCAAAGGCCTAGAATGTACGGCTTACCCAAGGTTCATAAACCTTACGTTCCTTTACGGCCTATTCTATCAATGTTGGGTTCTGCACAACATGCACTTGGTAAATGGTTAGTTGATATTCTTAAGCCCGTACTTACTTTTTATTCGGACTATTGTATCTCTGATTCCTTCCAATTTGTGTCTTCTATACACAAATTATCTCTCTCAAAGGACACCGAGTTCTTGGCTTCCTTTGACATTAGTAGTCTGTTTACCAATGTACCTTTGGATGAAACCATTGGTATATGTGCAGATTATCTTTACCGCGGCCCCTTAAAGTCTCCACAGTTTCCTGAACGAATTTTTGTTGAACTGATGGAACTTGCTACTAAATCAGTTTCCTTCAGTTTCAATAATATAATGTATCGGCAAATTGATGGTATATCCATGGGCAGCCCTCTTGGTCCATCGTTAGCCAACATTTTCGTTGGATTTTTGGAAAACCAATTATTTTCCAAAGTGACCAAGCCGGCTTTCTACACACGTTACGTTGATGACACTTTTGCTTGTTTTCCCTCTCGGAGTGATGCTGAACAGTTTCTTCTTCTTCTTTGTGACTTGCATCCATCGTTGCAATTCACTATGGAAGTCAAGGATTGTGGTTCCTTACCATTCCTCGATGTTTTAGTGTCTAAATCTGGTTTATCATTTGAAACCTGTGTGTATAGAAAACCAACATTTACAGGCCTTTATCTAAATTGGTTTTCCTTCGCCCCAAGAGCAAGAAAAATAAATCTTATTGGTACTCTCACTCATCGAGCTCTTATGATTTGTTCACCAACACGACTCGATGCAGAACTTGGTGAGATTACTAATATTTTTCTTGCCAATGGATATCCCATCAATACTATAAAAGGCACCATTGCACGTAAAGTTGCTTTATTTAATGGTGGTAAATTTATTGGCCCGTCACGTTGCCCTATTTATTTGAAACTCCCTTGGTTGGGTTCTGACGGCCTTGATATTGTTAAAAGGATTTCTTCTTCTACTCAACGTTGTTTTCCGGCAACCATGTTGAGGGTAGTTTACACGACACGAACCTTTTTCTCTTCTTTTCGTAAGGATGTTTTGCCAGCCATTCAAAAGAATTCTGTAGTTTATAAATTCATGTGTCAGTGTGGAGCTGACTACGTTGGCAAGACATCCCAAAGATTAGAATTTAGAATATCCCAACACATACCACGTGATATTCGCCTACACAAGGTTTCGAGATCACCCGGGAACTTCCAGGCACAGGAATCAGCCATCGGTAATCACCTCGTTAGTACAAATAGTTGTTCTGACAGGTATTCCGATGGGTGGTTTTCTGTTTTACACAGTGCCAGGTCGAACTACCATCTCAATATTCTTGAGGCGTTAGTCATTAACAACTATCGATCTAGCCTGTGTAGACAAAAGATTTTGAAACATCAGTTGGAGATCTTTAATGATTCAAAGCCACCATAACGTTGAGAGATTTAATTTTTTTTCCCTTCTCATTCGTTTCCTCCAACTGAAATAAGTTTTTTTTTTTTCTCCCCACTTCATTTCTCATTCGACTTTTAGTTTTTAATTTACCATTCTGACGTTTCCTCTCAGAGGGTCAGACGACAAGGCCTTAAGGTAATTTTAACAATTTTCCTTTTTTTTTTCCCACTCGTCTGTTTCATTGATTTTAATAATGCTTCCTCTAAAATATATATATATATATATATATATATATATATATATATATATATATATATATATATATATATATATATATATATATATATATATATTCACCTTGTTACTTACGTCTCAATAAAATGATTGAGATAATTAGATTTAGTGATAGAGGTAAACTTCTAAACAAAAAACATGAAATCTCAATTAACTGTGGGCATAATAGGTCACCCTTTCTCAGTAACCTACATACAACCCCTTGAACCCATAGTACCACTATGAAATAGAATTAAAAACTATAAACCTCAACCCAATCCGTTATCATATAGTCTCTACCCCATTTTCTAAAATAGATTACCCCCTTCATACAACACTATTCCCCTATATATTATATACTAGTGCCTCTGATAAAACACCTTCACATTTTTATCTACCCATTTTATTGGTTTATTTATTTAATTATTAATGTGCGCTATAGTACTGGAAACAAGGTAAATTGTTGTCTTTTTAATGTACCTACACGGTCCACCGACGCACATTACATACTAATACCTATTTACATATTTACTTAATTGTTTACCTATTCCCCTATTTATTTATTTCATTTTATCTTATTTTATTTTATTTCATTCTATTTTATTTTATCTATATTTTATTTTTATTTATTTATTTACTCATTTATTTATCTATTTATTTATTACTCAATTTTTTACTTACGACAATATTCCATTGTACTGTAGAAACTAATTAACTAATAGTCTCTATAATCTAACCATGTAAAATGTATATTTTAAATTCTTAAATTTCTCTTGGGTTTTATTACTTTTTCTATTTCCCCCTTTTTGTTTTATTGTTATTATCATTTTTATTATATTATGATATTATTATTATCATTATTACTATTATTACTACTATTATATTAGTATAATATATTATATTATTATTATTATAATTATTATTATATCTTATCAATACTATTAGTAGTAGCAGTAGTAGTATCACAATTATTATTACTAGCAAATATATGCTCCCTCCGGTCGCATATTTTTGCTAGGCTGCCGCGTCAGAAATGAACGCTCACGCGTAAACCGATGGAGCCCCAGTCATATTTCTTGGGTGGTTAGACATTGATTTTCTTAGTTTTTGACCAAGAACATTTTTAGTAGGGTCGAATTTTTTTTCCTTCATGTTCACATGAAGGAAAAAAAATTCGACCCTACCCCGATTTTTGTTTTGACCTCCCCCATAAATAGAAATATTTTTACTTTGGTATTCACAGTTGAGAAAAAGTAATTTAATTCTTAACGATTGAAAAACGTCATAATGCCCTTTCCGAAGATATCGTCTGCTCGCATTTTTTTTCACTCAATTGTTTTGTGCGGAATCCACGTAAGAATTTACGAAATAATAAATAATAATAGTTTTAGTTGTTCAAAAAGAGAAAAGGAAAGTGTACCGAAATTAAAAGTAACAATAAAGAAATACAGCGTATACGATTCTAAAAACAGTTATTTACTTGCCCAGTAAAAGGTGTCCCCACCAAAGTATCCTCTGCTCGCATTTATTTACACCCAGTCGTTTTGTGCCTAATCCACGTAAGTAATATTTTATGCCTTTCAAAGCGGAAAGAAAGTGTACGTAAATTAAAATCAACAATTTAAAAAACAGAATACTGACCCTAACCGTAATGTACGTAAATTAAAATCAACAATTAAAAAAACAGAATACTGACCCTAACCGTAATGACGAGGTCAAAGTTAGCGCGGGTCCTAAAGTGGAAAACTAAATTCGGTATAATGTGTGTGTGTGTGTGCGTGTGTTTTAATAGTAATTTTTTAATCAATTATTATTTTAATTAAACAATTTGATTCAGTGAATTTGAGTTTTAAAACATAATGGTTTATAACATTAAGAAAATAAACTAACTTAGTACTGTTTAAAAAAAATAAGCACGGTGAATGCCAGCGTTAACACTGGCTGTTTATTCAGTTGCGCCATATTTAATTACCGGAGGGAGGGAGGGAGGAAACGACTTATTAAAAAGCCAGCGTTGTTAACTACGTAACGCATTACGTGTATGTAAATAAAAGAAATCGATTAATAATGGAGTTTATGTATCTGTCTGTCTAAATTATAATTTATAAGTAAGAGTATTAGCGTGCAAAATAGCGTAAATACCAGTTAAAATCTGAAGAAAAAAAACATGCGTGTATATTTGCGAATAGTAATTTATTAGAAGTTAATAAGCAATTGATTATGTAAATTGCAAAACGCGCATAGTTTTTCTAGCAGTATATAACGAAGCTGGCGGACTTAGTAAATAACCATCCTATTCTGATAGAGTCTCGGCTTCAGACAGACAGACAGACAGACAGACAGACAGATACATAAACTCCATTATTAATAGATATCTTATCAATATTATTATCATTATCATTATTATTATTATTATTATTATTATTATTATTATTATTATTATTATTATTATTATTATTATTATTATTATCAATTTCATTTTTATTATTGCCATCATCATTAATATTTTTTATTTTTGTTATTATTATCATTATGATGATGATGATGATGATGATGATGATGATATAAAAAATAATAATGTTAAACATCATGTTTAACATTATTATTTTTTATATCATTACTACCATTGGTATTATTACTGCCATTACAATTAATAACAATCACTATCGTCACTATTATTATTATTATTATTATTATTATTATTATTATTATTATTATTATTATTATTATTATTATTATTATTATTATTATTATCGGCTTTTATTATCATTATGATTACTTTTGTAGTTATTGTCATTATTATTATTATTATTATTATTATTATTATTATTATTTCCTAGAAAAACACTACTGATATCACGTAGATTATTAGTATTTATCGGTTTTATTATGTACAAAAACTTCAAGTTACTATCATTTTTATTACCAAGATCCTTTTATTTTATTATTATTACTGTTATTATAATAATGATAATAATAATAATATTGATAATAATATTGATAAGATATCTATTAATAATGGAGTTTAATAATGATAATAATAATTATTATTTTTGTTATCATTGTTGTTATTATTATTTTATTATTATTGATAGCCGTGTGAATATGGAATGGTATGAGTTATATTGGTATGGTTAGTATTATTATTGCTATTACCATTATTATTAATGCCATTACCAAAGTTGACTTTAATTATAATGTTAACTAAATTTATCTCTAAATGAGATATGGCCGTAAGTTCTCTTAACCTACGCCCACCCTCTCTTCCAATAGAATTTAGCCAAAGAATAAAGAAAGAAAAGAAATGTCTACCCTGTCCCCGTCTCTGTTGTGATTGGATTTCTCGGTCCATAGATAACCGAGTAAATGTAATTCCATCCATGTCCATAAGTTCTCTTAACCTACGTCAACCGAAATCAACTCGTTGGCGAGTAGCTTGGGTGACCTTATCGGTCCAAATAACACCTGTCCTTCGTCTGGCCACGGAGAGTGACGTTCTTTCCAATGACGCCAGACACAGCGGCGCCGACTCTACAATATTGGTGTTCATTTATCAAAAACAACAACTCTTTGACCACATCTGTTCTCTGTTAGCCGTTTACCTTGATACAACAGTGACAATCTAAGCTGAAAACTTCGACAGCCGGACGCCGTCGTCGGCCTCTATCGGGTTTTGGTTTTAATGAAGATATCTATGTCTGTTCCCGGTTAATTCACACTGGTCGCTGACCTTCGTAGGCCCACTCCTAATTCATACTAGTGTGTATTTTGCCCCCTCTTCTGTAGGTCCGCTCAATATTGTCATACTCTGAATTGGGACAAAATTTGAAATTGCCTCAGTCTAAAAGAATTTCTCATTCACCTTTACTGACCGAGGACAGAAAAGATGAAGTGTAGTGTCAGAATATATATTATACTTTTAATCATTTTATATATGTATACATATATGTATATGTGCATATGTATACATATATATATATATATATATATATATATATATATATATATATATATATATGTATATGTGCATGTATGTGTATATATATTTTATATATATATACTATTATTGTTATACAGATATCCACCTAAAGAATCCATAAAATAAAATAATTCGCATAACAGAGTTATCTTATAGTAAATATATCAAGTTAATTCGATAAACTAATTTGACGAAACTCACAATTAATAACACTTCTTAAATAGATGATAATCAATAAATTTAATAAATCTAGAATATTTAAAATGAGAGATTAATTACTTTACTTTATATTAAAATTCTTAAAATACGAAAGAAAGATAAAAAAAATAAAAATATGAAGATAAAACACACTGAAATAAAAGTAAATAATCAAATATAAACTTAATAAAAAAAATTTCTTTTAAATTATAATATATATATATATATATATATATATATATATATATATTATTAAAACTAACAGTTTATCGAGCACCATACACTTAACCAACATTACACAAATATTTTTGAACACCAAATCATATATGTAACATAACCTTAAAATAAGTTTAATTTACATTCCCTGCGAGACTGTTTTCGCTACGGTTCTACATCTGGCAGCCATTTTGTTTTGTAAGATTCTCTGCACAGTCGGATAAATTTTTCTTCTGGTTCAATTATTTTTGACAAAGGGAAGTCTCTTTTCCCGAAATATTAAATAATGATTTTTAATCACCCGGACATCACACAAACAGCTAAAAACACTCTTGCTGTTATGTAAGATTTTAGGAAAAATAAATAGTAAGTAATATTTCGTATTCGATCGATTTATTGTTTTTGTTCCTTACAACTTGCATCTTACCCGGAATTTGCATTGCCCACAGCCTTTCAAAAACTTACTACTATTATACCCAGCAATGCTTCAAGCAAACTACCATTCTCTACTATATATATATATATATATATATATATATATATATATATATATATATATATATATATATATATATATATATATTAGCTGGAACCGTGCCACGGCGTTGCCTGGGACAGATATATATTAAATTTTTAAAAAGTAAGTATTAGAGTATGACTTCGTCAAGAAGCAGTTGAAAAGAATCCTGTAAGTGATTTAGGTTATTAAAATAGGATGTATCCATATTTTGAAGCGAAATAGATTTCTATATGATTTGGGTGACCCCCCCCCCCCCAGATTGTAAGTAGCGGGTTATTCGTAAAAATACCCCCCCTTAAAATAAGGAAATGTGATTCAAGAATAGGCGTGAATTTTTCCAAGGTGAGTGAATGAAAAATCCTTCGAGACTGAGGCATTTTTACTTAATCAGGAGTGCCCATTTTGGTGGGAGATTCAATTTACGAACCTTAAAAAATCGACCTTTCGTCTAACTCTTGCCTTGATTTAAATATATGGCGATTGATGTAAGCTATTTGTTGTGGTTATTTTGTTTTCGATTTCTCGACTGTTAAGTAATCTGCATTTATACCATATACTATGTTGTTGCTATTTCGTTGCCTCCCCACGAGGGGAGAGTTATACAATGGCTGCTTTTAATGTGTTGAAAATCCATTTTCTTTTGAAAAAAAATATTGCCGCAGTGTAGAAGGATATATTCTAAAATCGACAAATACTTAAATAGAGGGAAAGTAATCCAAAAAATAAAAATTGCCGCTGTCTGGAAGGATTTCTTATAAAATAGACAAATAGTTAAATAGAAGGAATGTAATCCTCAAAATAAAAACCAATTTCCCGCCCCCCCCCCCTAAAAACTTCCTAGCAGAACGCGTGGCCTTGCGTGGCCCGGGAGAAAAGTAAAATAATAAGAGAATCGTCTGCATTTATCAATCGCAACCATTTAAAAATAAAGAGAATCATGTGCATTTAATGTAAAAAAAATACAATTCGGTGCATTTTTTTATCCCATGGAAACATTTTTTCTTTTCGGTTTATTTTTATTTTGTCAATTTTCAAAATATAATTAATGTTGATGGATTATCCCCACTGTAATGACTAACGAGAACAGACGTAACTTGGGAAAGCTTTATTCGGCACACAATGTCGGTACAGTATTAGTGCTACTATTTATAGTGGTTAGTAGAAGCAGGAGAGTTCTCCAAAGGGGAGATAAGTCAGAGTAAGGAAAGTTATTCGTAATAATTCATTACATTCACCTCTTTTCTATTTCAATCATAAGGGAATAAAGTCGTTCCATCGACCGGGCTTTTTGCTGGTTCTGTTGGAACGCCTCGGTAGTCTGGTATCGGGAGTAGAATCAGGACTCTGGGTTTCTGAGTCTGACGATACACAGGGGTCGATTTTCACTCTCCGTCCTGAGTGAGTATAAATCCGTCTCCTTCTGGGTGCGGGTGGTTGTGATTCTGAAAACAGGGGTTCTGAATCGGTTCGGGAATGAGCTCGTTTTGGAGCAAGTGGATGATCGTTCAACTCTGGCTCGTTCTGAGCACCTTGACTTTCTACAGATGTTATGGACTCCGTATCTGATGGTTGTACTGAGTCCGTAGATGAGTCATATGATGCAGCTTGACCTTCAGCCAAGGTGGAAGGGTCTTGAGATGTAGGCGGCTCCTCGGGGGTTATATTGAGTGTAGGTATATCCCCTGCAGGTGCAAGGTCTCTAAGGGAAACAGTCGATTCTTTTCCATCAGAATGTCGTATCAATGCATAATGTGGATTCGCCTCAATCAGTTCTACTTGGTTCATTAATGGGTCATTCTTACTATGACGGACGAAACGTCTCAGAAGAACCGTTCCAAGTTTCGAGAGCCATGATGGAAGCGAAGTTCCCGCCGAGCTTCTTCGTTGGAATGGAAGAAACCTCTCGTGAGGCGTGGCATTTGTGGCTGTACATAAGAGCGTTCTAATGGCGTACAGAGATTGTGGGAGAAGATCTTCCCAGTGGGTAATTGGGCATTTGCAGTTTGCGGCCGCTAGTTGTATGCTTTTCCATATTATACCGTTATAGCGCTCACATTGGGCGTTTCCCTGAGGGTGGTACGGCGTCGTCCGGCTTGTGGCTACTCCTCGTTCGTGAAGAAATTGTTTGAGTTGTTCAGACATAAAAGAGGCTCCACGATCTGAATGGGTGTAGGCTGGAACACCAAAAATGGCAAATAAATAGCACAAGCACCGTATCACAGATTTCGCTGATATGTCTGGACAAGGAAATGCGAATGGGAATCGTGAATATTCGTCGATGACGGTTAGAATGTAACGATTCCCATTATTAGATGGTAGTGAACCCTTAAAATCGATGTTTATTCTCTCGAACGGTTGTGTCGCTTTTATCAGTGTCCCGGTTTTAGGCCTGAAGAATTGTGGTTTATGTTCAGCACATATTGTACACGATTTTATCATTTTCTTTACGTCATCCGAAGAATATGGTAGATTTCTGGTTCGTACAACGTGTGTCATTCGTGTTATTCTTGGGTGGCACAGTTCATTGTGTAAGGTCCGAAGCTCATCCGTGTTGGGTATCGAGCTACATACTCTCGATAGTGCGTCAACCGCAGCATTCTCTTTACCGGGTCGGTAGATTGCATCAAAAGAAAAACAGGAGAGTTCTATTTTCCACCTCGCTATTTTATCATTTTTGATTTTGCTTGTTGTCCTGGTGTTAAACATAAATGCGACGGATTTTTGATCAGTAACCAGTCTAAAATGTTGTCCGATCAAATAGTGTCTCCACTTTCTGAGTGCTTCCACTATAGCATAAGCCTCTTTTTCGATTGCTGAGTGTCGCTGTTCTGAACGCGACGAGGTCCTTGAAAAAAAAGCGACCGGACGCCCGGATTGTCTTAGAGAGGCAGCAATTGCATAATCAGATGCATCTGTCTCCACCACCAGAGGAATAGTGGTGTCTATAGCCGTAATTGCTGCATTGGCTATATCCTTTTTAATATTCTTAAAGGCCTCCATTGCTGTGTGCGAGAGAGGGAAAGTGTCCGTTTGTACCAATGGGTGAATGTTGCTTGAAAAAGAAGCAACCCACTGTGAGTAATGTGCAAACATACCAAGGGCTCGTTTTAGGGCACACATATTATTAGGTATTGGCAGTTTTAGCAGCGGCTTCAATCGTTCTGGGTCTGGTGACATAGATCCTTTGCTTACGATATATCCTAGTAAATTAATGGTGTCTACGCTAAAAGTACATTTATCGTTATTTAGTGTGAGGTTGTATTTTTTATCGTCGCCATAAATCGTTTCAGATTACGATTATGGTCTGCATAGTTGTGTTCACATATTGTTACATTATCAATGTAGGCAAAAGTGCCCTCCAATTTTCATCGCTAATTATTTTATCCATAATTCGCAGAAAACTGGAAACACCATTCGTTACTCCAAATGGTATTCTTTTAAACTGGTAGAGGCGGCCATTTGCCTCAAAAGCCGTGTAGGGTCGATCGACTAGTTTGATAGCCACTTGGTGATAGGCAATTCTAAGGTCTAGTGTGCTGTACAGTTTATATTTAGCAATTTCGCTTATAATTTCATCTCTCCGTGGTAGTGGGTACGCATCCAGTAGAGTAAACCTATTTATTGTTTGAGAGTAATCAATTACTAGTCTTTTTTTGTTTTCGGAAGATGTTATTACTACTTGTGCCCTCACTCATTTCAATGATTCCTTCACCAAGCATTCTCGTAATCTCGGTTTTTATGAACTGTTTATCCTCAAGTGAGTAGCATCTAGATTTCATCGTTACAGGTTTGCAGTCTTGAGATAAATTATTAAAGAGAGATGGGTACTGAACATTGACTGCTGTTAAACCACAAATGCTAAGGGCTGGTTTGGGTCCCCCGAAGGGATTCTCAATACGAGAATAATGCTGAAGAAAATCGTGCCCCAGTATCACGTCACTGCAAAGGTTTTTCATTATCAAAAGTTTGATGTTTTTGTATGAAATATTTTTTTTAAGTAAATTGACCAGACAATATCCAATTACTTGTGATGATAAAGAAGCATTCGCCATAGACACACGAGTAGAACAAGAAAATATTTTCCAGTTATTAGCTGTTACAATATTAAAATTAATATAATTACTAGAACTGCTGGTGTCAATTAATGCATCAGTAGAAACGCCATTAATTTTAACCCGCATTATACTTTTCGAGAGAGAGTCTGGAGACGCAGCTGTTATAGTAGCTACCATGAGAGAGGCGATAGAATTTTTCGAAACATTATTTTTGGTAGACCTACACACCTTAGAAAAATGTCCCAACTTCTCACACTTGTGACAGCTAGCATCTCTAGCCGGACAAGAAAAACGAGGGTGTGTACTTAACCCACAAAAGTGGCATTTACGACCTGTGGAAGCAGCGGTGATAGGCAACTCTGAAAGGTTTGCAGTGCCCGGAATTTCCTGGTTAGGGAAAGAAGTCACAGAGAAGGGGTCCGGAGAAGAATGCACACAAGATGGGGCCGAATAACAAGAGGGTGTGTTGTTCAAAGCAGCACCGACCGTATCCGACTGCAGGTAGAACACCGACTTTTGGGGGGCAATTTCGTTCGTAAGCTGTTCTGAGGTCCAGACATTTGTTTTCGAGCAGTCTTTGTCTTACCTGCACATTTTGGAGTCCGTTAATAAAAGCATCCATAATTTGCTCGTCTCGAATGTCTTCGATAAACATTACCCGGGAATTACAGTCCTTGCTAAGAGTTCGTAATTCCTTTAAAAACTGATCCAAAGATTCGTCATTTTGTTGTCGCCGTGTAGCAAGTAAATATCGCGAAAATATTTCATTTCTGGGCTTTCGGTAAGTGGTGTGTAATGTTTCTATAGCCTCTTCATAAGTGTTGCAGTCCATAATAACTTCGTGTATCGTGTGAGATACATAGTTAGTAGTCCGAATTTGTTTATCGGTCGTAGTGGATTTTCTGCATGCAACGTTTGCAAAAAGTTTTCAAATGTCGCTCTCCAATGAGTCCAACGTTTTTCAGAGTTAGAAGTGTCAGGTTCCACGTCGAACCGTTGTGGGCGCATTAATTGTTCCATGTTGATTGTGTGCCGAATAAATTGTAATGACTAACGAGAACAGACGTAACTTGGGAAAGCTTTATTCGGCACACAATGTCGGTACAGTATTAGTGCTACTATTTATAAGCAGGAGAGTTCTCCAAAGGGGAGATAAGTCAGAGTAAGGAAAGTTATTCGTAATTATTCATTACACCCACCTTACTAAATCTTATTCTCGATTTAAATATTGTTTACTTGTCGGTTTGTAATTCATGTTACACTTTTCAAAATAGAATTAACGTTAACGTTTTATACAATACTTAACATTTTCTCGGACCTTCTAAACCTTACGAACTGTGCTGAAATAATAACGGTATTATTAACGAACCCATTTTAACATGGGAGGGTGAGGGCTTTGTTAAGTATAGTCTACTTTTACATGACAATTTAAATAAGAAAAGATACCGTAAAAATTGAACTTAACCTGAAAATCATATCTGAAAAATAGCACGGTCCTGAGATGTTTTGTTATCATCTAGCTGAATAATGGCATCATGTAAACGTAGGTTTGGTATGGATGGACAGAAGCGGTACGTTTTAGTGATCGAATGGGTTAAAGAATTTAGTAAAAAAACTTTTTTTTAAAGAATGTATACTGATAAGTCGTGAAGAGTGAACAGTAACAGTAATGTTAAGATGCGAATTCTAACAGTTAATCGATCAAAGAAAGTGAACGTAGTGGCTCCCATGTCCGGAATAATGGTAGTTGAGTGCGTAATAAAGAAAGTGACCTTACGGGCTATCGTACAAGCGTTGTAAACAATCGAATTAAAGGCTGCTATTGATGTGACGATGTCATGTGTTGGGAAATGATGTTGAAGCCTTTAAAATGTCACGAATGTTAGTAGTGATGGTTGTATGTACGAAAATATAATTTATGATAACAAATGATGATGTGAAAATGTGGAGTAATTGGAAGTAGGATTGTGTCGAACTTGGGAGTAGTCGATGGATGGTGCGATTTTGTATTGAGTTTGGTTAGAAGTTCCGGTATTTGCTTATTGATTCTGATAATCCAAAATGTGAATAGGTTTAGGGTGGAAAAGTAAGAAAATTTTAAGCGCAAACTCATTCTGTTATTCGTGTAATTTTTTTTATGAAAGGAGCTCTTCTTATTCAGTTTATGATATCTATGTTATAAATTGTGTGGATTGATGATTTTAAATTGAAATAATAATCGGTGTTGCGAATAATAGTTCCTTATTTATTATTATCTGCGGTGCATAATAGTTGTGTGACAGGAGTAAAATGTTAAGGTGAAAAGTAGTATGATACCCTCTGTTTGTACTACGTTTTTGGGAGAGTGAGCTGTAAGGGTCTAAAAAAGTTTTTAATGAGTGAAAGTCATATTAAATGAAAATTACGCGTGAAGTTGGTGAATGACATGGTGACTTGTGTAGCATATGAAGACTTTGTTTGTTTGTTTAGTGTGGTCGAAGTGGAAGGGGAAAACCACCCCAGACTTACCTGAAATGAATTCGGAAAGAAATATTCCACTCTATAATAAAAGGTCAACAGCTGGTGTTTTTTGTTTTTAAATCTTTATGACATCAAAATTTAATAATGATAATGTCTATATGAAAAATTAATATAATGGTGTAATTCTATGATTTTATATGAATATTTTAGTAATATATCTAGATAAATAGCGAGTGTGAACACTGGTGAAGCATGATTTTTTCTGTCATTTTTATATATACTAATGTACACCCTCCCTTCATCATTATTGTTAAAATATTTTTACTTTTTTAAAGATGTACGTTTAAAATTAAGGCTTAAAATTTAACGTTTCCAGTTGTCAGTACTTTATTTGAGTGTCTCGTCAAAATCTTTCGAGAAATTCACACTTTTATCAGTTTAAAGTCAAATGTGGAAAGAGGAACAAGTACATTAAAGGCGTTAAAGATCACCTGTTTCATTCACAAGTTCGAGGCGTTGAAATGTGATTCGTCAATCATATAGTTCGAGGCGTTGAAATGTGATTCGTCAATCATATAGTTCGAGGCGTTGAAATGTGATTCGTCAATCATATAGTTCGAGGCGTTGAAATGTGATTCGTCAATCATATAGTTCGAGGCGTTGAAATGTGATTCGTCAATCATATAGTTCGAGGCGTTGAAATGTGATTCGTCAATCATATAGTTCGAGGCGTTGAAATGTGATTCGTCAATCATATAGTTCGAGGCGTTGAAATGTGATTCGTCAATCATATAGTTCGAGGCGTTGAAATGTGATTCGTCAATCATATAGTTCGAGGCGTTGAAATGTGATTCGTCAATCATATAGTTCGAGGCGTTGAAATGTGATTCGTCAATCATATAGTTCGAGGCGTTGAAATGTGATTCGTCAATCATATAGTTCGAGGCGTTGAAATGTGATTCGTCAATCATATAGTTCGAGGCGTTGAAATGTGATTCGTCAATCATATAGTTCGAGGCGTTGAAATGTGATTCGTCAATCATATAGTTCGAGGCGTTGAAATGTGATTCGTCAATCATATAGTTCGAGGCGTTGAAATGTGATTCGTCAATCATATAGTTCGAGGCGTTGAAATGTGATTCGTCAATCATATAGTTCGTGGCGTTGAAATGTGATTCGTCAATCATATAGTTCGAGGCGTTGAAATGTGATTCGTCAATCATATAGTTCGAGGCGTTGAAATGTGATTCGTCAATCATATAGTTCGAGGCGTTGAAATGTGATTCGTCAATCATATAGTTCGAGGCGTTGAAATGTGATTCGTCAATCATATAGTTCGAGGCGTTGAAATGTGATTCGTCAATCATATAGTTCGAGGCGTTGAAATGTGATTCGTTAATCATATAGTTCCTGGTGTCATGGAGAGTTTCGAGTCTTAAAAACATCAGACTTCTCACCCAGAAATCCAACTGTGAGCGATCAGTCCCCAACTAGCATACGGGTAGCATTTAAATTGATAAAGCATGGCTGCAAATATTGTAAAATATCACGTGTGCCTTAAATATCGGAAAAGGGTTAATTAAATTAAAAACATTGTTTCTTTCTAAAATTCTTGATTTTGCTGAATTGAAAGCATGGGAAAGTTGTTTGATATTTATTCAGTGATTGTCTTATTAGTTTTATGTGGACTCCACGTGTGGTAGCATAGTTATCTTAGATAACGTTTTTAGTGGTGGTTGGACTTCATGAATGACTTGTTGACCAAAGTTGACGTACACAACTTTAATGTTATTTTATCCAATTCCACAATCATCACTATCGGCCGGGTCATAAGCTCCTAAGACTTTTCGATTCTTCCAAATGGCAAAGGAGAAGAGTAATTTCACCCAGTCACATGTACGATAAGTGTTTCTTGTTGACTCTCGTAAAAAAAACTGACTATTATAAAATCTCTCTCTCTAACTTAACACATGATCTCTTTCGACCATTCACAATTTTATATCTTTTAAGTGAATGACATGATGGGGTATTCTCACTAGACAAGCATCCGGTTTCCACCGAAGGAGGAAGTTTTTAAGGAATATCAGATCAACAGGTATAGCTCGGTCAGGAGATAAGACATACAACGCCTGGTATTTCCAAACGGTTCCCGATCTGATAATGGCCAGGCTCAACGCCGCTTAACGAAAACCAGTGTGCTACCGTAATATTGAGAAAAAGGATTATTAATTAAAAGCATTAACTATTATTTTCATAAAATTCTCGAACATTTGCCAAATCACTAAATCATATATTACTTACCAATTTTATAATTTTTTATTTCAAAGAATATATCTGTGTCTGATTGTACCGGAGCTTTCGGTACGTCACCGACTGTCATCTCCTGTAGAATCCTTCTAGCTACACTATTTTTCAAAGGATGGCATTTGCTTGTATTTTTTTTTCAGATTTTTCTCCCAGAGCGAAGTTTTGGATAATGTTCGTTCAAGCTTTCTTGTTCTTGGTGGAATATATGCTGCGATGCAACTGATAGGAACCATTATGATCTGTAATCCCCCACCTGTCGAAGAAGCAAGTGTTCAGGTAAGTGGCGTTTGCGTGTCTTAATAAACGTTACTTTCAAAATTCATTTGACATCAATAACTATTTAGCACATGTATCTTTTATTATAACAAATGTGAGATAATCAACGTTTGTTTCTGATGTGATCGTGTCGGTTATTGAATGATGCTTGAGTGGGTGTAACTTTGAATATATGAATGTGATTTAACAAACAAAAATATGAGAAAGAATTTGACTGAGAAAACTTAGTGTGGTAAAAAAATTATTTATTTACTTTTTACAATTGGAAGGAAATGATTTACTAATTAATTGGCATTTATAGTGGGAGCTGAAACGATAACGTCATCACAAAATGGCTGTTTCTTGTTGGAAGCTAAGAGGGCATAACTCGCAATTTCGCAAGGGAAATAACTCCACGTTATCTCCCTTTAATACGTCCATTCTGAATGTCTCATTTTTCTAGCTTGAATGCTTCTAGCTGACACCCCCTTTTGAACTTTGCGTTTTCTTGACGTGCATTGGATTCAAACGATTTTGTATGCGAACAGACCTTGGTAATGTCTTCATTTGGGTTCGAGGTTGTTTCTTTTGGATGACTGGGTACGTTGTTGAAGCAAATCGAATGTGTCCAACAGCATCTTCAATGGAGAAAATATTTTCCCTTTCATGTCGGTCTTTGTGAGGTGTGAGGGTCGCAACTGGTTTGCGTGTCGAACCCAAACAGAAGACTGCACATTCACATCATAAATGACATTTCCGCTTTTGCGCAGAATGTAACCCTGTCTTCACTTTTGATTACCATTCCGATAGTCACGTGCTAAGACTTTCTGTCCCGGTTTGAAAGTGCGATTTACTGCACCATGATGGCGGTTGAACTGCCGCTCCATCGGTAAGTTTCTCTGGTGAGAAGTTTGTGCAGCTGGACGAATGTCATCCATTGGTAAACGTACTTTCCGGTTCAATAAAGTACCATATATATATATATATATATATATATATATATATATATATATATATATATATATATATATATATATATATATATATATATATTATCCAGGCAAAGTAAACATCCACAGGATAGGAATCCAAAGAATTTCAACCGGGCTTATAAAAAGTGTTCAATGTCAAATAGAGCTTTTATATATGACTAGCGGGGCTACCCGGCGTTGCTCGGGGTCATAAAAACATATATTTGAAGAAAGATCGTGTGTGTAACATCTTTATATTCAAACTTCTATGTCCGCCCCCTCTCTCTATAGCCGTCTCTTTATCTGCTACCTTTCTCTTCCCTGGTCGCCCCATTTCGCCGCTACTTTCTAATTTTGCCTTTTGCAAAAGCTGTTTCTTCCCCACCATTTCTCTTATTGCCCAGGGTAATAGTATGACATATTTCTATAAAAAGTAACACCTCTATCTGCGCCTTCTATATAGGTACTTATCTCCACCCCGGTGTTCATACTATATACGTATCTATCATCACCCCGGTGCGCATACTATATACGTACCTATCGCCGCCCCAGTGCACATACTATATACGTACTTATCGCCGCCCTGGTGCAGATACTATTTAAGTACCTATCGCCGCCCCGTTGCGAATGCTAAATAGTACCTATCGTTGCCCCGGTGTGAATGCTAAATACATACCTATTGCGCCCCGGTGTGCATGCTACATAAGTACCTATCGCTGCCCTAGTGCGAATACTAAAGACATACCAATTGCGCCCCGGTGTGCATGCTACATAAGTACCTATCGCTGCCCTAGTGCGAATAATTAATATGTACATATTGCCACTTTGGTGTGAATGCTAAATACGTACCTATCGCCGGCCCAGTGCAGATGCTAAATACGTACCTATAGCCGCCCTGGTGCGAATGCTAAATACGTACCTATAGCCACCTCGGTGCGAATGCTAAATACGTACCTATCACCACCACGGTGCGAATGCGAAATACATACCTTTCGCCGCCCCGGTGCGCGTGCTATATATGTATAGATCGCCGCCGCAAAGCGCATGCTATGTACGTACTTATTGCTGCCCATGTGTAGATGCTATATACGTAGCTATCGCCGCCCTGGTGTGGAAGCTAAATATGTACATATCGCCGCCCCGGTGCGAATGCTAAATACATACCTATCGCCGCCCCGGTGTGAATTCTAAATACGTACCTATCGCCGCCTTGGTGTGAATTCTAAATACGTACCTATCGCCGCCCCGGTGCGAGAGCTAAATACGTACATATCGCCACCCCGGTGCGAATGCTAAATACATACCTATCGCTGCCCCGGTGTGAATGCTAAATACATACCTACTGCTGCCCCGGTGTGAATTTTAAATATGTACCTTTCGCCGCCCCGTGTGAATTTTAAATATGTACCTTTTGCCGCCCCGTGTTAATTTTAAATATGTACCTTTTGCCGCCCCTGTGCGCGTGCTATATACGTACCTATCGCCGCCCCGGTGCGCGTGCTATATATGAACCGATCGCTGCCTCAGTGCGCATGCTAAATACATACCTATCACTGCCCCGGTGCGCATACTATATACGTACTTATTACCGCCCTTGTGCACATGCTATATAAGTACCTATCACCACCGCTGAATGCTAAATACGTACATATCGCCGCCCCTAAATTTGGGCAACCCCCTAAAAAGTTCGGCCTGATCCCTAAAATTTTCCCCGACCCCTAAATCTCTCCAGCCCCCTAATTTTTCACTCTCCCCCAACCATGAGAAATATTTTGACTTCAAAACAAAAAAAAACAAAAAAATTTGGCCTGACCCCTAAAAAGTTCCGCCTGACCCCTAAAATTTTCCCCTATCCCTAAATCTCTCCAGCCCCCTAATTTTTCACTCTCCCCCAACCATGAGAAATATTTTGAGTTCAAAACCCCAAAAAAGAAAAAAATTTGGCCTGACCCCTAAAAAGTTCCGCCTGACCCCTAAAATTTTCCCCGACCCCTAAATCTCTCCAGCCCCCTAATTTTTCACTCTCCCCCAACCATGAGAAATATTTTGAGTTCAAAACAAAAAAAAAGAAAAAAATTTGGCCTGACCCCTACAAAGTTCCGCCTGACCCCTAAAATTTCCCCGACCCCTGAATCTCTCCAGCCCCCTAATTTTTCACTCTCCCCCAACGATGAGCAATATTTTGCCTTCAAAACAAAAAAAAAACAAAAAAAATTGGCCTGACCCCTAAAAAGTTCCGCCTGACCCCTAAAATTTTCCCCGATCCCTAAATCTCTCTAGCCCCCTTAATTTTTCACTCTCCCCCAACCATGAGAAATATTTTGACTTCAAAACAAAAAAATTGGGCCTGACCCCTAAAAAGTTCGGCCTGATCCTTTAAATTTTCCCCGACCCCTAAATCTCTCCAGCCCTCTAATTTTTCACTCTCCCCCAACCATGAGAAATATTTTGACTTCAAAACAAAAAAAAACAAAAAAATTTGGCCTGACCCCTAAAAAGTTCCGCCTGACCCCTAAAATTTTCCCCGATCCCTAAATCTCTCTAGCCCCCTTAATTTTTCACTCTCCCCCAACCATGAGAAATATTTTGACTTCAAAACAAAAAAAAACAAAAAAATTTGGCCTGACCCCTAAAAAGTTCGTCCTGACCCCTAAAATTTTCCCCGACCCCTAAATCTCTCCAGCCCTCTAATTTTTCACTCTCCCCCAACCATGAGAAATATTTTGACTTCAAAACAAAAAAAAACAAAAAAATTTGGCCTGACCCCTAAAAAGTTCCGCCTGACCCCTAAAATTTTCCCCGATCCCTAAATCTCTCTAGCCCCCTTAATTTTTCACTCTCCCCCAACCATGAGAAATATTTTCAGTTCAAAACCAAAAAAAACAAAAAAATTTGGCCTGACCCCTAAAAAGTGCGTCCTGACCCCTAAAATTTTCCCCGACCCCTAAATCTCTCCAGCCCCCTAATTTTTCACTCTCCCCCAACCATGAGATATATTTTGACTTCAAAACAAAAAAAAACAAAAAAATTTGGCCTGACCCCTAAAAAGTTCGTCCTGACCCCTAAAATTTTCCCCGACCCCTAAATCTCTCCAGCCCCCTAATTTTTCACTCTCCCCCAACCATGAGATATATTTTGACTTCAAAACAAACAAAAAACAAAAAAATTTGGCCTGACCCCTAAAAAGTGCGTCCTGACCCCTAAAATTTTCCTTGACCCTCAATCTCTCCAGCCCCCTTATTTTTCACTCTCCCCCAACCATGAGAAATATTTTCAGTTCAAAACCAAAAAAAAGAAAAAAATTTGGCCTGACCCCTAAAAAGTTCCGCCTGACCCCTAAAATTTTCCCCGACCCCTCATTCTCTCCAGCCCCCCATCCCAACTAATTTTTAACTCTCCCCTAACCCTGAGAAATATTTTGACTTCAATACAAAAAAAAAAAAAAAAATTTGGCCTGACCCCTAAAAAGTTCGGCCTGCCCCCTAAAAAGTTCGGGCTGACCCCTAAAATTTTCCCCGACCACTCAATCTCTCACGCCCCCTCCCCTCCCAACCAATATTTCACTCTCCTTCAACCCTGAGAAATATTTTAAGTGAAAACAATGGCGGAGCATAATTATTTCTCGTCTTACTTTACTTATTGACACGTTATTTAACATGTGTACAAATATTAGTGAAAACAATGGCGGAGCATAATTATTTCTCTTCTTACTTTACTTATTGAGACGTTATTTAATATGTATACAAATATTAGTGTAAACAATGGCGGAGCATAATTATTTCTCGTCTTACTTTACTTATTGAGACGTTATTTAACATGTATACAAATATTAGTGAAAACAATGGTCGAGCATAATTATTTCTCGTCTTACTTTACTTATTGACACGTTATTTAACATGTGTACAAATATTAGTGAAAACAATGGCGGAGCATAATTATTTCTCTTCTTACTTTACTTATTAGGACGTTATTTAACATGTATACAAATATTAGTGTAAACAATGGCGGAGCATAATTATTTCTCGTCTTACTTTACTTATTGACACGTTATTTAACATGTGTACAAATATTAGTGTAAACAATGGCGGAGCATAATTATTTCTCTTCCTACTTTACTTATTGAGACGTTATTTAACATGTATACAAATATTAGTGAACACAATGGCGGAGCATAATTATTTCTCGTCTTACTTTACTTATTGACACGTTATTTAACATGTATACAAATATTAGTGAACACAATGGCGGAGCATAATTATTTCTCTTCTTTCTTTACTTATTGACACGTTATTTAACATGTATACAAATATTAGTGAAAACAATGGCGGAGCATAATTTTTCTCTTCTTATTTTACTTATTTAGACGTTATTTAATATGTATACAAATATTAGTGAAAACAATGGTGGTGCATAATTATTTATTACTTTAATTTCACTGATAATACACTAACTTCACACCTTTCAAAAAGGAGGAGGTAATACCTGGGAGGATGGTATCATGTCAACAGAAGAAATGCGGTTAGTATAAGCAACTCTTGCTTCACTATAAACTCATGTTCAAAAAAGTGCCGTTATTGATTAAACAACACTTGCGTCACTATAAACGCATGTTTCAAAAAATGCCGTTAGTAGTTAAGCAACCCTTGCTTCACTATAAACTCATGTTCAAAAAGTGCCGTTAGGGATTTCCTCTGACGTCATTTTCTGTTAAAAGCGTGACGATGATAGCATTGTTTTTTTCTCAAATTAGTACTAAACAAGTGATGGAATAAGCCCCCCCCCCCCCGAAGAGTCAAATTTTATTTCCGACACTCCCCCCTCCCATAATTTCGCCTGACGCGCCGCTCCCCCAAATTTGGCGAATGCCGACACTCTCCCCCCCCCTAATTTGACCTGAAGCAGTCACATCGCCGCACTATAACCCACAACTCTCAAAAAAGGAGGAGGTAATGCCTAGGAGGGTGGTATCATAACAACAGAACGGGCGTAGGGGAGGAAGGGAAGGTAGAAAGGGTGGGAGTGAGAGGGAAAGAAGAGTTTTAGTGTTAGGGATTTTCTTCCCTACACTCTTTTCCTCTGACGTCATTTCCTGTTAAATAAAAGCGTGACTTTGCATATTTCTAAAATTATACATGATAGCATTGTTTTTTCTCAAATTAGTACTAAACAACGTTGAAAATCGAGGAAAAAACCACACCCCCATTGGAGAAAAGTGCTCAGTCGAACCCCAAAGAGTCAATTTCTATTTCCGGTTCTGAGATATTACACGTCCCGGGGCTGGCCGGTCGTGATGATGTCACCCGCGTGACTGTTTGTTGGGTCCTCTCGGAGGAGTATCTGGACATACAAACAGACAGACAAACAGACAAACATACAGACAAGTGCCCTTTATATAGGAGATTATTTTTTAAAAATTTACACAGACATGTACAAAATCTGAAACACTAGCATGTCGATGTTATCGATCAACAGCTGTTATAAACTGAGATCTCATAAGGCAGAGTTAAAATCCGATCTTAGATACATAAATACAAAGAGAGGGGGAGAAATAAAAAAAATGTTCTCTTTCTCTTTCTTCCATTTTATATTTTATATATTTTGACTTCGTATTATATTATATTTTTGATTTTTAACGGTCCCAATTCAAACAACGTGATTTTCCTAATTTTAATTTTAAGTTTCTTTTCTTTTCTCCCCATTTCATTCTTTCTAAATATGATCTAAGGTTTTACTCTGCCTTATGAGATCTCAGTTTATAACAGCTGTTGATCGATAACATCGACATGACGCACACATGAAAATGTATTTAAGTAACATATTTTTGAAAATCAGCACATGGTGCAATTTAAATAAAAAATCATTTATTTAATTTTTTTGC
Source organism: Sepiola atlantica (assembly GCA_963556195.1). NCBI lineage: Eukaryota > Metazoa > Mollusca > Cephalopoda > Sepiida > Sepiolidae > Sepiola > Sepiola atlantica. Next base: position 63,607,129 of record OY744537.1, on the reverse strand, counting down.
AAGCTTTCAGGCGAGACTGTCTTATAGTTTTTTCTTTTCTTCTTCTTCTTCCTTATTTTGATGGTATTTTTACGGTTAGCACTGTAGTCAACAATAAAAATAAGGTTCATAGCTTCGGCCGTGGTACTTTTTCTCTTTTGGAGTGAGAAAAATAATAATGTATTTATTTCTTGTTAAAACTTAGCACAGTGCCGGAATAGAAATAATAAAACCACTGACTTTAGCGTTGTTTTCTTCGTAAGAGAAATAACTTTGTCTAAAAAAAATCCAACTTACGAGATTTTTTTTCTTGGTTTCGGTGTTTACAAGTTCTTAAATAATATCTCTTAATGTACCTCGTCGCGAGTTGTTGTGGAAGAAGACACGAACTTGGGATTAAGTGAAGCAAAGTTTTATTTACTCCTCCCCAGGAGTTAGGCACAAGGCCAGTTTTATCTTACTCCCACAAGTAAGATGTGATCCAAGATCGGGTTGGGAAAGTGGGGTTTGAAAAGCCAGCGCTCGAGAGGTGAGCACTCTGGCCATTTAAAAATTGCCTGGGCAGCCCCGTCGGCATTCCCCGGTAGGGGCGCCTGAGACAGCAAGCAATAAACTTACTCCTCCCCAAAGAGGGGAGGCAAAGTCTGGGAGGGTGCACCTCCTAAAACTGCACAGGACCGGCAACCCCCAATACCGGCATAAATCCAGACCCAAAGGCCAGGACAATACCAGTCTATTAGGTGAAGCAAAGTATATTGAAGAAAGTATAAATACAATATATAAAGAGAGTGGTCTGACAGCCAGTATTAGACTGGAGTAGTTCCAACACCGAGATGCATGTGCCCCCGTTATTTATTAAAGAGTAGACACGAAAGTAGCATTGACTCAAAATATATTATGTATTATTCACATGAAAAAATATGTTTCTAATTATATTTTATAATGCAGCTGATAGTAATTTCCTTAGATTTAGCTAGATTTCTCTAATTATAATGATATATTTTATAGTTAATAGAATCGTTATATTATATATATATACCAATTCTATTAATTATATATATATATATATATATATATATATATATATATATATATATATATATATATTAGTCCTATCCTTTGGAATTATATAAAGCTCGCTTATATGGGTTCGTGTTTTTTTTATTAGTGTTGTATATACTAATAATGAATCTATATGAATTTAGTTATGCGTATATGTTTATATATTTGTATGTACAGGATTCACTCCTCCACAGATTATCATGAATTTGGGAATACAGCTGCTAGGCGTGACGGTGGGTAATGTGGGCAATATTTAGTTGAGGGGTGGAAGCCGTTCGTGAAAATTAACATAACTCCGATTTTGATGAAATTAATTTAATGAAATTAATAAATATTCCCCAAATTTCAGTTTCTTTGGGGTATTTTAAAGGCTTTAGGGGGCATAGGCACAACCTCCCATTTGAAAATTCAAATATTTCAGATTTGTATTAAATGTACCATTTAACATCATGTAATGGATTTTGATCAAAATTAGAATAAGGATTCTAGACATAAAGTTTCTTAACATTATATTTTGATTATAATCGTTTAAAGGGGACATAAAAATGGTGCAGAAGTGTTCTGTTCGGGGAATTAATGTCACCTGTTCTGGGACGGGAATTTTTTTAGTTAGGATATATATTGATATTTGTAAAAGATATTTCAGGGTAACACTTATTTATCAAATGAATCTACACGAACGGCAAAAGAAAATATAATGATTACGGAATAAGACCAGCGGATGCTGAAGCAAAACAAAACGTGAGGCGACATTCCGACCAAACTACTATAAGTTATTACTATAAGTTATTACTATAAGTTATTACTATAAGTTATACTATAAGTTATTAATTGGAGACAAAGTAGTGGTTAAACAATGAAAGCAAAATAAAAACATGCCCCCTTTTAATCTAACATATCGTCAAGACAAAAAATAGGACTATAATAGCTGCCGTGTCAGTCAGCCGTAATAAAATTACCAGAAATTGTTCACAATTTAAAATATTACAGCACTAACATATGATAATCAAATAGATGAATCCCCAGAACTAGTTATAAATGATGAAAATAGAGATGATCTGCATCTTTGACTGTACGCAAGTATCTCCTTCAAAAAAGAGCAGCTTTAAGATTAGCAGATTACGGAGTAAGTAGATATATCTTTCATAGACTAAATAAACTATTTTTAATTTATTGTAACTTTTCATTAAGAGATAATTGGTTTCAGGACTAGATAGCGATATTGTCGCGTTTTTTGTACTCTCTTGTACGTATTGTACTGTAATCAGAATTAAGAAAAAACACAGGAATTACAGACTATAACATAGTTGTATGGTCAGTTGGAAAGAAGTAAAGTAATATTGTCCACTGCTTTACTAACTCAATGTTTGAGAAGTAAGGAGACTCTTAAATGAACACTCGGATATCTATGTATCTCATAAAGAAATCAAGTGTTAGCCCCCAGGAATGGGCCCTTTGATTTCTGAGAACTTAGTGAAGTAAAATGAAAAAAAAATCCATATATATATATATATATATATATATATATATAACTCAATGTCTGTGTGCGATGTTTGTGTGTTCGCTACAGAAAAAAGGTTAGAGAATCTACATAAAATCTAAAAATGTATTCTTATGTAAAATTTACCAGGGAAGACAATGTAAGTGTTCCCGAATCTCTAAGTGCACCTTTAAAGGGGATATAGGGGCATTACCCCTTTAAAACCTCAAATATATGCTATTTTTATGAAATTTAAAATAGACAATGGAAGTGGTCCCAAATTTCTAAGTCCTCTCCTAACCTAAGGAGCTATGGTGGCCGAAACTCGTTTAAAACTTCAAATGTATCGTATTTTGATGAAATTTATACCATATGTATAACGATTCCCGGGAAAGACAATGGAAGTTGTCCCGAATCTCTACGTTACCCTCTATGTGCCGAATATCTATGTGGGCCCCCACTTCTAAGTAACCCTGGTTATTTTTAAATAAAATAATATAAAATCAAACAATATATTTTTCCTTTTTTAACATTATAAAATATAAGTTAAGAATTTTGGTATATGTAACACGCAACACCTCCTCCCTCTATCGTTTATTGGCCGCCTTTCTTTCTTTCTTTCTTTCTTTCTTTCTTTCTTTCTCTCTCTCTCTCTCTCTCTCTCTCTCTTCACATATATATATATATATATATATATATATATATATAAAGAGGTGTACTAAAAGCGAACTTTTAGGAAAGGTAAAACCCTATTGTGAAGAGTATACAGCTCAATATCCAGGATAGAGCAGGTAGAAATGAAGGAGAGTGGAAAGGAATTAGAGAAAGCAAAAGCCAAATCAAAATTCAATTCAAAAGTTCAAAGCAAGGTATATTCCGCAAAAAGGCAATTTATTCAAGTTAAATTTTCCTTAAGCCAGGCTTTTCAAAGATCAAAATATTATCATCAGAGGAAGTCGCTGGGATAGATAAGTTGGCAATGGCCAAGATTTAAAATTTGAAAAAATGAAATAAAATAAAAGTTCCCTACAACTTTTATTTTATTTCATTTTTTCAAATTTTAATTCTTGGCCATTGCCAACTTATCTATCCCAGCGACTTCCTCTGATGATAAGATTTTGATCTTTGAAAAGCCTGGCTTAAGGAAAATTTAACTTGAATAAATTGCCTTTTTGCGGAATATACCTTGCTTTGAACTTTTGAATTGAATTTTGATTTGGCTTTTGCTTTCTCTAATTCCTTTCCACTCTCCTTCATTATATATATATATATATATATATATATATATATATATATATATATATATATATATATATATATATATATATATATATATATAGTAAGCTATGAAAATATATTTATGGCAGTTAAGCTACACAGAGGCCCCCGCGTTTCATCCCGGGGGGATCTTCAGGCTAAAATGCATGGAGTTATTTTTGCCGGGTGTGTTTATATACACGGCTAGCTAGTTAACCAATCAGATTCTTTGTTGTTCTCTCAGCCAATCGTTCGGCTTCCCGCGAACAAAGATCTTGTTAGTGTTACTTCTTATATCCTGTTCTATTGTTCTGTTTTCTATAGATTAGCCTATATATTTTTCCTTTGTTATATCAATACAATGGATGAATTTATTTTAACACGTGGTTCCTTGTATTTCTATTTTAGATTTTAATTTTTAAATTGTGAAGTTTTTGTTAAGTTATTTTTTACTTATTTATTTATTTATTTATCGTTAGCCTAAGGTAAATTTATTTCTGTGTAAGCAGCTTTTTGCTATCTCACTCCTACAATTTAATAGATTATAATCCCAATCATAGTTCCACCGTCATTTAAAGAACTTTTGTCAGAATTGTTTGCGAACACACATTTTTATTTGTATATATATATATATATATATATATATATATATATATATATATATATATATATATATATATATATATATTATTTATGTCGTTTTTTTTTTGTTTTGTTTTTTGTTAAGGTTGCAACATCTCGTCAATCTGTAGCCGGGGAAGTGAATGAAGTATACACTGTAACTTCAAGCAATGAGATATTGGCAACCCCTAGAAAAGAATCTACGATTTCTTTTGACGAAACGGTACTAAATAACGAGAAAAGTAAATCTTCCATCAGTAAGGAACGTTCCAGGTAATTAATAGTTATTAATGTTTACAGTTTTTAATTGATATAAACGCAGTTCAGCATCCCATGTGTAACTATACCATGACACGTTGGTTTATTGTGGTAAAACGTCTTTCCTGTTTCTGCTGGTCGGGACCCCGCCTTGCGTCGCAGTGGTTCCTCTTTCTCGGCTGCGGGGCTCATTGTTGAATTATATCGATCTCACCAATTATTTGAATATGCAAAAACAGTATTATTCGGACAGATTTAAAAGTTGGACCTAAATAGCATTTAAGCTTAAAAATCAAACTTTTATTATGATTAGCCAATTTTTATTTTTTATTGTTGCACCATGTTATTGACTATAAACCAAGGTACTTGGCTACACTTTATTTAAGAAAACAAATACTTAATCTGGTTCGGCAGTTTGCTAATATGGAGACATTCTTAAATAAACACTTAAAAAGAAAAATCATAGTTAGCATTCCTTATTTGCTTTTTTAGCTTAGATACTAAAACTAACAAAAAAAGGCGTGGTTATAGAAATATTAAAAGAACAAATTTGAACATAATGGATCCCGAGCAACGCCGGTGCAGTACAGCTAGTACAAATGTATAATTGTTATTGTATTTGAAAATACATTTTGTCTTCAATGTTTAGAAGAGAGATAGAGAGACAAAGAGAGAGAGAGGGGGGGGGGTAGCATAACTTCTATCGGGTGCATGTTTTCTTTCAACCTTTTGCTAACACTGCAATTACATTGTCTCGCAATAACTCGTTACCCTAATCTGTCTCTGTGTGCCCAGAGATATTACATATATAAAAGACATTACACCTACGCACTTTAGAGCATGGACATCCCCTTATATGATGCACGTTCTTCACATCATGTTTGACCTCTTATCCACATGACAACCATTTCCGATTTTGAAGGTTTATTTTCTAATTTAGTCCAAGTCTGGCACAAAAAAAGTTGTAGTACAATATTACATTCTTAGCTCCATTTCCCAACTATATTAAACCTATTTTCCCACTTAATGGGTTTTCCTCATGAAAAAAAAACAAAGAAACAGATTACCAAAATTTATGTTTAGGCAGCCAACATTTTCTTCTGTAAGTTATCTTCATTTTAGAGATTATTGTGACGCTGCTCAAAGGCCACAAACAATTTATAAAATATCCATGAAAACACATCACAAAACAATTTCCTTCTTTTATCTCACCGTAAATCATTGTTCTTTAAATATATATTAACCATTTCGTACATTTTAGTCATCGGAAGGTTTCATTATTTTTTTTAAATTATTATTTTTCTTATCTTTCTCGTTTTTGCTGGAGATGGGGCATTCTACCGGATGCCAGACATTCACCGGCTATTTCAGACACTCCAGTATAGAGATCTTTTAAAGATTCTAATCGTCCCTTTAAGTGTGGAAAAATGTTTTCTTTTAAGTCATTAAATTCATTTTGATTTCATAAAAGGAATTTCTATGTCATCTATTTTTTGCTAAACAAAGCATTTTCCGGGTTTTGTATTCTCCCCATGTAAGCATATACAATAGATCTCCGATACGACCACCGACTCCTTACATTCCTGGATATCAGTAAACCGTCTTATACTTTAATATCAAATATTTCAGACTCTCGCATTCCCGTATAAACATTATATCCTTCCACACAAACTCCATAAGTGATATCGGATAAACTAATCGAACTTGTCGGCCGAACTTATGTCTCCAAATCGGAAGTTGACATTTTGACGGATTTCTATCACTTGAAGAAAAATATCTACTGCGCATTGTTTCGCAGCGAATCAGATAGTTTGGTGCTTTTAAAAACGTTCCAGAATATTCTCCAAGATATCATTTTCTCTAGCGCTAAAAATATCCGCTCGTTTAAGTAATATTTGACACTGTCGTCACAATGGAATCTACGCAAGATCCAGTAATTCATTCTGGCTATTTGAAATCCTATCTTCAGACAACAACAAGAATTTCGAATATTTACAACTAGTTTGCAAATCAACGATAATAAGTGAACGACCTGTATTATCGACAGTAGCTTAAAAGCGAAACAAAAGAACCTTTGTATTCCTTATCTCTTACTCTCGACAAATCGTCTCAACTAGAAACGCGCTAATATCCTTCACTGCTTACTCAAAGCTAATTCACGACTGCTACTAGAAGCATTCCCACTTACTCTGGAAATGGGAGACTATCATACATCTTGGATAATTACCAAACCTCAGTAAAAGAAGTCGATTTATCTATTGAACGAACCACACATCAATCTTCCAACACATTTTCCAGCGAACAATTATTCTAACTCAGCAAATACAGCTTTACTGTACGTCAACTGTGACAAACTACGAATTTCGTTTGTTTGAATCTTTTTAAAAGCTTTTGTTTTAGTTCTTCACGGCTAAGTTTACGTGGATTTTAAAATCCATTTCCTGATGGAAATCCCCCCCCCCCGCAACAAACTTATAAAAATATAACTTAATTTAAATAAACGTCTTTTAAAAATTATTTTATATAAAAAACTTTCTCTCTTAAGTAATTTTCTGTCCGTTTTTTTATAATAGCAATCAATAAAAGAAAAACGTTTCCCCATAAACACATTTTTCCAGAAACGCAATAGTAAAAACATTACTTTCCATAATAACATTCCTATCATTAAAGCCGTTTCATACAATTAAAAGCAAATGAAAATAATGCAATTACATTTGACTTTCAATGCAATCTCATAAACATCGCAATAAGGAAACGAAAACTGTCATCCTATGAAGTAATAGAACGCTCTTCATTTCTCCACTCATTCATTCACTACCACTACTGCTTATTATTCTATTCCACCATTATGCTTATGTATGTGTCCTTCTTTATAGCAATCAAAAACGGTTCAAATATGTACCTTTATTTCACCATACGTATTTTCAATTAATAAGTCATCTCCGTATCTTGTTCTGAACAAAATCTTCCGATATTTTAATAAAAATTCTAAAAATTATATATATATATATATATATGTATATATATATATATATATATATATACAGGGTGATTCATAAGTCACTTAGCTATTTATTTTTGAAATTCTAAAGTTAAAAAATACGGTAATCCAAAACAAAAAGTTTATTCAACAAATTCATTTATGGGAGTTTAAAATTACAGCAAATTTTCAAAATTTCCACCAACGTTCTGCATGCATAGCTCCATTCTTTTTTTGCAATGAATTTACGACTCTTTGTAGCATATTTGATTGATTATGAAATAAATATATATAGAAACAAATATATAAACGAACAAATTTAAAATAACAAATAGCAGTAATTAGAGAGTAAGATAACAATTATCAAAAGTTTGTGCTTCATATGGTAATCATTTTAAATAGCTAAGTGAAGTGACTTATGAATCACCCTGTATATATATATATATATATATATATATATATATATATATATATATATATATATATATATATATATATATATATAAATGATACTAACACTCTGATAATCCTGTTTTCTTGTTTTCATATTGAATGTTTTAGATAGTAGGGAGATAAAGTAGTTCGAAGAGGGATGCGTAGAGGAAGAGAGAGGAGAGAGAGAGCATGTATAAAACACTCATTTCACTCCACTCCAATCGGTTGCCAAATCCTAACTAACTTCCTCTAATATTTAAAGCTATTGTTTTTTTTATCGCCTATATCAACCACTCACGTCTATATTGCCCCACTCCCATCGATCACTAAATAAAATTAAACCGACTTCCACTGATAAGTTGGCTTTTTATTCGCAAGTCGGTTAATGAGACTGTTGACATCAGCTGCAGCCGTTTATTTAGGTTCAATGTTGCCCAAAACAATTTTATAATGATGATTTTATTTAGTAGATATCCAAAAGTAAAGTTTATTCTATGCCTACAGTTTGTAGCAATTTTGCTTCTTTGGTTTAGTAGATTTGTTTGTATCTTTAAATTTTAAAATTTCTAGATTCTCACTTCGATATAATCTACTCGGATCATCTGAATATCTACATATCTTAGCTGATCTTAAGATTTTTTATTTAATTACAGGAGACAATTATTTATCCGTAGGTTCCCCGAAATAATTAAATAGTGATGTACTATAACTTTTTATTATCAAATGTATTTTTGTGATTATAATATCTTTTTTTTGTAATTCTAGTGTAGTTTCCTCTTTTGTTATTAAGCATTCAATGGTGGACAATTATGGTTTTCGACAAAATAATTTAATTTGTAAATATTATAAATGCGAAAGTCTTTAAAAATAAAAAAAATAATGCACCTAAAATATATTTATTGAGATGTATAAATAGTAAAGAAATGAAATTGCAAATAAGTAATCCTGGAAAGCATTACTGGATGAATGGAGATTGTTTATAGTTTTCACCGCTGAGCTTTCTAATGTTACAATTAGATATTTTGATATCCATCCCAAACAACGCTTGGCAACCCTACTAATACAAAATATATCTCTTTATTTTTTCAAATCTTGTTTTTTTTTCTTGAATGAATATGTGAATGTTCAAAATATTAATCTTCCATTTTGTTTTGTTTTAAATACAGAACTACATCTGTGATCAGTATTAGTCGAGATCAGACTCCATTAGCGATGTTGAAAACGAAAAGCTTTTACATGCTGTGGCTACTGTTTGTTGCAAATGGCCAAAGTATGGTGCTCGTCTCCACACTCTACAAGGTAGAGTATTCTTTCATGTATTTTTATTGTCTCTTGTCTTGAGTCATCTTTCAATTGATGGTGAAACGTGTTTTTTTCTAATGGTTGATTGTAAATGCGGCACTCAACGATGATGCATGTCAAATTTGATGGAATTCTGTTGATTAGGTTTGGATCCTATAAGGTGTTTTAATATAGCAGTAGTAGTAGTACTAATATCGGTAGTAGTATTAACAGTTTAGCCCCATCCCTATGTCACACCAGGCACCATGAGGATGCTCAATGCCAAATCAATTGCAATTCCATCGAGTAGGTTTGGAGGCTATAAAAAGAAGACAGAAACATGTTCAATAATAATATATGCTAGACTCACAGGTGTCTGGACGGTTCGTCTAGTAGACGATCCATGACACTAAGGTTCGTCTAGATAAAACGTTATAAAGGATCTCTTTCTCCTATTCTATATCTGGTTCGATGGATGACATTAGTGTACACGTTTATTCCCACCTCTGTTTTAATGGATTACACTGGAAAACAAACCAACAAACAAGCATACAAGATACACATAGTTTTAGTATTACACTAGCGGCCAGCTTCATCTAGTAGACGAACAATGACCATTTGTGTCTTGGATCGTTTAGATAAAACATCATAAATGATCTCTTCCTCCCTTTCTCTCTCTCTCAAGTGTGATAGATGACGTCATACATTACAGTTGTCATCTACTGTGTACGGTTATGTCACTTCTGTTTTAATGGATGGGTCAGTCAGTGTGCACTGGAACCAACAAGGAAGATAAACAAGATCCTCACAGTTTTAGTAGTATCTATATACTAGATTAGCAAAATATTGAATATTGTCACCCAGAGAATCGAAGAATGCACACGTACCTACCCGACTAGCAACAAAATCCCACCCCTTCTCTGTAAAGGTCCCTTGATACCTGAAGATGTTCTACTCTGATAGCTTCTTTCTTCGGACCGCTTGCCTTTGGAATTTCCTTCCTTCTCCTTGTTTCTCCGATCTTAACAACATGCAGAAATTTAAATGTCGTGTAAACAGACATCTTGCTGCCCGAATCTTCACCCGGGTTAAATCCACCCTTATAAATCTGGTCCCTATCACAATCGCTGTTCTTTATGCTTCACAGAAAATAGGCCTTGTTTTGGACGAATATAAGTAAAAAAAAAAAAACAGCAAGAAAAAACGAATATAAAAGAATAATTTACGACCGTATATTTTAACGACATGGTCAAATTCCAAACATATTTTTAAACTTTTTACAGCGCTATAATTTTATAGGAATTGATGGGCATATAATACGTCTAATAATATATTATATAGTTTTAATGACACTGTCGAATAATTATATGGTTTACAATCGCTCCTCCCCCTCAAAGCAGATGATTTATCTTCGGAAAATATATATGTATCCGTGTATATGATAAAATCTCTCTGGGAAATGGACAATAGACTTCGAAAGAATCCGAACAGATTACACATCAGTTATACACGAACACAAATATTAGCAATACAACACTTGTTGGGATTTGACTCAATTTGGTTTGTAGTTTTAGAAATATATGGGATGAGAATTAACGTGACAACGGCAGGATCAATGAACACAAACAACCTCTTAAATTTAAGCATTTTTATATAAGATATTCCCTAGAAAAAAGAGACAGAGAAAGCTGGTTTGTTTTTCAAATAACTGGTATCTGCGGGACTTATCTCTGAAGTTGAAATTATCGTCTAAATAGCAGTTCTAAATTTCTTTCATATAATTCTGTGAGCGAGGACAAAATATCTTTGGGGGTGGCAGTTGTACTACATCAGCCTGGGTCTTTCTCAAACGTACTGAAAGTTTATATAAGCAGTCGGATATGTTTGGTAAGATCCGACTAACTTCTTCGAAAGCCTAGAAAAATAGGGGAATTTCTTCAAACGCACGTGGGCTGTCGATCATGTTTGTGTTGCTAGGCAACCTGTGATTGGTTCTTTCTCGACGCACCACAGACATTACAAATGTAGATTTTTTTCAAAGGGAGGTTACTTTGAGTGTCTTAATAGTGTTTACACACTCTTTTGTACCATTATTTTCAGAGTTATACGATTTCCCTTCATATAATGACCCGTCTAGTTTGACTAACTTTCACTTGAAAAAGAATATATATTTTTACCTCAAATATTTCAGGCTTATGGACAAAGTTTTATCCGGAATGACAAATTTCTTTCCTTGGTCGGCGCCTTTGCTTCGGTTTGCAACGCGGCTGGACGAATACTTTGGGGATACGTTGCTGATAGATCTTCGTTTAAGGTAAAACCATTCACGGTTGTGTTTTTCGCTGAATATACTATTGCCAGTAATATACTTTTGAATTATGACCTTTCATAAATTAGTGTACTAAAATGAACGTAAGTTGTGATTTTGTTATCGTTTAAATCAAGCGTATTTTTTCTTATATACAGTTTCATAATTGAGTACTAAGAAAAAAATAGGAAATGTTTTTGTAATAATTTAAATCACGCGCGATTTTCCTCTTTTTCTTTTTAAAATTCTGTCGTTGTCATAATTTAGATCAAGGGCTATTTTTTCTTTTCCAAATTCTTACGTCAGCTTTATAACCAAAATAATATAAGAAGTGTCTTTGAGATCAAGCGCTATTTTTTCTTTTGTAAATTCTGATTTACAAGTTATAAATTTACAAGTTATAAATTTACAAGTTATAAATAACATCGTAACAAAAATCGTTAGAAGAGCCTTTGTCATGATTTTGATTAAATACTGCTATTTTTTTTTTAAATTCTGACTTCGGTTTTATAACATCGTAACAAAAATCGTAAGAAGAGCCTTTGTCATGATTTTGATTAAATACTGCTATTTTTTTTTTAAATTCTGACTTCGGTTTTATAACATCGTAACAAAAATCGTAAGAAGAGCCTTTGTCATGATTTTGATTAAATACTGCTATTTCTTTTTTAAATTCTGACTTCGGTTTTATAACATCGTAACAAAAATCGTAAGAAGAGCCTTTGTCATGATTTTGATTAAATACTGCTATTTCTTTTTTTAATTCTGACTTCGGTTTTATAACATCGTAACAAAAATCGTAAGAAGAGCCTTTGTCATGATTTTGATTAAATACTGCTATTTCTTTTTTTAATTCTGACTTCGGTTTTATAACATCGTAACAAAAATCGTAAGAAGAGCCTTTGTCATGATTTTGATTAAATACTGCTATTTCTTTTTTAAATTCTGACTTCGGTTTTATAACATCGTAACAAAAATCGTAAGAAGAGCCTTTGTCATGATTTTGATTAAATACTGCTATTTCTTTTTTTAATTCTGACTTCGGTTTTATAACATCGTAACAAAAATCGTAAGAAGAGCCTTTGTCATGATTTTGATTAAATACTGCTATTTCTTTTTTTAATTCTGACTTCGGTTTTATAACATCGTAACAAAAATCGTAAGAAGAGCCTTTGTCATGATTTTGATTAAATACTGCTATTTCTTTTTTTAATTCTGACTTCGGTTTTATAACATCGTAACAAAAATCGTAAGAAGAGCCTTTGTCATGATTTTGATTAAATACTGCTATTTCTTTTTTTAATTCTGACTTCGGTTTTATAACATCGTAACAAAAATCGTAAGAAGAGCCTTTGTCATGATTTTGATTAAATACTGCTATTTCTTTTTAAATTTTGACTTCGGTTTTATAACTTAATATTACAATAATTGTAGCGTGTGGCTTTTAAATATTTTCAATCATGCGTTTTTAAAAATCTAACTTCAGTTATACAACGGTACTACAATAATGTCATAATTTTGATCAGGTGCTATTTTCTAAATTCTGATTCGAGTTGATTGTTACAATTCAATCTTTGTGTAATACATGCAGAAAACCATGTTATTGCAATCGTTACAGTAACATTAAAGTTCGCAAACTGTATTCATACCTTGGTTGCCGGTCGTCATTCCTCCTATATGCACTCTGTGTCGCCTGAAATAAAAGCTACTTATTTATACTTGCAAAAAGGACCAAGTCAAGACAAAACTATTGGAAGACAGAGGAGGTTTATTCGCCTTGATCTTCATTCCAAATCACTAACCATTGTGATGGCGTGGGAAACATAGAGGGATCGATAATCACTGTTTAATCAAATTTTATTAGCGCATTTTAAATTAACATGTTCACACGTGTAGTGCTTCCAAGGAAGTCAAGACTTCTCCCCCTCACTATCGTTTCCATCAATTCCCGCAGTCTAGTAATTCTAACCCCGAGTTCAGCAAGTTGACACCGACTGAACTTTCATTTCCTGTTATTTTCAACTAACCAATGTATTTATTAGTCAGTTTACTCGCCCAATATTTAACATTATAACATAGTACTAAAAACGTAAGATGTGTCTTTATCAAAATTTAGATCAAACGCTATTTTTTTCTAAATTCAGATTTCAGTTTCATAACAGTGCTAAAATAAACGTCTCTTACCTATAATTCAAATCAAGCTCTATTTTTTTCTTTTTCACATTCGAACTTTGGTTGTATGTAGCTGTGCATAATTTGGATCAAGCGCTATTTTGTATCTTTTTAAAATTCTGACTTCAGTTTTATAACAATACTACAATATTACAATATTACAGATCAATCGCTATTTTTTCTTTTTAAAACCATGACTTTATTACTAAATATTATAAGATATGTCTTTGTCATCAAGCACTATTTTTTATTTTCTAAAATCTGGCTTGGTCTAAATTATGATGAAGAGTCCTCTTATATTATTTTAGTACTGTTTCATCATAATTTAGATCAAGTAAATGCAAAACATTCTGAATTCCGTTTTCTAACATACGAAGTGTATTTGCTATAATTTAGATAAGCAGTAGTTTTTCTGTATAAGTTTCATAAAATAGTGGCAAAATAAACATAAGACGTGTCTTTCTAATTCTTTACATACCCCGTTAATTGTTTTATTAATGCGCACTCCGTATTAAGACACATCTCGTATTTGTATTTGATGACTGTTTCCAACAAGAACTTCCTGTTCATTTCTTTATTTTATGTTTCAGACAGCCCAACTGTGCATTACAGCTTTGATGACGTGCCTCTTCGCAACTCTGAATCTCTCCGAATTAGGACGCGAGCCAGTCTTCTTCATATGGATCTGCTTGATCTTCTTGACATTTTCCGGAAGTTTTTCTACGTTCCCCTCCATCACGATGAAATGTTTTGGCGCAGAATATTATTCAGTCAATTATGGGATCATGTTCACTTCACAGGTGAGTGTTGTTTCTAATCTCCATGTCTTTCGGACAGTTTATCATCCGTTATTTGTTTTTCACAGCCCAGAGTAAGGTAATGGCTATCTATGCAAACCACGAAATCAATTCCCATCAGATCTATTCACTTTCTTGCATAATCTGCTAGCCTAATCCAACCACTTAGAGGAACCCACGTGGTCATTGTGTCAAAATTCTTTTTTGGCACTTTACACCAGCCAAGGATACGTTCTCGACTGATAGGGTGGGCCGTGGCAGCATCTGCTGGCCCTGCTCTGTTGGGCTAAAGTATAGTTCTGATCAGTCCTAGGAGGTTCACCCTTCCAGGCTTTACTTTCTCTCGTTGAGAAGGAGTTGGTTTATCGCCGATCGCCTAAGACTCCCCTACGGAGGAATACTGACTGGGCTTCCCAGACATTTTTTTGCAGGGCCAGAGTGCATTACCTCTATCTATCTCCATCTTTGGGCCTTGTGTCACATGTTCCTGTGGTTGAAGGGAGGTTAACACCTAGTTCAAACAGGTTTTTGCTGAAGCCAGTCCCAGAGTTTTGCAAGATAAGCTGGTTTTATTATTCTTTCTTTATTCCTTCTAAATCTAAGTATGAACCAGAATTCCTCCCTCTATACACCTTTTATATCCCGGCATACTCATCGCTCAGACGGTGGGTGAAAACCTCAACTTTGCACGTATCCACATCACTGACTCACTAGAAAAGATATCATATCTTCTAATTCTCGTTTGACGCCACAGTTACACATGTTACCTTCAACTCTAAAAGATAATGTCACGTGAATGTAATCAATTACTTCCGTTTCTTTTCTTTTCTTTTATGAATGCTTATAGAATCAGAAAATACAAAGCCGTACTCTGTACGGACTTTAAATCTGGGAAATACGACTTGAGGACTTGAGGCCCATATAATAAAATCCGAAATTTACCTAACAAACAATCTATTATAATAAAAAATCAAGGCTATAAAGTATAACTATCGCATAATATATATATATATATATATATATATATATATATATATATATGTTATGGTGCTGTACCTACCTACAGAGAACTAATGGACTCGTCCACCTTATAAATACGGGAAGCACGTGACACTTGTTCTCTTCTTCTCAGGCAAACCGGCAATGGCGGTTGAGAGCAACATCTCCTTGTATCTCTTTCTTTCTATTATATAATATATACCTTTGTTCATTTAAACCATGTGTTCCTGTGTCATTTATTCAGCTTTACCCAGGTCCACAACAAATGGCGACGAGGCAATTCGAACTCTTGGGTAAAAAAACTGAAAATACCACGTGAAAATGCACTCACACAGTTAATGCAGGAAACCGCACGCAAAAAACAAAACAAAAAAAAACAAAGGTTTTTGCCGTACGGTCGAGAGAAGAAAAGAGAACTCAACTGAAAAAAACAAAAAAAAACACGTTGAATTCTTAAGTGCGAGAAAATTGTTTTCTTTTAAGAAAAAGAAAACTGAAATAGACATGTTGTGTTCTAAGTTTTAAAACTGCTTATCGAAAAAAAAAAAACAGCTTGAAATTGGGTGCGCGTTCCTCTAGTTTGGGAAAACTAGTTAAAAAAAACAAAAAACAAATAACAAAAACAACTGAAATTGAATGCGCGTTTTTTCTCTAACAAAAAAAAAAGAAGAAATACCGAACACCAAGATTAAGCGAGTATTGTTTTTTTTAGACGAACGTCACAGCGAGTTTTTTTTTGACGAACACACACAAAAAAAAAATGAAACCGACACCACGTGCTTCATTTTAAAAACAGATAAGAAACAAAAACATGAAATGAACACACGTGCGTTACTCCATTAAAAAAAAATGACGCACGATAAAAAAAAAGGTCAGTTTTTATTTTCTCTCTCTCTTGTCCGACTTGTACTGAAATATTTTAAAATGCAGAAAGAATTAATTGTGAAACAGATTTTTTTTTCTCTTCGTTAAAATTAAAAACGTGTATAAGAAAAGAACATTACATAATCTTTTCATAACTAAAAGGGCGTCTTGCAAACGCTAATTTAAAGAAAAGAACTTCTTATAAATTCATTAAATAACGAGAAAATATTAATTTTCAAAATAAAAAAATAAAAAAATAAGTGAATATACGCGTATATAGAGAAAAAGAAAAAGTTTCATAATCTTTTCATAATTAAAACGGCGCCTAGCAAACGCTAATTTAAAGAAAAGAACTCTTATAAAATCATAAGATAATAAGAAAATATTAATTTTCTAAATAAAATCAGAAACTAAATGGTTCAATATGGAAGATATTAAGTCTATAATCGCCGAACTAATGAAATTCCAAATCTCCCAGCAACAACAAACTGAGGAAAGATTTCAAAAGCTTTTATTACAACAGAACCAAAATATTTTATTACACAAAAAGGAGTATGATGAAAGATTGGAATTTCTGATACAAACAATATCGCGCAGTTATCAAAAAAAATGTAAAACAGGACTCAAAAGACATTGAATTGTCCGGCATTGGGCATATAAAAAAGGCACATCAAAAAACATTATAGAAAAATAAGAAATAATAATTTTGATGTAACAAAGACAAACCAAACCAGTAAAAAAATAAATAAATTGGCACCAAGCCCTTGTTCACGCTGTGGTAATCCACATTGGTACAATGAGTGCCCATTCCGTTTTAAAACCTGTATGAAATGCAAAAAAAGTTGGACATAAAAGTTCGCACTGCAGAACGGGCAGAGGAAATAAAATGCGGATTCAAGCCACTAGGACAAAGAAGGAAACTTGCAGGAACATAAGAAAATATGTACAGGTGAAAATCCTGGATAAAAATATAAAATTGCAATTGGATTCTGGTTCAGACGTTTCCATTATAAATTTACATACATGGAGGAGATTAAATAAACCTACTCTATCAAGAACAAACAGGCTGGCAAGCACAGTTACTGGTGAAAGAATTACATTTGAAGGAGAATTAATCACAAATGTGTCCCTAATGGGAAATACTAAAAAACTCAAACTACTGGTACTGAAGGATTCGAATAATCTTTTTGGTTCAGATTTTATGCAGGCATTTGATTTATGGAAGTTGCCGATAAATACATTTTGTAAAAAAATAAATAGTCGCGCAACAGAATCGGAAAAACTACAACGAGAATTAAAAAACTCGTTTCCAGAGGTTTTTTCTGGCGGTCTTGGATGCTGCACTAAAATGACTGCAAAATTCCGTCTAAAAGAAAATGTACTGCCGGTATTTAGGAAAGAAAGGAAAGTACCCTTCGCCTCGATTGAAAAAATAAACGCTGAATTAGACCGACTGGTAAAGATGGGTATTTTATCAAAAGTACAACACAGCCAGTGGGCAGCACCCACGGTTTATGTAAAGAAAAAATCTAATGAGATTCGTGTATGTGCAGATTTTTCAACAGGACTGAATACTGCCCTCGCGGACTATCACTACCCACTCCATACCCCGGAAGAAGTGTTTACAAGCTTAAATGGAGGAAGACTTTTTTCAAAAATAGACCTAAGTGAGGCATACCTACAAATACCGGTGGATAAAGATTGTTCTAAGCTGTTATGTATAAACACACATCGTGGTTTATATAAATTCGAAAGATTAGCGTTCGGAGTTAAGGTCGCGCCAGCCATTTTCCAACAAGTAATGGACACAATGCTGGGCGGACTCGATTTCGCAATAGCGTATCTCGATGACATCTTGATTAACAGCAAAGATATCGAACAACACCAAAAACATGTAAATCAAGTGTTTGTGAGAATCCAAGATTATGGGTTCAAAGTAAAAGAAGAAAAATGTGATTTTTTCCTGGAGGAAATAAAATATCTGGGTCATGTGATCGACAAGGACGGCAGAAGACCAGACCCAGAAAGGGCTACCGCAATAAAAAACATGCCGGCGCCAGAAAACGTCATGACATTACAGAGTTTTCTGGGCCTAGCAAATTACTACCAGGCTTTTATCCCAGAAATGCATAATTTGCGTGCTCCATTAAATGAGCTATTAAAAAAAGGTAAAGCCTGGGTATGGACACCTGAATGTCAGGATGCATTTAATAAAATCATAGAAAGACTTACGTCAGAGTTATTTCTAACACATTACAACCCAGAATTGGACATAATCGTAGCTAGCGACGCTAGTTCATATGGTTTAGGAGCATGTATCCTACACAAAATGCCTGATTGAACCCATAAACCCATTGCACATGCATCAAGGACCTTGCTCCCAGCGGAAAAACAGTATTCTCAAATCGAGAAAGAAGCCCTAGCAATAATATTTGCAGTAACAAAGTTTCACCGATACATACATGGTAGACAATTTACCTTACAGACAGACCATAAGCCGCTAATTACAATTTATGGATCTAAAAAAGGCCTACCTGTATATACAGCTAATAGACTACAAAGATGGGGAACTATCTTATTAAACTACAACTTTAAAATGCAACATTTGCATTCAAATAAAATCTATCATGCAGATGGATTGTCGAGATTAGTGCCAAAACAGAGAGAGACTCTAGAAGACACAGTGATTGCGTCTTTTCAAACAGAAGGAGATTTTAAAGAGATTTTGTGCAACGCAGTGAGAGAGCTCCAGGTGACACTATACGAGATAAAAAAAGAAGCTCAAGAGGATGAATTTATCACCAGAACAAAAATGAAATTGGTAGATAAGGATTTACATGCGGCAAAGAGTTTCTTACTCTGTGATGACGTACTCATGCATAACGAAAGGGTGGTCATCCCAGAAAAACTACGAAAGCAAATTCTGAAAGAATTTCATGTTGGCCATCCAGGGATAACCAGGATGAAGGGGTTAATGAGGAGTTTTGTGTACTGGCCAGGTATGGACAATGACATTGAAAAAGCAGTAAAGCTTTGTAAAGGCTGTGCCTTAGCGGCAAAAGCACCGCATATAAAGCATAGCCCATGGCCAAAGACCGACCGTCCGTGGGAAAGAATTCACGTGGATTTCGCGGGACCATTGGAAGGATTTTACTACTTAATCGTAGTCGACAGTTTTTCAAAGTGGCCCGAGGTACTACGTTGCAAGAGTCCCACGTCAGAGGTTACGATAAGATTCCTACATGAACTATTTGTCCGTTTTGGGGTAGTGGATTGTTTGGTGAGTGATAATGGGACACAGTTCACGTCATCAGATTTTGAGGAGTTCTGCGCGACGTTTCAAATCAGACATATAACGACGCCCCCGTATCATCCTAGGTCAAACGGCCAGGCGGAACGCTTCGTAGACACATTAAAAAGAGCATTAAAAAAGGCCGGTGATACTCCTAAGGAGAAGGCTTTACAACAATTCTTACAAGTATATAGAATTACAAAAAACATGAACATAGCATCATCATTATCCCCCGCAGAGATGATGTTTGCACGGAATGTGAAGTCCGTGTTTGATAAATTATTACCTAAACATAATAATTATGACCGAATCTCTACGGTACCGAAGAAAAAATACAACCCAGGAGATAGGGTATATTTTAAGATGTTCAAAAACAATGCATCGTTCTGGGAACCCGGTACAATTGAAAAGAGGATCGGATCGATGGTCTATATCATAAAAGGACCACGGTTCTCGCATAAGAGACATCTAAATCAGATCAGAAAAAGACTGTCAGATGACACTGACAGCGCCCCATAAGGAGAAGACGTGATGGACGTGATATATGACACCTTCAACTTACCAGCACCCCGGGTAGTCACACGTAAACGACAACCAAAAAGAAAACGAATGGCTCCGGACTACCTAGAGATAGATCCGAAAAGGAAACGTTATTAAGACTCCTGAGGAGGTAAGGCTTGGAAGGGGGGTGTTATAGTGCTGTACCTACCTACAGAGAACTAATGGACTCGTCCACCTTATAAATACGGGAAGCACATGACACTTGTTCTCTTCTTCTCAGGCAAACCGGCAATGGCGGTTGAGAGCAACATCTCCTTGTATCTCTTTCTTTCTATTATATAATATATACCTTTGTTCATTTAAACCATGTGTTCCTGTGTCATTTATTCAGCTTTACCCAGGTCCACAACAATATATATATTAATACAAGTGTTATTAAAAACAACAGAACTCTTCTGTTTTTTTAGTCCTTTTTTATTTTTTCAATTCGTCGAATGATTTTTTTATGTTGCCATGAACAGATAATAGAAACAAAATTAAACTAATTATTTATTACAAAAGATTTACCACTCAAAACTTCTTAGTAAAAAACAACCCCTCTCCAACCCCCAAAACACTAGAAAGAACCAATGTAGTCTATAAATTTAAATGCCCCTTCGGAGGATGTACCTCCCAAAATAATAATTGCTACATTGGTTTTACTACAACCACCCTATCCCGTCGCCTCACCATGCACCTCGTCAATTCCAGCTCAATCCACAAACACCTACTAATGCACAATTGCTCTCAATCAGAATTAAGAAAAAGTTTAGTAAGTAATACCAAAATAATACATTCTGAGACAAACTTTAAAAAATTAAAAATACTCGAGGCCTTATATATTAAAGCACAGCAACCTAAAATTAATAATATAGCATACGAGACCAGCAAAACTATTTTAAAATGCCTATCATAGTTTAGCGACACCACCGGTGTCGCTCAATTCAAATTATAAAAATAGGGACATTCTATTAAATTAATTATTACCTATCTCCCCTTATTCCTTCTCCATAATTATTCCAACAAACTAAAATAAATCAGCTATTACTTTAAAAATAAAAAAAAATACATGAATGAATTAATGATTAAATTCATCCGTCTCATTTCAACAATGTAGACGTTCGTTTTTGCGTTCACGGCTTGCCGTAGAATACTACTTCCATTCTTCCATTCTTTCACCCGCTTTTAATCATTTTTTACCATTTTATACCATTAAACACCTGATGATGATTCCAGAAGGAGTCGAAAACGTTCGTGTAACTATGGTTCATTTATTAATTCATTCGATGTCAACATAAAAAAATTATTCGACGAATTTAAAAAATAAAAAAGGACTAACAAAAAAAAGAAGAGTTCTGTTGTTTTCAACAACACTTGTATTAATGAAAAAATGCTGCCTAAAAACACACACACACACATATATATATTTATATATATATATATATATATATATATATATATATATATATATATATATATATATACAATAGCTGTTGTTTGCACAGCAGCATTGGATTCAACAAAGCTTTCATGAGATGATGACTCTTGGTTCGAGGCTGAAGCATCATTACCATTAGCCAAAAGTGCCCTAACAATATCTCACGATACTACTAGTGTTTGTTGGATTCCGTCACTCTGTGGGATTGCCATATCCATGCTGATGTAGTTAGAGCCTTATCTTGTATCATTTTTATGTATTTCTTCTTGTCTGATTGAGATTGTCCCAAATTAGTCAAGAATGCCGAGATTTATTTGGCAATAAAATCTTGGCATCCAACCTCAATTTGAAATACAATGGTTTTCCAACCATTTCTGACACATTGTTCTAGTAGATGAAGATCTTTTTCTAACTTGCGTACAAATGTACAGTGAAAATCTATGCACAATATTTGATCGATTAATTATTCTTTCCAAAATTCCAACAAACGTAGGTAATTCAGATTATAAGATAAATAAACATTTTCACAGAAAGTGCATGTGTGTCGTGTGTAAGTTTCTGTCTGTGTTTGTCCCAAACTTAAATGTTGAATTAATTGCTTTTCGTTCAAAGTTACTGCAGAATATAGTCTTTTGTGTTATAGAAGTTCATTTATGTTTAGTAAATATGCACCTCACATTCGTTACGTTATCATTTAGAAAGGATATTGAGAGAGATATCAGGAACCAGTTTCTGTACTAATCCTAACCTTAACACTGCATACCTGTATATTACACTTTGAATGTGGGCTTTGGCTGGGATAGCGGCGTATTTTACGTTTTGAAGTAAGGAATCAGTACAACAAAAGTTTTCCCACGTTTGTTTTCCAACAAACGATCAAATGCAGACTAACCGTTAATCTATGAATTATGTGCCATCATGTTATCTACCCAGTTTGACGGTAACAGAGGAACAAATAAACACATCTTTCTAAAAAATAAAAGTCATTCTTTATTACTTGCATTTGTAGGCATATGAACTAAAGTTATTTTGTATATAATTAACGAGTTTGTCACCAGACTTGTTCAAATTAAGGTCAGTCAAAGCAGGTAAGGAGGGCGCTAACACCACAAGCTTATTTGTGAATCACACTGAAGTTGCTCTGTCACATCTGATTTCTGCAGTTCTACATTTGTAAAATTGAAAAGTAATGCGGGTGCCACTTGGACCCTTTACTTCCACAGGACCGCAAACAGGACGAACAAAGAATAAAAATCGCTTAAAGTTTCCTCAAAATATTGGGAATATCGACGTAAAGCAAGGCAACTTCTTCCAACTGACAGAAGACACAATTAGCGTAAACAACATTTTACACGAAACTTAGGAACATCGTAAACAACATTTTACCCGAAATTTACGTACATCATAAACAACATTTTACATGAAACTTACGTACATCGTAAAAACATTTTCTCTCTTAACAGCATCACGTCCAGCAAAATAATATTTCCATATGGTAAACATTTCCTCTTAAAGAAACGACAAATTCAAATAACTCAATTTGCTGCCAGGAATGTTTTCATATCACTGATCGTTCAAAACGAATTACTTGCATAACCCGACACGTCTCGCCTTCGCTATCTGGGATGGTTAATATACAGACATTACAAGTCGTCGTCGCCTTGACAGGTGTTGGTATCCGTTATCACTGGGGTCAGTGTTCGAATCATCTCGTTTTCCCCGATGAATGGTGCAAAACACACGCATTCTTTTATAGGGCGTTCAACCTTACGTTCATGACAACGTTCTTCAACTTACCGAGGTCACTATTTCTTTGACTCCCTTTGAAACATACGTCATACAAGGTCATTTGAAATTCGGGATAGTTTTCATAAATTAATTTTTCTTGTTTCAGGCGGTGACTGCAGTGATTGGTGCGTTACTGGCGCAGTCGTTACGGATGTCAATTGGTTGGCATGGAATGTTTTTCTTGGCTTCAGGAATTTCGGCTTTTGGTAAGACCCTTCGATAATACTTTTTATATAGCATCTATCTCTTATACATATACTCTATAGATAATTAGCAGAAGTGCGCGGCTTATTGAGAGAATACAAAAGACAATAGAATATTAGTAAACATCCAAATTTGAATTTTTCTTTCTCCCTCATTATCCCTGGTATAGTTGATCGGCACCAATTACTTTTATTATCTCCCGAGACTTTCATATGGGAACTTCACACATAACCGTCAACTGATCTTACCAACTGTATAAAAGTGTTTCTCATTTTGCTGAAATTATGAAGAAAATAATAACTAAATAAAAATGAAAAGCGTGTATATATATATATATATATATATATATATATATATATATATATATATATATATATATATATAACAATTTCGAAATAAACAAAAATTATGTCATAATCATGTTTTATACATCAGTTCCAGAAATTTAACATCAATAAAAGTTTTTGTGTACGATCGTTTCTGAAACAAAGATTTATATCTTCATACGTCTCATCATCAGCACAAACACAAAGACCTTTGTAATTAAAAGCCAACAAAATTAATCAACACCTTTTTATTCTATGTATCTTTAAAGTGTCATTTTTTCTTTGTCTATTTGGATGTCTACTCAAGTTTTAGTCATTTCCTTATATATATATATATATATATATATATATATATATATATATATATATATATATATATATATAGGATCAAATATAAACCAAAGTAAAAACTTTTAGTAGATGGAACCTATTGTGAAGAGGATTAGCTCAATATACGAGATAGAGCAATTGTAGAGATAGAAGAAAAAAAAGTGATAAATATGCGACGATTGTCCAAATTTATTTCAAATTTCAATTGTTCAATGCAAGGTGTATTCAGTAATAAACTAGTGTTTATTATTCTTTCCTTAAGCCAAGGCTTTTCAAAGATCGAAATCTTATCATCAGAGGAGAAATACAGATGGATAAGTTGGCTTTCGAAAAAACCAAAGTTCAAATATTTGAAAAATATGAAAATTATTATTAAAGGAATTTTTGTTAAAAAAAACGCAGTGAATGAAAAGAAAAATTCCGTGGCTTAAGGAAAGAATAATAAACACTAGTTTATTACTGAATACACCTTGCATTGAACAATTGAAATTTGAAATAAATTTGGACAATCGTCGCATATTTATCACTCTTTTTCTTCTCTCTCTCTCTCTCTCTCTCTCTATATATATATATATATATAGTCATCCACATACAGCCTGTTTCGCTGTTTCACAGCTCATCAGTGCGGCTAGACCAGTTAGTGTCTCAAGCCGGGATCGAAACGCAACCGTCGAGCTGACAGTCGGCGATGTTAACCCCTAACAGAGGAACAAATAAACACATCTTTCTAAAAAATAAAAGTCATTCTTTATTACTTGCATATGAACTAAAGTTATTTTGTATATAATTAACGAGTTTGTCACCAGACTTGTTCCCTACGCCATCATGCGACACTGACTGAATGTAAGTGATATCTCAATGAAACGAAATGTAAACATTGCAAATGACCGGAGCTCGAAATTAGTTTTACCTAATGAGCATTGCCTTAAAGCTAATGGCCCTTGACGATACCCTTACAAAAATAAGCTCTACCCGGAGGGAGCTTTTATAGTCATCCACATACAGCCTGTTTCGCTGTTTCACAGCTCATCAGTGCGGCTAGACCAGTTAGTGTCTCAAGCCGGGATCGAAACGCAACCGTCGAGCTGACAGTCGGCGATGTTAACCCCTACGCCATCATGCGACACTGACTGAATGTAAGTGATATCTCAATGAAACGAAATGTAAACATTGCAAATGACCGGAGCTCGAAATTAGTTTTACCTAATGAGCATTGCCTTAAAGATAATGGCCCTTGACGATACCCTTACAAAAATAAGCTCTACCCGGAGGGAGCTTTTATAGTCATCCACATACAGCCTGTTTCGCTGTTAATATAAAAATATACATTTTTTAGCAAAAAGAATCATATTTGATGAAAAAATGTGTCAAAAAAGAGCAGCTCCAGGAGATCATGAATTTTAAGCAAATGTAGGGTGAATAGCAAAAGGATATTTTTATATTTTTTAATATTTTTATATTTTCAAATCTGTGCTAAACAGTAATATAATTTTACTATGTTCTCTTCTGATCATAAAAGCATACATGTTTGAAAATCCATGCATTGAGAAAGAAAAAAGTTTATTTATTTATTTCTTGTTTAAATTATTTGATGATTTAATAAATATTAATTTTTTCCAATTTTTATTCCATTACTCATTTTCTTATATATATATATATATATATATATATATATATATATATATATATATATATATATATATATATATATATATATATATAAGAAAATGAGTAATGGAATAAAAATTGGAAAAAATTAATATTTATTAAATCATCAAATAATTTAAACAAGAAATAAATAAATAAACTTTTTTCTTTCTCAATGCATGGATTTTCAAACATGTATGCTTTTATGATCAGAAGAGAACATAGTAAAATTATATTACTGTTTAGCACAGATTTGAAAATATAAAAATATTAAAAAATATAAAAATATCCTTTTGCTATTCACCCTACATTTGCTTAAAATTCATGATCTCCTGGAGCTGCTCTTTTTTGACACATTTTTTCATCAAATATGATTCTTTTTGCTAAAAAATGTATATTTTTATATTATTTTATACAAAACCTCTAAAAGTAAAAGTATATAAAATTGCTTAGTTAATTTAATGCTAGTATTAGTCATTTGCACTCACAACTTAATCGATAAATTAATAGGGCTTGTTTAATTTAATTACATTTTTTTATGGAAAGACAAGGCATGAAGCCACTTGATATAATGAGCTAACAAGAACGAAATATTATTATCGCAAAGATAGGGGCACCTATTCGCCTTAGCCTTGAAAAGACCAAGGCTATAGGTAGGAGGAAAACAGTCAGCAGTTCTTGGAAAGAACATACTGGAATAGGAAGCTGTATTACAATGAGGTATCAAAATAGCGAATTGATGGAGACTACTAGATCAACAAGTCAAACGAGCGTGAACAAAAGAAGCAGAGAATAGATCACACAATTCCGAAGAACACATGCCATAATAGTACTTATAGAAAAGACTGAGACTAGCAACATCACGTCTGTGAGAGAAAGGGTGTAGAGAAGAAGAAACGTATATGTATACGTTTCTACCCCCTTATCAAGAACCCTCAAATGGAACAGAGATTCAACAGTCCAAATATGACAACAGTACTCCATACATGGCCTGATAGTAGATTTGTAGAGATAGAGAATAGCCTCAGATGTGAGAAAGTGTTTGGAGCGATAGAGAGAACTGACTTTACAAGAAGCCGAAAGATTTGATGAGAGAGAAAAAGCAAGAAGTTTCAGAGTCGATTTCTCTTCAAGAGCAGAACTATCCATGAGAATCTCAGAAAGAAAAGGGACACATCTACGATTGAAAGACACAAGCTGAGTCTTTACTGGATTAAACGAAACAAGCCATTTCATACCCCAATCCACAACTGAACCCAGGTCAACTGCTAGATCAGCTGCATATTTCGACTGATCTGAAAGAGGATGACGAGGGGCAACACCAGAATAGAAAGTGGTATCCTAAGCTTAGATGTTAATTTTCTGAATAATATTCTCTGGAAGATCATTTATCAGTGTTGGGCCTAGAATAGAGCCCTGAAGAACACCAGCATTGATAGGAAAAGAGAAAGAAGAGACACCGTTCAAAGTTACTCACAAGCTTTGATCAGAAAGAAAAGACCTAATAATGTCAAGAACCTCACCACCAATATAAACCTGAAGTTTGTGTAGATGACAAGAATGCCACACTATCGAACGCCTTCAAAATGTCAAGCATAATGGCTCTACCCTCTCCTGAATTATCCATAAACCGACAGATCTGCTCAGTTACAACAGTTAACAGACCAGCAGTTGAATAGCTGAATAATTACTTATATCCATGGAAAATAATCGTTGCCAAGAATCTAACGTTGACCAACCATCACACGGACTACAAACGAATCAGCACGGTTGATGAGCACGTCAGAATATCAGGGACATACTAACCAATTAAATTGGCTTCTACAAGCTAATCACTAATTTGTTACCTCCACCCATGTATTCGGCTGAATTTATAACTATATTCGTTTCTATGCTTGTTTGTGTACAGCTTAGCTACTAAATCAATTAATCAATCGTCACCAAACTTGGTCAAAATAACGGTCATTATATAACTTTAATTTGATTTAATTTGGGGATATCTAGGTCAAATGTCAAGGTCACAGAAAAGCTAAAAGTCACACTTTTTACATTAACTTTGGTTCTATTCACCGTAGAAACTTACTACTTGGCCCATATTATAGCTTTGTATGACATTGATCTTGGACCTTGATCTTGAAAGGTTTGGTTAAGTTTGATATTTTGAGTGAATTTTAACTTACGTTGTCAGGTGAAGGTGTGCGGTCTCAGAACTGACTTATGCTCTTGCTTTATTTATACAGTTTGTTAATCAAAACAAGTACATCTTCTGGTACAAAGTTCATATATTTATACTAGAATGAGTATCTGGTGTCGTTTATGATATAAAAATAACACAGACTGAATAAGAAAATGATCTAATTGTTAACATTAGAAAACTCAACAGAAGAAATATGAGCAATTAATATTCCTCATGTAAAAAACTACTTCAGACTACATACTTTGCTATTTCATATCTTTGCCATTTTTTGAATTTATAAATAAATATAATTCACATGAGTAATT
The DNA here is from genome assembly GCA_963556195.1 of Sepiola atlantica. NCBI lineage: Eukaryota > Metazoa > Mollusca > Cephalopoda > Sepiida > Sepiolidae > Sepiola > Sepiola atlantica. The sequence goes on along the minus strand of OY744537.1, from coordinate 63,578,569 downwards.
TTCGAGTATCATCAGACCTATGTCTGTTGATACTTAAAAATTACACATGATAACATTAACTATCATGCAAAATTTTATGTATGGATCTGATGCTATTTGTACAATATTAACCATCATACAAAATTTCATGTATGGATCTGATGCTATTTGATAACGTTAAGCATAATGCAAAATTTCATGTATTAATCTGATGTTCTTTGACAACATTAATTATCAAACAAAATTTCATGTATAGATCTGATGCTCTTTGATAACATAAAATATGATGCAAAATTTTATGTATGGATCTGATGCTATTTGATAACATTAAGCATCATTAAAAATTTCATGTATGGATCTGATGTTATTTGTATAACATTAACCATCATACCAAATTTCATGTATGGATCTGATGCTATTTGATAACGTTAAGCATAATGCAAAATTTCACGTATTAATCTGAAGTTCTTTGACAACATTAATTATCAAACAAAATTTCATGTATAGATCTGATGCTCTTTGAAAACATTAAGCATCATAAAAAAATTCATGTATGGATCTGATGCTATTTGATAACGTTAGCATTATGCAAGATTTCATGTATGGATCTGATGCTATTTGTATAACATTAACCATCACACAAAATTTCATGTATAGATCTGATGCTATTTGATTAAATTACCCATCAAACAAAATTTCATGTATGGATCTGATGCTATTTGATGACATTAAGAATCATGCAAAATTTCATGTACGGATCTGATGCTATTTGTATAACATTAACCATCATACAAGATTTTATATATGGATCTGATACTATTTGTATAACATTAAGCATCATACAAAATTTAATGTATGGATCTGATGCTCTTTGATATCGTTAGCATAATGCAACATTTCATGTATTAATCTAGTGTTCTTTGACAACATTAACTATCAAACAAAATTCCATGTATGGATCTGATGCTATTTTTATAATATTAAGCATCATATAAAATTTTGTGTATGTATCTGTTGCTATTTGATAACATTAACAATCATACGAAATTTCATGTATGGATCTGATACTATTTGATAAAATTACCCATCAAAAAAATTCTATGTATGGATCTGATGCTATTTGTATGACATTAAGCATCATAAAAAATTTCATATATGGATCTGATGCTATTTGTATAACATCAACTATCATACAAAATTTATCATATGGATCTGGTGCTATTTGATAACATTAAGCACCATGCAAAATATCATGTATGGATCTGATGCTATTTGTATAACATTAACCATCATACAAGATTTTACATATGGATCTGACGTTATTTGTATAACATTAAGCATCATACCAAATTTCATGTATGGATCTGTTGCTATTTGATAACATTAACCATCATACAAAATTTCATGTATGGATCTGATGCTCTTTCATAACATTAACTATCATACAAGATTTTATATATGGATCTGATGCTATTTGTATAACATTAAGCATCATACAAAATTTAATGTATGGATCTGATGCTCTTTGATATCGTTAGCATAATGCAACATTTCATGTATTAATCTGATGTTCTTTGACAACATTAACTATCAAACAAAATTCCATGTATGGATCTGATGCTATTTGATAACATAAAGCAGCATTCATGTATGGATCTGATGCTATTTGTATGATATTAAGCATCATATAAAATTTTGTGTATGTATCTGTTGCTATTTGATAACATTAACAATCATGCAAAATTTCATGTATGGATCTGATACTATTTGATAAAATTACCCATCAAATAAATTCTATGTATGAATCTGATACTATTAGTATGACATTAAGCATCATACAAAATTTAGTGTATGGATCTGATGCTATTTGATAATATTAAGAATAATGCAAAATTTCATATATGGATTAGATGCTATTTGTATAACATCAACTATCATACAAAATTAAATATATGGATCTGGTGCTATTTGATAACATTAAGCATCATGCAAAATTTGATGTATGGATCTGAAGCTATTTGTATAACATTAACTATCATACAAAATTTCACGTATGGACCCGATGCTATTTGATAAAATTACCCATTAAACAAAATTTAATGTATAGATCTGATGCTATTTGATGACATTAAGAATCATTCAAAATTTTATGTATGGATCTGATGCTATTTGTATAACATTAACCATCATACAAAATTTTACATATGGATCTGATGTTATTTGTATAACATTAAGCATCATACAAAATCTCATGTATGGATCTGATGCTATTTGATAACCTGAAGCATCATACCAAATTTCATTATTGATCTGATGCTATTTGATAACGTTAGCATAATGCAACATTTCATGTATTAATCTGATGTTCTTTGATAATATTAACTATCTAACAAAATTCCATGTATGGATCAGAGCCTATTTGATCAAATTAACCATCATACAAAATTTCATGTATGGATTTGATGCTATTTGTATAACATAAACCATCATACAAAATTTCATGTATGGATCTGATGCTATTTGATAACATTAAGCATGATGCAAAATTTTATGTATGGATCTGATGCTATTTGATAACATAACCCCTCATGCAAAATTTCATGTATGGATCTGATGCTATTTGATAACATTAAGCATCATACAAAATTTCATGTATGCATCTAATGCTATTTGATAACATTAACAATCATACAAAATTTCATGTATGAATCTGATGATATTTGTATAACATTAAGCATCAAACAAAATTCCATGTATACATTTGATGCCCTTTGATAACATATAATATAATGCAACATTTCATGTATTAATCTGATGTTATATGACAACATTAACTATCAAACAAATTTCCATGTATGCATTTGATGCCCTTTGATAACATATAATTTAATGCAAACTTTTATGTATGGATCTGATACTATTTGATAACATTAAGCAGCATACAAAATTTCATGTATGGATCTGATGCTATTTGTATAACATTAAGCATCACATTAAATTTTATGTATGGATCTGTTGCTATTTGATAACATAACCCATCATACAAAATTTCATGTATGCATCTGATACTATTTGATAACGTTAAGCATAATGCAACATTTCAAGTATTAATCTGATGTTCTTTGACAACATTAACTATCAAACAAAATTCCATGTATGCATTTGATGCTCTTTGATAACATATAATATAATGCAAAATTTCATGTATGGATCTGATGCAATTCGATAACATTAAGCATCATACAAAATTTCATGTATGCATCTAATGCTATTTGATAACATAAAGCCTCATGCAAAATTTCATGTATAGATCTGATGCTATTTGATAACATTAAGCATCATGTAAAATTTCATAAATGGATCTGATGCTATATGATAACGTTAGCATTATGCAACACAACATTTCATGTATGGATCTGATGCTATTTGTATAACATTAACCATCATACAAAATTTTATGTATGGATCTGATGCTATTTGATAAAATTACCCATCAAACAAACTTTCATGTATGGATCTGATGCTATTTGTATAACATTAAGCATCATACAAAATTTCATGTATGGATCTGATGCTATTTGATTACATTAAGAATCATGCAAAATTTCATGTATGGATCTGATGCTATTTGTTTAACATTAACAATCCAACAAAAGTTCATGTATGGATCTGATGCTATTTGTATAACATTAACCATCATACAAAATTTCATGTATGGATCTGATGCGTTTTGATAACATTAGCATAAGGCAACATTTCATGTATTAATCTGATGTTCTTTGACAGTATAAACTATTAAACAAAATTTCATGTATAGATCTGATGCTATTTGATAACATTAAGCATCATTCAAAATTTCATGTATGTATCTGATGCTCTTTGATAACATTAACAATCATACAAAATTTCATGTATGAATCTGATGCTATTTGTATAACATCAAGCATCACATAAAGTTTTATCTATGCATCTGATGCTATTTGATAACATATAATATAATGCAACATTTCATGTATTAATCTGATGTTCTTTGACAACATTAACTATCAAACAAAATTCCATGTATGTATTTGATGCCCTTTGATTACATATAATTTAATGCAAAATTTCATGTATAGATCGGATGCTATTTGATAACATTAAGAATCATACAAAATTTCATGTATGCATGTAATGCTATTTGATAACATTAAGCCTCATGCGAAATTTCATGTATAGATCTGATGCTATTTGATAACATTAAACATCATGTAACATTTCATAAATGGATCTGATGCTATTTGATAACGTTAGCATAATGCAATACAAAATTTTATGTATGCATCTAATGCTATTTGATAACATTAAGTTTCACGCAAAATTTTACGTATAGATCTGATGCTATTTGAAAACATTAAGCATCATGTAAAATTTCATAAATTGATCTGATGCTATTTGATATCGTTAGCATAATGCAACACAAAATTTCATGTATGGATCTGATGCTATTCGTATAACATTAACTATCATATAAAATTTAATATATGGATCTGATGCTCTTTGATAACATTAAGCATCATTCAAAATTTCATGTATGGATCTGATCTGATGCTATTTATATAACATTAACCATCATACAAAATATCATGTATGGATCTGATGCTATTTGATAAAATTACCCATCAAACAAAATTTCATGTATGGGTCTGATGCTATTTGTATAACATTAAGCATCATACAAAATTTTATATATGGATCTGATGCTATTTGTATAACAGTAAGCCCTAGCGGGACTACCCGGCGTTGCTCGGGGTCATAAAAACATATAATTGAAGAAAAATCGCGTGTGTAACATCTTTATGTTAAAACTTTTATTTCTCTTCCTCTCTCTATAGCCGTCTCTTTATCTTTCTACTTTTCCCTTCCCTGGTCATTCTATTTCACCGCTACTTTTTAATTTTGCCTTTCTTCCCAACCATTTCATCCTACGTTTCCCAGGACAATAGTATGACTTATTTCCATAAAAAGTACCACCTGTGTCTGCGCCTTCTATATAGGTACTTATCCCCCCCTCCCCGGTGTTCATACTATATACGTTTTAATCGTCACCCCGGTGCGCATACTATATACGTACCTATTGCCGCCCAAGTACACATAATATATACATACCTATCGCAACCTCGGTGCAGATACTATATAAGTACATATCGCCGCTGGGTGCAGATACTATATAATACCTATCGCTGCCCTGGGTTCAGATACAATATAAGTACCTATCGCCGCCCTGGTGCGAATGCTAAATACATACCTATTGCCGCCCCAGTGTGCATACTGCATAAGTACCTGTTGCTGCCCCAATGCAAATACTAAATATGTGCATATCGCCACACCAGTGCAGATGCTAAATACTTACCTATCACCGCCCTGGTGCGAATGCTAAATACGTACCTTTCGCCGCCCCGGTGCGCATGCTCAATACATACCTATCACCGGCCCAGTGCAATGCTATATACATACTTTTTGCCGCCCATGTGCACATGCTATATACGTACCTATCGCCGCCCCGGTGCGCATGCTAAATACATACCTATCACCGGCCCAGTGCAATGCTATATACATACTTTTTGCCGCCCATGTGCACATGCTATATACGTACCTTTCGCTGCCCGGTGCGCGTGCTATATACGTACCTATCGCCGCCCCACTGTGCATGCTAAATACATACCTATCACCGGCCCGGTTCACATGCTGTATACATAAATATTGCCGCCAATGTGCACATGCTATATACGTACCTATCGACGACCCAGTGTGCATACTACATATGTACATATCGCTGCCCCAGTGCGAATACTAAATATGTACATATCGCCCCCCGGTGCGAATGCTAAATACGTACCTATCGCCACCCTGATGTGAATGCTAAATACGTACCTATCGCCACCCCTATGCACTACTATATACGTACCTATTACCACCCCAGTACACATACTATGTATATACCTATCGCCGGCCAGGTGCGCATACTATATTCGTACCTATCGCCACCCTGGTGCGCATACTATATACTTACCTATCTCTGCAAGGGTGCACATACTGTGTATGTACCTATATCCAGCCCAGTTTGCATACCTAAGAACTCATATTAATGCGCCCCTGTCGTGTCAGAAAAACAAAATAGTGTTCATTCCTGTATTGTCACTATCATAAATATAAATATTTTTAGTAAAGAAAAGATAAAAAGAAATTTTTTTTACACCCCCATACTTAGAAACATTTGTGGGGACGTTATACTTTAGAAGCACCTTCATTCATGGGAGACCATTATACTTTAGAAGCACCAACATTCCTAGGGACCGTTATACTTTACAAGCACGAATATTTCTAGGGATCATACTTTAGAAGCATCAACGATCCTGGGGTAGAACTGTTATACTTTAGAAGCAACAGTATTTCTAGGGACCGTTATACTTTAGGAGCACCAACATTCCTGTTGACCGTTATACTTTAGAAGCACCAACATTTGTGGGGACCGTTATACTTTAGAAGCACTAACATTCATGGGAGACCATTATACTTTATAAGCAACAACATTTCTAGAGACCGTTATACTTTAGAAACACCAATATTGAGCAACCCTTGTTTCACTAGTCACTCTTAACGTGACCTTCCTATGATGTTATTGATGCATCCGGACAGAAGTTATGGGATGACCTGATACAACCGGACACAATTAATGTATCATGGATATGTATCATGTATCATGGATATGTATCATGGATATGTGTATGTATCATGTATCATGGATATGTATCATGGATATGTATCATGTGTCATGGATATGTCTCATGTATCTTGGATATGGATCATGGATATGTATCATGTATCTTGGATATGTATCATGGATATGTATCATCTATCATGGATATGTACTATGTATCATGTATATTTATCATGGATATGTATCATGTATCATGGATATGTATCATGGATATGTATCACGTATCATGGATATGTATCATGTATAATGGATATGTATCATTGATATGTATCATGGATATGTATCATGTATCATGGATATGTATCATGTATCATGGATATGTATCATGGATATGTATCATGTATCATGGATATGTATTATGTATTTGTATCATGTATCATGGATATGTATCATGGATATGTATCATGTATCATGGATATGTATCATGTATCATATATCATGTATCATAGATATGTATCATGTATCATAGATATGTGTTATGTATCATGGATATGTATCATGTATCTTGTATCATGGATATGTATCATGTATCATGGATATGTATCATGGGTATGTATCATGGATATGTATCATGGATATGTATCATGTATCATGGATATGTATCATGGATATGTATCATGTATCATGGATATGTACAATGTAGCATGGATATGTATCATGGATATGTATCATGTATCATGGATATGTATCATGTATCTTGGATATGTATCATGGATAGGTATCATGTATAATGGTTATGTATCATGTATCATGGATATCTATCATGGATATGTATCATGTATATGTATCATGTATCATGTATATGTAAGCCTAACCCTAACTCCCCCTCCCCCAAATTTGGCCTGAGGCGCCCCACCGGCGAATGCCGACACTCCCCCTCCGCTAAATTAGGCCTGAGGATCTCACACCGGCGAATGCCGACACTCCATCCTCCCCCAAATTAGGCCTGAGGTACTCACACCGGCGAATGCCGACACTCCTCCCTTCCCAAATTTGGCCTGAGGCGCCCCACCGGCGAATGCCGACACTCCCCCCTCCCCCAAATTAGGCCTGAGGCGCCCCACCGGCGAATGCCGACACTCCCCTGTTCCCCCAAATTCGGCCTGAGGCGCTCACACCGGCGAATGTCGACACTCCCCTGTCCTCAAATTTGGGCTGAGGCACCCCACCGGAGAATGCCCCCCCCATTTAGCCTGAGGAGGAGGTAATGCCTGGAAGGATTATATCATCATAACAGAACGGCCATAGTGAGGAAGGGAGGGGGAAGGAATATTACCGGCACTCCCTTAGTCTGACGTCATTTCTGGTTTATCGTGACTTTGCATTATTTCTCAAATTATACATGATAGCATTGATTTCTTCTCAAATTATAACTAAATAACGTTGAAAATGGACAAAAATGCCACCCCCCATTGGAGAAAAGTGCTCAGTCGACCCAGGAAGAGTCAATTTTTTTTTCCGGTTCTGAGATATTACACGCGCCTGGGCTGGCCGGTCGGAATGATGTCACCCGTGTGAACGTTTGTTGGGTACTCTCGGAGGAGAAGCTTTACATACATACATACATACATACATACATACATACATACAGACAGGTGTGATTTATATAATAGACTAGCGGGGCTACCCGGCGTTGCTCGGGGTCAGAAAAACATATAATTAAAGAAAAATCGCGTGTGTAACATCTTTATACTCAAACTTCTATTTCTCCCCCCTCTCTCTATAGCCGTCTCTTTATCTTTCTACCTTTCTCTTCCCTGGTCGCCCCATTTCATCGCTACTTTCTAATTTTTCCTTTTGCGAAAGCTGTTTCTTCCCCACCATTTCTCCTACGTTGCCCAGGGCAATAGTATGACATATTTCTATAAAAAGTAACACCTCTATCTGCACCTTCTATATAGGTACTTATCTCCGCCCCGGTGTTCATACTATATATGTATCTCTCGCCACCCCGGTGCGCATACTATATACATACTTATTGCCGCCCCAGTGCACATATTATATACGTACCTATCGCCGCCCCAGTGCAGATACTATATAAGTACCTATCGCCGCCCCGGTGCGAATGCTAAATAGTACCTATCGCCGCCCCGGTGTGAATGCTAAATACGTACCTATTGCTGCCCCTGGTGTGCATGCTACATAAGTACCTATCGCTGCCCTAGTGCGAATAATTAATATGTACATATTGCAGCTTTGGTGCGAACGCTAAATACGTACCTATCGCCGGCCCAGTGTGAATGCTAAATAAGTACCTATCGCTGCCCTGGTGCTAATGCTAAATACGTACCTATCACCGCCCCAGTGCGAATGCAAAATACATACTTTTCGCAGTTGCGGTGCACGTGCTATATACGTACCTATCGCCGCCCTGGTGCGCGTGCTGTATATGTACCTATCGCCGCCCCGGTGCGCGTGCTATATATGTACCAATCGCCGCCCCGGAGCGCATGCTATGTACGGACTTATTGCCGCCCATGTGCACATTCTATATACGTAGCTATCGCCACCCCTGAATTCTTAATACGTACCTATCGCCACTCCGGTGGGAATGCTAAATACGTACCTTTTGCCACCCTGGTGCACGTGCTACATAGTACCTATCGCCGCCCCGGTGCGCGTGCTATATATGTATGGATCGCTGCCCCAGAGCGCATGCAAAATACATACCTATCACCGCCCGGTGCGCATGCTATATACGTTCCTATCACCACCGCTGAATGCTAAATACGTACCTATTGCCGCCGCGGTGCGAATGCTAAATAGATACCTATCGCCGCCCCGGTGCGAATGCTAAATACGTTCATATCGCCGCTAAAATCTTCCCCGATCCCTCAATCTCTCCAGCCCCCCATCCCAACTAATTTTTAACTCTCCCCCAACCCTGAGAAATATTTTGAGTTCAAAAAAAAAAAGAAAAAATTTGGCCTGACCCCTAAAATTTCGGCCTGACCCCATAAATTTTGATTTCACTGATTGAGACATTATTAAATATGTATACAAATATTAGTGAAAACAATGGCGGAGCAGAATTATGTATTCCTTTAATTTCACTGATTGAGACATTATAAAATATGTATACAAATATTTGTGAAAACGATGGCGGGGCATAATTATGTTTCTTTAGTTTCACTGATTGAGACATTATTAAATATGTATACAAATATTTGTGAAAACAATGGCGGAGCATCATTATTTATTCCTTTAATTTCACTGATTGAGACGTTATTTACTATGTATACAAATATTAGTGAAAACAATGGCGGAGCATAATTATTTATTCCTTTAATTTCATTGATGTAGCGGTTATTTAATATGTATACAACCATTAGTGAAAACAATGGCGGAGCATAATTATTTATTCCATTAATTTCACTGATTGAGACGTTATTTAATATGTATACAAACATTAGTGAAAACAATGGCGGAGCATAATTATTCATTCCTTTAATTTTACTGATTGAGACATTATTTAATATGTATACAAACATCAGTGAAAACAATTGCGGAGCATAATTATTTATTTGTTTAATTTCACTGATTGAGACATTAAATATGTATACAAATATTATTGAAAACAATGGCAGTGCATAATTATGTATTCCTTTAATTTCACTGATTGAGTCGTTATTTAATATTTATAAAAATATTTGTGAAAACAATGGCGCAGCTTAATTTGTTATTCCGTTAATTCCACTAATTGAGACATTATTTTATATGTATACAAATATTAGTGAAAACAATGGCAGAGCATTATCCCTTTAATTTCACTGATGTAAACGTTATTTAATATGTATACATATATTAGTGAAAACAATGGCGGAGCATATTTATTTATTTGTTTAATTTTACTGATTGAGACAATATTAAATATGTATACAAATATTAGTGAAAACATTGACGGAGCATAATTATTTATTCCTTTAATTTCACTGATTGAGACATTATAAAATATGTATACAAATATTAGTGAAAACAATGGCGGAGCATAATTATTCATTCGTTTAATTTCACTGATTGAGACGTTATTTACTATGTATACAAATATTAGTGAAAACAATGGCGGAGCATAATTATTTATTCTTTTAATTTCACTGATTGAGACATTATTTAATATGTATACAAACATTAGTGAAAACAATGGTGGAGCATAATTATTTATTCCTTTAATTCACTGATTGAGACATTATTTAATATGTATACAAATGTTAGTGAAAACAATGGCGGAGCATAATTATTTATTCCTTTAATTTCACTGATTGAGTCGTTATTTAATATGCATACACATATTTGTGAAAACAATGGCGGAGCATAATTATTTATTTCTTTTATTTCTACTGATTAAGACATTATTTAATATGTATACAAACATTATTTATTCCTTTAATGTCACTGATTGAGACGTTATTTAATATGTATGAAAACAATGGCGGAGCATAATTATTTATTCGTTTACTTTCACTGAATTTAGTAATCGATTTAGTACTTGCCATTATATGCTTAAGCTCGATTTTACAGCACCTGGTCACTATAAATCGTCACACATTTAGTACTGGCCACACTATGCATTGCTTAACTTCTTTTTGACCAATAATAATGACAACAGAACGTTCTTAACATTGTATTGTTTTATTCCCGGACAACGCCAAATACAAGGAGGTGTACTAAATAGCCTTGTCTTATTCCCCTCCCTTTGGTGAGGGCAATAGTCCAAAGAGAAATGAAAAAAAATCAATAATAATGTGACGATGGCATAAAAATAGATACAAACCTATCACTATGACGTCATGTACCTATCAATGTGACGTCACGTGCACAAGATAACATTAAAAATCGTGATCACATTAAACGAAAAAATGGCTATTTGACCCCTTAAAAATTAATCTTTTTTTTTAATTTAAGATATTATTTTCTCAATGTTATGGCGGTTAAAATAATACCTAATTTAGGGGTGTTTGTATAGTATTTTTTAAGTTTTAGCGACACATACACACACACAGATTTTTGCCTTATATATATTGAGATTGAGATAATAATAAAAAAATTTCATGTATGGATCTGATGCAATTTGATGACATTAAGAATCATGCAAAATTTCATGTATTGATCTGATGCTATTTGTATAACATTAACCATCATACAAAATTTTATATATGGATCTGATGCTATTTGTATAACATTAAGCATCAGACAAAGTCTCATGTATGGATCTGATGCTATTTGATCACCTGAAGCATCATAAAAAATTTCATGTATGGATCTGATGCTCTTTGATAACGTTAGCATAATGCAACATTTCATGTATTAATCTGATGTTCTTTGACAACATTAACTATAAAACAAAATTCCATGTATTTATCTGATGCTATTTGTATAACATTAACCATCATACAAAATTCATGTATGGAGCTAATGCTATGTAAAACATTAAGCATAATGCAAATTTTCATGTATAGATCTGATGGTATTTGTAAAACATAAAGCATCACATAAAATTTTGTGTATGGATCTGTTGCTATTTGATAAAATTAACCATGATACAAAATTTAATATATGGATCTGATCCTCTTTCATAACATTAAGCATCATGCAAAATTTCATGTATGGATCTGATGCTATTTGTATAACATTAACCATCATACAAAATTTCATGTATGGATCTGATGCAATTTGTATAACATGAACCATCATACAAAATTTCATGTATGGATCTGATGCTATTTGATAACATTAAGCATGATGCAAAATTTCATGTATAAATCTAATGCTATTTGATAAAATCAAGCAGCCTACAACATTTCTTGTATGGATCTGATGCTATTTGTGTAACATTAACAATCATACAAAATTTTATATATGGATCTGATGCTATTTGATAACATCAAGAATCATGCAAAATTTCATGTATGGATCTGATGCTATTTGTATAACATCAACCATCATACAAAATTTCATGTATAGATCTGATGCTATTTAATAAAATTACCCATGAAACAAAATTTCATGTATTTATCTGATGCTATTTGTATAACATTAAGCATCATACAAAATTTCATGTATAGATCTGATGCTATTTGATTACATTAAGAATCATGCAAAATTTCATGTATTGATCTGATGCTATTTGTAAAACATTAACCATCATAAAAAATTTTATATATGGACCTGATGCTATTTGTATAACATTAAGCGGCATACAAAATTTCATGTATGGATCTGATGCTATTTGATAAACTGAAGCATCATAACAAAATTTCATGTATGGATCTGATGTTCTTTGACAACATTAACTATCAAACAAAATTTCATGTATGGATCTGATGCTATTTGATAAAATAAACAATCATACAAAATTTCATGTATGGATCTGATGCTATTTCATAACATTAAGCATGATGCAAAATTTCATGTAGGGATCTGATGCTATTTGATAACGTTAAGCAAAATGCAAAATTTCATGTATGGATGTGATGCTATTTGATAACATTAAGCAGCATACAAAATTTCATGTATAAATCTGATGCTATTTGTATCACATTAAGCATCACCTTAAATTTTATGTATGGATTTGTTGCTATTTGATAACATTAACCATAATACAAAATTTAATGTATGGATCTGATGCTCTTTGATAACATGAAGCATCATGCAAAATTTCATGTATGCATCTGATGCTCTTTTATAACGTTAAGCGTCATACAAAACTTCACGTATGGATCTGATTCTATTTGATAACATTATGCATCATGCAAAATTTCATGTATGGATCTGATGCTATTAGATTACATTAAGCAGCATACAAAATTTCATGTATGGATCTGATGCTATTTGTATAACATTAAGCATCACATCAAGTTTTATCAATGGATCTGTGGCTTATTGATAACATTAACCATCATACAAAATTTCATGTATGGATCTGATGCTCTTTGATAACATTAAGCATCATATTAATGTATTACTCTGATGTTCTTTGACAACATTAACTATCAAACAAAATTCCATGTATTGATTTGGTGCCCTTTGATAACATATAATATAAGGCAAAATTTCATGTATGGATCTTATGCTATTTGATAACATTAAGCATCATACAAAATTTCATGTATGCATCTAATGCTATTTGATAACATTAAGCCTCATGCGAAATTACATGTATAGATATGATGCTATTTGATAACATTAAGCATCATGTAAAATTTCATAAATGGATCTGATGCTATTTGATAACGTTTGCTTAATGCAACACAAAATTTCATGTATGGATCTGATGCTATTCGTATAGCATTAACCATCAGACAAAATTTAATATATGGATCTGATCCTCTTTCATAACATTAAGCATCATGCAAAATTTCATGTATGGATCTGATGCTATTTGTATAACATTAACCATCATACAAAATTTAACATATGCGTCTGATGCTATTTGATAACATTAAGCAAAATGCAAAATGTCATGTATGGATCTGATGCTATTTGATAACATTAAGCGTAACATGAAATATCATGTATCGATCTGATGCTATTTGATAAAATTAAGCATCATACAAAATTTCATGTATGGAGCTGATGCTATTTGATAACATTAACCATCATACAAAATTTCATGTTTGGATCTGATGCCATTTGATAACATTAACCATCATACAAAATTTTATGTATGGATCTGATGTTATTTATATAACATTAAGCATCATACAAAATTTCATGTATGGATCTGATGCTATTTGATTACATTAAGAATCATGCAACATTTTATGTATGGATCTGATGCTATTTGTATAACATTAACCATCATACAAAATTTCATGTATGGATCTGATGCTATTTGATAACATTAAGCAAAATGCAAAATTTCATGTATGGATCTGATGCTATTTGATAAATTTAGCAGCATACAAAATTTCATGTATGGATCTGATGCTATTTATATAACATTAAGCATCACATAAAATTTCATGTATGGATCTGATGCTCTTTGATAACATCAAGCATCATGCAAAATTTCATGTATGGAGCTGATGCGCTTTGATAACGTTAGCATAATGCAACATTTCATGTATTAATCTGATGTTCTTTGACAACATTAACTATCAAACAAAATTTCATGCATGGATCTGATGCTATTTGATAACATTAAGCAGCATACAAAATTTCATGTATGGATCTGATGCTATTTGTATAACATTAAGTAGCATTAAAAATTTCATGTATGGATTTGATGCTATTTGTATAACATTAAGCATCACATGAAGTTTTATCTATGGATCTGTTGCTATTTGATAACATTAACCATCATACAAAATTTCATGTATGGATCTGATGCTCTTTGATAACGTTAAGCATAATGCAACATTTCATGTATGGATCTGATGTTCTTTGACAACATTAACTATCAAACAAAATTCCATGTATGGATCTGATGCTATAAAATTAACCATCATACAAAATTTCATGTATGGATCTGATGCTCTTTGATAACGTTAAGCATAATGCAATATTTCAAGTATTTATCTGATGTTCTTTGACAACATTAACTATCAAACAAAATTCCATGTATGCATTTGATGCCCTTTGATAACATATAATATAATGCAAAATTTCATGTATGGATCTGATGCTATTTGATAACATTAAGCATCATACAAAATTTCATGTATGCATCTAATGCTATTTGATAACATAAAGCCTCATGCAAAATTTCATGTATAGATCTGATGCTATTTGATAACATAAAGCATCATCTAAAATTTCATTAATGGATCTGATACTATCTGATAACGTTAGCATAATGCAACACAAAATTTCATGTATGGATTTTATGCTATTCGTATAACATTTACCATCATACAAAATTTAATACATGGATCTGATCCTCTGTCATAACATTAAGCATCATCCAAAATTTTATGTATGTATCTGATGCTATTTGTATAACATTAACCATCATACAAAATTTCATGTATTGATCTGATTCTATTTGTATAACATTAACCATCATACAAAATTTAATACATGGATCTGATCCTCTGTCATAACATTAAGCATCATCCAAAATTTTATGTATGTATCTGATTCTATTTGTATAACATTAACCATCATACAAAATTTCATGCTAATTGATAACATTAAGCAGCATACAAAATTTCATGTATTGATCTGATTCTATTTGTATAACATTAAACATAACATTAAATATTATGTATGGATCTGTTGCTATTTGATAACATTAACCATCATACAAAATTTAATGTATGGATCTTATGCTCTTTGATAACATTAAGTATCATACAAAATGTCATGTATGCATCTGATGCTATTTGTATAACGTTAGCATAATGCAACATTTCATGTATATATCTAATGTTCTTTGACAACATTCACTATAAAACAAAATTCCATGTATTTATCTGATGCTATTTGATAAAATTAACCATCATACAAAATTTCATGTATGGATCTGATGCTATTTGTATAACATTAAGCATCACATAAAATTTTGTGTATCGATCTGTTGCTATTTGATAACATTAATCATCATACCAAATTTCATGTATGGATCTGATGCTTTTTGTATAACATAAACCATTATACAAAATTTCATGTATGGATTTGATGCCATTTGATAACATTAACCATCATACAAAATTTGATGTATGGATCTGATGCTATTTGATTACATTAATCAGCATACAAAATTTATTGTATGGATCTGATGCTATTCGTGTAACATTAACCATCATACAAAGTTTAATATATGGATCTTATGCTATTTGATAACATTAAGCATCATGCAAAATTTCATGTATGGATCTGATCCTAATAGTATAACATTAACCATCATACAACATTTCATTTATGGATCTGATGCTATTTGAATAAATTACCCATCAAACAAAATTTCATGTACGGATCTTCTTTTTTTTTTTTTTTTAACATGATTCACCCCAAACAAGGCAGGCCGCCACTGTTAACGTAAGGGACTACTGAGAAAAAGGAAAAGGGGAGAAGGATTGGTGGTTCAGCTTAAATTGGGATCTGAGCAGCAAGATGTCTGTTTACATTAGTTTTAAATTTCTGCATGTCAGTACTGTCGGGGAAACAGGGGGAAGGGAGGGAGTTCCAGAGGCCAGCAGCACGAGGAAAGAAGACCTCCACAGTGAATGAATGAGATTTAGTAGAATGTCGAGTTAGTCTAATGAATTTACGTCGAAGGGGCACCAGAATAGCCAACTCATCGGAGCATAATCCATTGAAGTATTTGTAAAACAAACATAAGGATGCTACATTGCAGCGATGAGACAGGGGCTGAAGCTTAGCTGACAGTGAGGGACCTATTAGGTTGACGACTCTTTTTTGGACTTTGTCAAGAAGGGAGAGACTAGTAGATGATGCACCAGCCCAGATGTGGCAACAATACTCCATGCATGGGCGAATGGTGGCTTTGTAGAGATACAGGATAATGTCAGGTGTAAGGAGTCCACTAGCACGGTAGAGGGAGCCAACCTTCTTTGCGGCAGCCTTGGCAATGTCTTCAATGTATGTGTTCCAATTCATGTTACCTGTGAAGGTTAGGCCAAGGAGTTTGAATGATGAACTCTCAGGTAGGGTGTTATTTGCCATGACAATCGGTGGTTGGAGAGGCTTCTTGTAGTTGTTGAAGGAAAGGAGCTTAGTCTTTGCGGCATTAAAAGTTACCAACCATTTATGGCCACAATCCACTACAGCCTGGAGGTCATTTTCTAAAGATTCAGCCATTGCCTAAGATATGATCGCATCTTTTTTGCCAACATGGCGAGAGTAAAGCGTGGTGTCGTCAGCAAATAAACCTATCTCAGACACTATGTCATCAGGGAGATCGTTTATATAGATCAGGAACAACAAAGGTCCAAGAATAGATCCCTGGGGCACACCAGCATTTATGTCATGTTGCTTAGATGAACGGCCATCGAGGACAACCTAGATTTTTCTTTTGTTTAGGAAGGATCTAATTATATTAAGTAGTTGCACAGTAATACTGTATGAGCATATTTTCAGGAGAAGCCCTTTATGCGATACCTTCTCAAAGGCCTTGGATATATCAAGCGTTACTGCCTTAGCTTCACCTGCCTTGTCGAGTGTATGATACATGCGTTCAGAGATGACCGTTAGGATGTCTGCAGTAGATCGTGCTTGTCTAAATTCCTACTGGCGGTCAGATAGAAGTTTAGCATTAACTAAGTGCCGTACTATCGCTAGATTGATTAAGGATTCAAAGATTTTGGCAAAGATCGGCAGTAGACTAATGGGGCGGTAGTTCTGAGGGTCGGTTCTATTCCCAGAACTCTTGTAAACTGATACCACAGAGGCAATTTTCCAGCTATCGGGAAAGCAAGATTCGGCTAGGCATTTATTGTAGAGTTTGGAGAGGACAGGGGCCAGTTCAGCAGAGCATTTCTTTATTACTATTGCAGGTATAAGATCAGGCCCACAAGCTTTAGAGGTGTCAAGGTTTTTTATGATGTCTCTGACCTGGGATGGGGTGATGACCAGGTTATCAAGTGTGGCTTCGGTCCGCAAAGGTAATTCAGGGAGAGGGTGGTTATCTGAGTCTAATGTAGAGTTAGAAGCGAAACGCTGTGCAAGTAGTTCAGCCTAATGAGTGGCCGTGCAAACGACATCATTGTGGTTTGAAAGTGGGGGAATCGTAGATTGACCATTATTCACTACACTATTGTAGATTTTCCAGAAATCGCGAGTACCTAGTTTCTGTGACTGGATGCGTTTTTTTGTTAACTCATTATACCTTCTCTTCGCTTCGCCTATCATGGCCTTGCAATTATTTCTTGACTCTATAAATTTATGCCTATTAGTAGCTGACTTATGGCGGCCGAATTTACGGAATGCTTGTTGCCTCTCAGAAATGGCAGCTGCACATTCCGAAGTGAACCATTGAGGAGAGTGGGGCTTGCTAAAGAATTTTCGCATGGGGACATAGGCTTCAATGCCTGCTTTGACCCATTCAGTTAATTCGTTTGCACACTGGTTGGCAGGAAGTGAGAAGGTTTCCCTTCATGGGGCGTCACTGATGTGATCTCTGATTGACTCAAAATCAGCTTGCTCATAGTATCTTGTTGTTTTGAGCAACGGTTCATCAGCTTTTGGACGACTTTTTAGCGCGATATGTATCATTAGCACAATGTGATCAGCATTCCCGAGTGGGCTATGAGCTTTCGTCACACAAGCCTCGGGCATTGAGGTCAAGAAGAGGTCTAGAAGTGAGGCTTGCTGGTCTAGTCGATCGGGGATGAGGGTCGGGAAATCGAGTCTGAGAGAGGGAGTGAGCTAAGGAGAAATTATACGTAGAGTCGTCGGCTGCATCAGTAAGGCTGGAGAATCCCAACCAGTCTCGGTGGTGGGCATTAAAATCCCTTAATACATGTATCTGGGCATTCGAGTCAATTAAGAGTGCTCTATCTATGCTTTCAGAGACAGAGTTTAGCAGAGTACAGTCCTGGGTCGACGGGGAGCGGTATAAGAAATATAAGTAACTGACGCTGTGATATAAAGTCAATCTAAAGCACATATAATCTTGGTCATCTGATTCTAACCTATGTTCTCTAGTCAGGGGGAGGGTGTTCCGAACATAAATTCCTAGTCCGTGCATATGTTTGTCAGAGTCTTTACGGTAGAGTGGGAGGTAGTCAGTCATGTCAAAGTGGTGAGACGAGATTGAGGATTTAAGGTTAGTTTCACTAAGAGCTAGGATATCCGGGGAGTTTGTCAGGAGAAAGGTTTCTACATCGTTGATGTTGGTTCTAAGTCCCGGATATTTGAGAATGCAAGCCTCAAAGGCGGAGGCGAAAGTGTTTTTTGGGTGTCTGGTTTAGGTTTGATTTTATTTCTTTGTAATGGCCTGTTTAATTTGATTATAGAGTGGATTGGCCAAGGTGGGTACTTGTTTGGTGCCAATAAGCTGACACTACCAGTCCAGTAGTCACGACCTGGTCCATGGGGGTTGTGGCCTCGGAAAAGCCCACCGGAGATAATTGCAGGGTCCCTTTCCATGCGCGACATGGCCCATAATCTGATGCTATTTGTATAACATTAAGCATCATACAAAATTTCATGTATGGATCTGATGCTATTTGATGACATTATGAATCATGCAAAATTTCATATATGGATCTGATGCTATTTGTGTAAAATTAACCATCATACAACATTTTATATATGGATCTGATGCTATTTGTATAACACTTACCATCATACAAAATTTCATGTATGGATCTGATGCTATTTGATAACATTAACCATCATACAAAATTCCATGTATGGATATGATGCTCTTTGATAACGTTAGCATAATGCACCATTTCATGTATTAATCTGATGTTCTATTACAATATAAATTAGTAAACAAAATTTACTGTATGGATCTGATGCTATTTGATGAAATTGCCCATCAAACAAAATTTCATGGATCTGATGCTATTTGTATAACATTAAGCATCATGCAAAATTTCATGTATGGATCTGAAGCTATTTGTAAAACATTAACCATCATACAAAATTGCATGTATTTATCTGATGCTATTTGATAACATCAAGCATCATGCAAAATTGCATGTATGGATCTGATGCTATTTATTAACCATCATACAAAATTTCATGTATGTATCTGATGCAATTTGATAACATCAAGCATCATGCAAAATTTCATGTATGGATCTGATGCTATTTATATAACATTTAGCTTGATACAAAATTTCATGTATGGATCTAAGGCTCTTTGATAACATTAACTATCATGCAAAATTTCAACCTCATCAGATAAATAAATTTTAAGTTATCAACGTTTCTATTGAATTCTTTGGGAATATTTCATACAATATATAGAAGTGAGTCCCAGGTACGATTTTTGTCTATCCTTATGCAGTCTAACGACTATGTTAGTATCAATTTATTTATTGTTTTATATTTTCGTGTCTAGATATAAATTCTTGTTGACATAAATTTGTTACGAAGTTATTGAATACATATATACATTTTTTGTCTAAATATTCTAGTTCTTGATTTGTTTAGACACGCATACAAGCAAAGAAACAAAGGCCCCTTTTTTCATAACTTAATTTGTTTTTTTACGTTCTTCGAAATGAATAATTACAAAAAGCTTGGCTTATTCCTTCTCGCACTAACGATAAAGTCAATACCCCCTATTTCAAGTTAATGGAATATCACACAATATACGTACCATCTGTTTTATATACTGCTTATGCATATGCGATATCAGTCGCAAGGTTAACTAATTTGCATATTGGTTTTGAAAAAGGACATTTATTACTCAAGTATTATTTGTTCTTGTTTTTTTAATTCAATGATTTTAATATTACATGTAGTTCTGTTTTGCAATATTGTTTAATATCCTGGATAAATATTTACTATTTCTGTTCAAATATTCCTTTTCTTGATTCTCAACAAGTTGTGATCTATTAATACCTATATTATTATATCTATTAATATCTCTCTCTCTCTCTCTCTCTCTCTCTCTCTCTCTCTCTCTCTATATATATATATATATATATATATATATATATATATATATATATATATATATATATATATATATAAACTATTAGACATATTCTCAGAATACAGATATACATGTTGTTACCATTGTTTAAAATTGTTTTGGAAATGAAAATTGTTAAAATTGATATTCACTTTAATACATTTCATTTCTTTATTCATTTTTCTATTTTTCTCCTGCAGCATCCATAGTAGCATTTTTCTTCGAAGAACCACCAGTAAAGCAAGCACCGACTGGTTGATACGAACCGAGGTTTTAAAAACCGCAATCATCGCATCTTTGTTAATTTGGACTATTCTTTTTTGTTTACCCATTTTTATTTTCATTCATGATTTTGTATGAATTTTCCTGCCGCCGAGGTGCACTTACCTAATCTGGATTTACATCCTAACCAATCTGACTTACATTGAAAACGATTCTTTGCTGCCTGAACCACCCAAGATAAACATTATCTATCGCCTCAAATAAACTAAGCCGAAAGTCTACTAATTACCAGTCTGAATACGCCACAGTTTGTTAGATGGCAAAGCACAACTGATTGTTGGCATTACCATACATTAGAAGGGCAATGATAAAAGCGGCAATTAAGATTCGTGCATTAGGACAATATCCAAGAGTCTCACTGTAAAAAAACAAAACATAATAACAGTCGACTATTTTTCTGTGCTTTTAAAACACGAAGAACAAAAACACACGTGAATCACCCAACAATCAATATTTTTGGTATAAAGATACTCAAGTTTTCTTTCTACTCTAGATCCAGCAAAGAGTCAATGGAAAATACTTTTGTAATGTTCCTTTGAAAGATAATATTTATATAAATAAAAAAGAGAATTTTGTCTTTTTATATTAAAATAAACATAAGAAAGATTATATTGACATTAATAAAGAAATACTTGCACAAAATAGGATCCGTGGAAAAAGAACGACGTTTCAGACCTTTATCTTTAGTTCCGTTTATTTCTGTGAAATTCGACTAAGAATTGGCGAAGTTTTAAGAACTTTTAATAAAGCACTAACAATGTTGGCGAAGTTTTAAGAACTTTTAATAAAGCACTAACAATGTTGGCGAAGTTTTAAGAACTTTTAATAAAGCACTAACAATGTTGGCGAAGTTTTAAGAACTTTTAATAAAGCACTAACAATGTTGGCGAAGTTTTAAGAACTTTTAATAAAGCACTAACAATGTTGGCGAAGTTTTAAGAACTTTTAATAAAGCACTAACAATGTTGGCGAAGTTTTAAAAACTTTTAATAAAGCACTAACAATGTTGGCGAAGTTTTAAGAACTTTTAATAAAGCACTAACAATGTTGGCGAAGTTTTAAGAACTTTTAATAAAGCACTAACAATGTTGGCGAAGTTTTAAGAACTTTTAATAAAGCACTAACAATGTTGGCGAAGTTTTAAGAACTTTTAATAAAGCACTAACAATGTTGGCGAAGTTTTAAGAACTTTTAATAAAGCACTAACAATATTGGCGAAGTTTTAAGAACTTTTAATAAAGCACTAACAATGTTGGCGAAGTTTTAAGAACTTTTAATAAAGCACTAACAATGTTGGCGAAGTTTTAAGAACTTTTAATAAAGCACTAACAATGTTGGCGAAGTTTTAAGAACTTTTAATAAAGCACTAACAATGTTGGCGAAGTTTTAAAAACTTTTAATAAAGCACTAACAATGTTGGCGAAGTTTTAAGAACTTTTAATAAAGCACTAACAATGTTGGCGAAGTTTTAAGAACTTTTAATAAAGCACTAACAATGTTGGCGAAGTTTTAAAAACTTTTAATAAAGCACTAACAATGTTGGCGAAGTTTTAAGAACTTTTAATAAAGCACTAACAATGTTGGCGAAGTTTTAAGAACTTTTAATAAAGCACTAACAATGTTGGCCCTAAAACCATTTAGCTCTAGACCACCTCGCCATCCTCGAAAATTATCCTTTTCAGCTGTTCTTACAATTTCTTCTTTTCTTCTCTTTTTTCTGTTTACTCTACTTCTCAACTATTCAAACTACAACCCGACGATCCCGGGAATGAACTTAAACTACACCGGGTAGTTTAGCCTCAATTCGGGAGTATGGAGAGTTAGGGTTAGTTACCATTACTCCCAAGTACACTCTGACCTAGAGTACTCATGAGGATCCCATCTATTAATTAAATATAATTTTTTCTTGGGGTATTTATTCACAAAACAAATTAATCTGGAAATATTTAAAAAACTTGAAACATCGATAACTTTACCAAATAGCTGAATTTGGTTGATATGCCGTAAAATAAAAGAACCAAACAAAACCAAATTCTAAATTACTGCTTCCCTCTATGAAAGAATAACCAGGTTATTCGTTA
Source organism: Sepiola atlantica (assembly GCA_963556195.1). Lineage (NCBI taxonomy): Eukaryota > Metazoa > Mollusca > Cephalopoda > Sepiida > Sepiolidae > Sepiola > Sepiola atlantica. Next base: position 63,554,913 of record OY744537.1, on the reverse strand, counting down.
TAGCTAAAAAAAAAAAACAAACAATTGCAAAGTAAGTAAAACATTGTTTTTCTAAAGTGTTTGTATTGTTAGCATTGTTCATGAATTTCTGTTTTTGACTTTCTTATTTTTCTTTCATATTCAAAACATTCTGATATAACGGAAATTACCGAAGACTAACGATAAAGTTTCTTAAATTCGTACTTTTTCGGGGATCCTATTCAGTACAACTACCACCAAAGTTTGGTGTCTGTATTTAAAAAAATAATAAGACTCTTTACGACTGAAATTCATCAGACATATTTTAGTTTTAATAATCTACTTGTAATCACATAAGAAGGTTTTAATGAAAGAGGAAATATGTGTTGCATAGTACAATAGGTAGAGATATACAAAACCTTAATTGGTTGGGTAGAATCATACACGAGGTTAGAGAAAATTGTTTTTTTTTTAATAGGCAGTCGGTTAAAACAAACTTTGCTAGATGGGCATGCCGGGATTTACCACGTCACCACCTGAAAGAAAATAATCATAAATGTCCTACAAAATTATGATGCAACAACCCAACCGGTGATTGATTTGCTACGAAATTATGATGCAACAACCCAGCCGGTGATTGATTGGCTGTAAATAAACTTATAAAAAAACGTCTTTTGTAGTCATTTATTTTCCCATGGAAATTCCAGTCACTCTGGTTTATTTATGTATTATGTCTCTTTGTGCATCTCGTGTTTTAATCAATAATGCCATTTATAATTTATAATAATCATGTATAATAGCACACACACACACACACACACACACACACACACACACACACACACGCACACACACACACACACACATATATATATATATATATATATATATTTATATATATATATGGGTGATAAAAATCATAACGACACAAGCAGGTGAAGAGAAATAGAAAAATAAATGTATAACTTACTATTTCCTTTTGAGTGGTTTGAATGATTTTTGAACAAAGGTAAATCCCAATAACTTTTTTGTTAGGATATTAAATAAGATCATTTTTAGAAAACCTTTTCCTTCAATGAAGTATGAACAGAGTTTTTTGAAAATCGTGACCTCAATTAAATGTTTTCGGATCTGGCCATCAGGACACGTTATGTTGGTATTATGTATGAGCTGTCGAGCTCGTTTCCGAAGAAAAAGGGAAACTATATATACAGTTTCCCTTTTTGTTCAGAAAAAGGGAAACTATATATATATATATATATATATATATATATATATATTACATAGTTCACCCCAAACAAGGCAGGCCGCCACTATAGACGTAAGGGACTACTAAGAAAAAGGGTGAAAGTTTTTTTTGGGGGGCGGGGGGGGGGTCAACTGAAATTGTGAGCTGTGCAGCAAGATGTCTGTTTACATTAGTATTACATTTCTGCATGTTAGTACGGTCAGGAAAACAGGCAGCAGGGAGAGAGTTCCAGAGTCCAGCAGCACGAAGAAAGAAGCTTTTGCTCTTCAGCATCTGGGGACCTCCACAGTGAATGGATGGGATTTGGCAGATTGTCGGGTTGGTCTAGTGAATTTGCGTCGTGGGGGTACCAGAGCAGCAAGCTCATCAGAGCACAATCTATTGAAGTACTTGTAAAACAGGCACAAGGAAGCAACATTGCGGCGATGGGACAGGGGCTGGAGCTTGGTGGATAGTGAGGGACCTATCAAGTTGGCAACTCTTTTTTGGACCTTGTCTAAGAGAGAGAGACTAGTGAATGATGCCCCAGCCCAGATGTGGCAACAATACTCCATGCATGGGCGGATGGTGGCTTTGTAGAGATATAGGATAATGTCAGGTGTGAGAAGTTTACTAGCACGGTAGAAGGAACCCACCTACTTTGCAGCAGTCCTGGCAATGTCTATAATGTATTTGATCCAATTCATGTTATCTGTGAAAGTTAGGCCGAGGAGTTTGAATGATAAACTCTCAGGTAGGGTGTTATTTGCCATGACAATCGGTGGTTGAAGAGGTTTCTTGTAGTTATTGAAGGGAAGTAGCTTTGTCTTTGCGGCATTAAAAGTTACCATCCATTTTTGACCCCAATTCACTACAGACTGGAGGTCATTTTCTAAGGATTCAGCCATTGCTTCAGATATGTGCGCGTCGGTTTTTCCCACATGATGAGAGTAGAGCATGGTGTCGTGAGCAAATATTCATACCTCAGTCTCAATGCCATCAGGCAGGTCATTTATGAAAATCAGGAACAGTAGAGGTCCAAGGATGGATCCCGGGGGTACACCAGCATTTATGTAATGTTGCTTAGATGAACGGCCATCAAGGACAACCTGGATCTTTCTTTTTGTTAGGAAGGATTTAATTACATTATATATTTGTCCAGTGATACCATATGAGTGCAGTTTAAGGAGAAGCCCTTCATGCCAGACCTTGTCAAAGGCCTTGGATATATCAAGCGCTACCGCCTTAGCTTCACCTGCCTTGTCCAGTGTATGATATATGCGTTCAGAGATGACCGTTAGGATATCTGCAGTAGATCGTGCTTGTTTAAATCCGTATTGATGATCAGAAACTAGCTGCCGGACTATCGCTAGATTGATTAATGATTCAAAGATTTTAGCAAAGATCTGGAGTAGACTGATTGGGCAGTAGCTTAGAGGATCAGTTCTATCTCCAGAATTCTTGAAGACTAGTACCACAGAGGCAATTTTCCAGCTATCAGGCAACTAGCAAGGCATTTGTTGTATAGTTTGGAGAGGACAGGGGCCAGCTCAGCAGAGACTTTTTTTTATTACAATTACTGGTATAAAATCAGGTCAACAGGATTTTGAGGTGTCAAGGTTTTTATGATGTCTCTGACTTGAGATGGGGTGATGACCAGGTTCTCAAGTGTGGCTTCAGTCTAAAATGGGAATTTAGGGAGGGAGTGGTTTGCTGAGTCCAAAGTGGAGTTTAAGGCGAAACGCTGGGCAAGTAGTTCAGCCTTATCAGTTGCCGTGCAAACAACATCGTTCTGATTTGATAACGGGGGAATTGTCGATTGGCCATTGTTCATCACAAGATTGTACATTTTCCAGAAATCACGAGTACCTAGTTTCTGTGACTGAATGCGTTTTTTGGTTATTTCTGTATACCTTCTCTTTGCTTCATCTATCACTACTTTACAATCATTTCTTGCCTCTACAAATTTTTGTCTGTTCGCAGTTGACTTATGGCGGCCGAATTTTCGGAATACCTTCTTCCTCTCTGCAATAGCAGCTGCACATTCTGAGGTGAACCATTGGGGAGAGTGGAGTTTGCTGAAGAATTTTCGCGTGGGGACGTGCCTGCTTTGACCCATTCAGTTAGCTCATTTGTACATTGATCAGCAGGGAGTGAGAAGGTTTCACCCCATGGAGTGTCGCTGATGTGATCCCTGAGGGATTCATAATCATCCTGCTCATACTTTCTCGTCGTTTTGAGCAACGGCTCTTCAGCTTTTGGACGAGTTTTTGAAGTGATAAGTATCATTACCACAACGTGATCAGAGTTACCGAGCGGGCTATGGGCATTCGCCACACAAGCATCGCGTAATGAGGTCAAGAACAAATCGAGAAGTGAGGCTTGATGGTCAGCACGATCAGGAAGGCGGGTCGGAAAAGTGACAGTCTGTGAGAGGTCGTGAGCTGAGGAGAAATTAAACATTCGAGCATGCCAATGCTTTTTTCGTTCTACAACTAGAATTTGAATTCATAACCGCCATCAACATCACAAAAAAAAAAATTTGTTTTGTTTTCTTGTTTTTTGAAGAAAAAATGACACAATACTTTAATCTTGCATTGATAAAGGCTTCTATTTTCAATTTTATAATACTGACCCACCAATGCTTTGAATGAACGACCCATTTTCTTAAACTTCGAGCATGCCAATGCTGTCTTCGTTCTACAACCAGAATTTGGAGTCATAACCGCCAACAACATCACCCATAACAAGGACATTTTATAAAAAAAAACAAAAAAACTTTCTTTCTTTTTTTTTTCCTTTTTGAAAAAAAAAATGACAAAATACTGGTCAACTCTGATGATGGAATATTATTCCGAAATTAAAGTAAAAAAAAAATTAATTAATCTTGCATTGCTTCTATTTTCAATTTTATAATACTGACTCACCAATGCTTTTGAATGAACGACCCATTTTCTACAAATAAGATTCTCTTAAATATTTTATTGTAAATTTATTTTGTTTTTCTAAATTCATCCAGTTTAATTTTAAAACAATTATTGCTATTTTTCAATATGATATAGCAGTTTGCCTCCCCCCATATTAATCTATCAGAAAAAAGTTGTAGATTTAGTTTTTTAAAATACTTTTTGAGTGAAATATTAAAAATGTGTGTTGCACATTTAAAACTCATATGAATTAAACGGCAAATCAAGGTTATTTAATGCTGGAATATTGCACTCATTGTAAACGACTGATTGTATACAGTTAATCGAACACCATTTGCTATTTTATCCACATTTAGGAGATTGCGTGTTCATACATTTACCAACAGTATTAGTGCGTAAATAATCCGAGAGTGGAGACGATATAAAACAATAATAAAACAATAATAATGAAAACAAAACAAAAATAATAAGTTCCTGGAATGTCTATCGACAGGAAGAATTGTTGTCCACATGGAAAAAGTAATTGGAGTTTTGAATAAAAAGCGGATTTGTCGGGAGGCTTCATCAAAGTTTTCTAAGTTTACTTATTTGTTCATTATTTCCTTTCATCCGACGTAAATATATGCATCTAGATGCAAGAAGATTACTACAGTCGAAAACTTATCCCTTTTCAGATAGATTCGACCTGCAAAACAACGAAGAAAAGAGGATAGAATAGAAATTAAAATAAAAGTGGTCTTGTTTGAAAAAGAAGAAAAAAATTATTTTACATAAAAATTTCCCAAAGGAAAAGCACATTCAAAATTACATATAATTCCCTATGCAGGCGTCATGAAATACAAAATATCACCAATTAACAATTAGAAATACAGAAAAAAGGTATTTCTGAAGACTGTTTTGAATTAACAAAACAGAAATGAAAAAATAACAAAATGAATTGCAGAAAAACACTTATAAAATTAAAATCCATAAAAGTTTATATTCTTAAAGAGACGAGAAAAAGAAGGTTCAATAGTCAGTTTAAAGGCTTCAAAATTAATATCAGGTGCCTTTCGCTTTGCTAATATGATCAACAAAAGCAAAGTCACTCTTTTCATATCTATTGGAACCTAAATTAAAATAATCGTTTTAAGACAAAAATACTTTTTAGCATTGGATTCTTTGATTTAATGTATCTCTAAGACTGTTTAGTTTTAAGAACAAAGAATACAACTCTGTACCCTATTATTATTATTATTATTATTATTATTATTATTATTATTATTATTATTATTATTATTATTATTATTATTATTATTATTATTATTATTATTATTATTACTACTACTACTACTACTACTACTATTATTACTATTACTATTACTATTACTATTACTATTACTATTACTATTACTACTACTATTATTATTATTATTATTATTATTATTATTATTATTATTATTATTGTTGTTGTTGTTTTTGTTTATAAAATAAAGCTTGCATTCAGTTTAAGAATGACTTTGGTTTAAAAAATAAAAATACTAAAAACAATAACAATAATGGTAATATATTTATATATTGCTGCTGTGACGAACACTTATGTATAAAAGAATATAATGGTATATCATTATTGTTCGGTTTCGGCGAACGAATAAAGCCAGTAAGAGTCGCAAGGGATGACGAGTGCACGAGAGTTGACAAAATTCAATTTCTCGAATTCGCTAGCCAGCCGCCTTGTGTCGATCTCAATTCGAGTTAGTTGATATAACATTTTTGGACACCCACGCATCTTCAAGTACCATACTCATTCCGGGATTTTGCCTGCACACTGTAGGGGCGTGGCTTCCAGTCATATATTGTTTATTTAGTGAACGGAGTATTTCGTCCGACGCATCTGCAAGTGTTCTGATATGTTTCTCTGCGTCAATCAGTGGGATGTTATTCTTCCGGCTTGCTGTGTTATTCTCGGTACTCCAGAGAGAAATATTCAACATTCCTCACCATCTTTTTAGGAAATAGGATAGTGAGGAAATAGGATGGTTCACCTTCCACTTCTTCCCACTGCCCGACTTTCCACAATAAAAGCTTTTTTCATTGTGTATTGTATTACACAATGAAAAAAAACAGCGATGTAATTGGCGGAGACAGTAGTAGATATTAATGAGAGAGTAAAAACGTTCTTTTAATAAGACGGAAAAAAACTGAAATATCTAACTGAAATATTCAAAGCGATTTAAAATGAAATGTTATCTTTTCATGAAACGCACCAGTTTAGGGCGAAAATGAAAGCCGAAACAGTTTTTTAGATGCAGCCTTTGTTTATTTTCATTTTCATGTCAATGAAATTGTAGAAAATCTCACTGTAATATATATATATATATATATATATATATATATATATATATATATATATATATATATATATATATATATATATATATATATATCCTCCCTTTTCTCATCCTTTTCTTATTTTTAATATCTTCTATGGACACAATGAATACATCTTATCCGTATATTTCCTTTCTTCGTCATTATGATAAAAACAGACCAAATCAAATATAGAAAAAAGAAATAGAAACAATCTAACGAGTTCAAAAATAGCGTTTTTAGTAAAATTATTGATTTTTCGGCACTCTAAAGTTTGCGTCGCTTAAAGCTACGATTTTAAGACGTCTGATATTCAAGAATTTTCCATTGGCCAGTGTATGGGGTGTTCGTGTCTTTCAGGGTCCAAGCTCGGGTGGCAAAGACGGTAGCGTTGCATTTGCTCGAATGTCTACAGAAAGTTGTATGGGCATAGTATTGTTGTTTGAACTTACCTCGTGTCATGCTAATATATATCTTCTCAATTTTGATAACAGTGCCAGAGGAAGTTTTGGCAAAAAATATGACGGATTTTACCTCTCCCCAGGGTACACGTTTCTACAATTCTACAGAAACAGGGTTGGGTATTAATGACCTTGATTTTGGAAGATATCACATACCCCACAGAAAGGTGACAGTATCACTTATGTCAACTGAATTTCTGTTGAACAACTTGTGAAGCCGGACAATAAATAACCTGTCAGTAAACTGTCTCAACGTGAAGTCAGAAATATTTACAATTTTTCTCTATGATAAAAGTAGGTTGAACGTAGAAAACTCCATATCCCATAAACTCTTCGTGTGTTTCTTTTGCTTTCTATTGTTTCCCAGTTTGTCCATTGCTGTGTGACCGACTCACCTCTTTCGCCCGCTATATCATGATGTGTAGGGCTGTATCTGGAGCGTCTTTTCCTCGTTTTTAGTTTCGGTGTCGATGCTCGAATCGCAGTGTCTTTTGTAGCTTTTGTTTATTAAACTATTTCGTTCAATCAAATAAGGGAAACTCTCACTTTAATTTTTATATAGGATTTTGACTCAGCTATCCCAGTCAATCAAATAGGGGTAAATCTCGCTTTACTGTTTATATGATTACTGTTTAATATTGGATTATAAGTATCCAATAATAAAATAATATATTATGTATAATAGTTTAAATATTTACATCTACAGTACTCAATACATAAGTAGGACTTAGTAGTAGTAGAAAATATAGCAAGCAAGCTACACAGAAACGTTCGTGATTTACTTATAGAAGGAGTTCGTCATATTAACGAATAGTTAGCCTGAAGAACTCTTAATAAAAAGTGAACCTGACGAACTCTTTCTATGAGTGAAACACGATCGTTTCTGTATAGCTTGCTGACCATAAATATATTTTATAGTATACTATAATACGTAAGAATAATCATAAATGTGAAAGGTTTGCTGTATTCGACAACTATCCGATTTTGCGAAGTTGATTTTCATTATAGATATTTTTCATGCTCGTAATTTTAATATATATATATATATATATATATATATATATATATATATATATATATATATATATATTAAAATTGCAAGAATGAAAAATAATATTCTTAAGATTATAAACCTGAAAAAGTACACGCCAACAAGTTATTGCACTTCAAAAGTATAAGAAAAATTTATTCTTGCTGCGATATTTTAAGTAAAAGTTTCCTATTTTTTACTTGTCTTATATTTTTGCATTTATTTAATATAAACCATTATTTCTCCTGGCATTGCTATTAAGCTTGATGATGTGCCAATTAATAATCTTTTATTTGGTAAATCTATAAATAGTTTTTGAACATGAAATTTCTAATTTGCAATTAGCCAATAGAAGTTTATTTATCTATTCACTCTAAATAATTTACGTGACTAAAATAAGAATTTAGGAAAATAATTAAAATAAATTAAAAAATGTCAGTTTCCCCTTTTTTATATTTTTAAAATGTTTATAACAATTTGATAAAATTAATAATTTCATGACGAAACACACCACAATAATTAAATTTAACTTTTAACATCCTATTTACAAAATATATCCACAGATAAGTTTTTTTTAAATATATATATACCCTGTCTAATTAAAAATAATTTAACTAAATGCTGAAGTTAATAATGATACCTGATAGAACATGTTTGTTTTGTTGACTTAGTTTTGATTATTTGAATTGAATTTCTTTAGTAAACTGCCCTCGCCTCATGTTCTTTATAGGGGACGGTGACATGAGACCAGGGCAGTCTTTCTTTTTTTCAAAGGTTGCCAGCGTAAAAAGGGGAGGGGTGTTCTCCTCTATTTTTTTCTCGCTTATCGGCGATTGTGTTCAACTTCAGTTTATACGATGACGTAATACATAAATCTTTGTTTCTTCAAAGGCAGGCGCACTGAAATAAGACTCTTTGTTTTCTTCGAAGGCAGGCTCTTTAAATTTAAAAAAATCTTATTCGAACCAATTACACAACTAAACATATACATATACATATGTATGTATGCACATATATGTATATGTTTAATTGTATATATGTACGTGTGCTTATATATATACGTACGTATCAAATGTTGGACACATCACCTTCCTCACGCTACATCTTGTTCTCGCCCTCTCCCTCGCCCCTCCCTCCTACACCGTTCTATTATGCGACCCTGATTTTTAACCCATGTCTCATGTCCCCTTTTTCTCATTCGTGGTTTAAATTAATTCCGACCGCCACAAATGTTTGCCCCACACCTTCCACAGTTATGGTAATTGCTCCCACCATCTCGATGAGCCAATAACTGAGATCATAAGCGACCTCTCTTGGCTTACATAACACTATCTCACTCCCCCTCCCTAATGATCTTATAAGTCCACTCGCCACAATTTCCCCACACTCTCTACTGTTAACTCAATTTCTCACCACTACCATCTATTTTTATCTCATAAGCGGCCTTTCAGGCCCACCCCGGCTAATACCTTTGTTTAAAACATTTTGTACTTGTGTGTTATTTTCTTCAGACAATCATCCTGAGGAAGTCTTGAAACAAAGACGAAACGTTGTTGAATAGATAAATAATATTTTTTGGTTTTCCGTTTTTCAATTTCCATTACGTCGGAACACTATTTCCATTCTTTATTATGATAAAGAATGGAAATAGTGTTCCGACGTAATGGAAATTGAATATATATATATATATATATATATATATATATATATATATATATATATATATATATATATATATATATATATATATATATATATATATTGTTTGTGTATTTAGGCAGCATTTTCTCATTTATGCAAACATTGTTTAAAATAACAGCATTCGTCTGTTTTAATTAAATGGATATGGAGGAAGGGGCTGAATTCCAAACTTGTTGTCATGTTTCGGATTAAAAAGGAAAGAGGAAAGAAAATAATTAAATTTTTTATTAATGTGAAGAGTTTTCTTTATTTTGAAACGCAAATTTTTATTAAAAACGAAAATTGTGGCAAAAGTATAGACGGAGTAACTCGAACGTTTTCAGGCAAATGAAAATTAATGACTAAATGATTTTTCTGCATTCTTCTTCATCCTGAGGAAGTCTACAATAAAGACGAAACATATACATAAGCTTTTGGCTTTTGGCTTTTCTTTTTTCATTTTCCATATATATATATATATATATATATATATATGAAAACATTGTTAAAAATAACAGAATTCGTCTTTTTTTTAATTATATTTTTCTGATACCCATTTTTGTATTATAATCAAAATAATAATAAATGTTCCATAGGTTTCACGAAAGTGAAACCTTGAAACCTGTAAAACCTGTGAAACATTTATTAATTTTTTTGATTGTAATACAAAAATGGCCATCAGAAAAATTTAAAAAATAAAATAAAATTAATGATAATAAAACAGTAAAATTATAGAAAATGCAAAAACTCACTCGGTATTCAGTATGCTGAATGTCAAATTAAAGGTTCTTAGAAACTGATAGTTATATGGTAGGAATGTAGCAAACCATCTGTTCCATTACCATAAATTTTATTTATTTATTTTTCTCAATTTCCTCATTTTCTGACTTCGACGAATACCTGTATTTTTTCCTTTATCTTACAAAGAAAACTTATATTTATTTTTTCTATCTTTTTCATATCTTACGTACGTTTCACAGCTTACTTAAGAAAAATATATAGATTTTATTTTAACATCGCTAATCATTTGTTCATTTAATAGTCATGGAAAAAAGGCACGACAAAACTCACATCAAAGTTGGCATATATCTTGAGCCCACAGCATTGCTGTGGATGAAAAAGGCAAAAATAAAAAGGCGATTTTTGTCAACCCATTATCAGCAGCAGTTTACACAGTTCAATGGAAAAAGGAAATGGAGTTATTAATTTTTATTTCTATTTTAGCTTAGGGATAGGTCAAATGTGTCAAAACCGAGCGTGGCCGATAGTGGATATGGAGGAAGGGGCTTAATTCCGAACTTATTGTTGATGGGACAGGGGCTGCAGCTTGGGGAATAGTGATTAGATTAGAATCTATTTTCGTCTCCATTTGTTTATCGGTTAATCTTTAATAAATCAGATTCTGTTCCTTGCTTTGTAAGTACCCTACCGCTATCATCCTAATCCTCTTGTCTGTGTCTTTAGTTAGGTAATAACCTAGTCCCCATGGGCGTAATGCCATTTCGCATTTGATGGTATAGTTTCTGCTCTCGTGGTTGGCCATCAGATGTTTAAATAATATGAAGTTCTGCAAAAACATCGACTGTTTGCTGTACCATGTGTGACAAATGACTTTCAGAGCAAGACGAACACTTACTCTCTCTATATCTATATATCTCTCTCTTTAAGGACTTTCAGAGTAAGGCGAACACTTACTCTCTCTATCACTCTTTCTAAGACTCGGTCGGGCGATTCACCCTTCCTTTCCCTTTGCGTTCATGTCATGGCAGCCGATTGACTGGGGGAGAGGGAGAAGGGGTTAAGAAGGACAGTTGCCGTGGGCGAGCGGAAACGGGTCGTCATAGCAACGAGACAGCGAACATCGCCGAGCGGGAGAAAACGCAAGAGGGGGATTAAAAAAGGAAAAAGAAATGTTAGTAGGCGACAGGACCGCGAACCAGACAGTCGTGTAGATCCCCTCAGAAGAAAGGAACACTCTTATTGCGGATTGAATCCATAACATTGTTATTCTTTGGGATTATGATTCAAGGAACTTATTGATTTTCGCCTCCTCATTTTATTGAGTTTACATGGACTTTCAATCCGTATTATACTAACGGATAAAGCAGATAAGTTTGGCCTATTTCTTCCCAAAATCTTTCTTGACCACAAATATATATATATTTTGATTGTAAATTCATGTCGCATACATCACGCAAACACTCTCCAAAACATACGTCTGTCTCCCTCGTTCTTTTTGCGGTGGCTTCTTCTTATTATTTTTGTATATATAAATCTTTGTTGACTTTTAAACTTCACTCGAGTATTTGTTCCGTTATTTATTGCTTTGTTGTCCCCTTTCCTTCAGGACGAATTTCACCGGTTAATCCATGTCGGATTAACCGGTGAAATTCGACCAATAACCGAAGATAGTTAATGAGCCAACGGACATTAAACAAAAAATATATGTGTCACGATCTGATTACCAATCATTAACGATCATCCAGTAGCTGGGTCGTAACATAAATTGGGGGCTCAGGGAACTGGTTGATGTCGTTGCAGAGTTTCAGTTTGATGAACCCCACTTTCGGGTAGATCATTATGTAGCGGATATTTTCAAATATATTCTTAAATACACGTGAATTGTGAGCCTTATGTAAACTTTTCCCTTTCATAAAGCTAATGATAAACGGCATTATAATGTTTTGGCAGTTAAGAGGGCGATGACATCCTTACGTCTTTAAATGTAATCTTATCTTATATTCGATTAAGATAACTGTTGATGGGTACTTTGAAGAGACATTCAAATGTTTATGTAACCTCAATATAATAAATCAGACATTTTGCAGCGTATTTTTTGCTGACGAGATCATATCCGTGTATTCTTCGAAGCTGAACTCAGGTGTACTTTCCCACCTATATATCCAAGTGGGCAACTTGAGTTGTTTGCCGTTTGTAAGTTCATATTGCAAAACAATGGAGTTGAATCTATCGGCCTCTGCTTTCTGTTGGCGGTGGCGATTGAGGTGCTCTGGTCGTCGTAATTATTGGCGACTCGTGATATGCTGCCTTCAACTGCCATCTTGGAGAGCCAGTTACTCTTTATCAAATTGCTAATGTTTTGTCGGACTATTTATTATAACAGTTTATTGTTCTTTAAAATCTTTTTTCTTCTACTACTAATGGTGACGGTTAGTCAAGTGGTAAACTGCCATATGACGATGACGCGTTATTACTAAAAACTGTTTATGAAACGCCATTATCCAACTACGCAGTGTTGATCATATGCGAACTCCTCAGCCGTGATCACGTCCCGCATACGGCGTGGCATCATCGATGCGTACAATTAAAAAGCCATACATTGCCGAACTAAACAGATATGAACAAGCCAGATTGAATGAATCTATCGAAAGTACTCGCGAATAGAACATAAAACCTACGGATCCTACATACGACAATTTGGCAAAAATACTCAAAAAAATCCAAAAAATCAATAAGAGACTTATTAAGCAGAAGCATTCCGTGTTGTTCAATAACGTTGGTCTTAATATATATATATATATATATATATATATATATATATATATATATATATATATATATATATATATATATAAACAAGACCTGTACATGCGAAGAATTAAAGTTTTTATCTAATCTAATAATATATGCGTTGTTTCTTCAATTACTTTTTTCTTACCATAATGGCGGCATCTTTATCTACTACTGTCTGTCACCTGTTATTATATGAATTACTCCCCTTCGGTATATCTTTGTTTGTTTAAGCAAAGGCAAGTCTATTATGGAATAGTAGACACTATCTTTTTGCTGTCTCTGGAAAGGTGGTGGATACATAATATTACCGTTTTCAATTACTCACCACTGTGCCAGAGACAGGAAGAATACTTTTGGATGTGGGGATAATAGTGTACTCGGCATTATTTTCAATAAATGACTAGTTTGTAACCCGCTAGAGGAACATCCAACGTTTCCTTGGAATAAATGACGACTTTGTGCACTGTCCTACTCCAAGTCCTGAACCCTTATTAGCATCTCTATTCTATTTTCTTTTAATTTGTATAATTTTCATGTTATAAATTAAATCAAATAAAGTAAAACGGTGTATTTCCTTTATATTGATGTCAAGCACGAATAAAGACCTCGTGATAATGTGGTACCACCTTTGATATAAATGAAATGTGCTCTGGTTAATGTACTTTCAGAATATATATGATTATGGTCGTCGATCTTCAAAACCATAAGAGGAGTTTGTGAACAAACAAGCAAACGGCAAATACAACTTTACATGTATAATATTCCGATAAGGTCCGATTTATTATATTGAGGTTACATAAACATTTGAATGTCTCTTCAAAGTACCCATCAACAGTTATCTTTATTGAATATAAGATAAGATTACATTTAAAGACGTAAGGATGTCATCGCCCTCTTAACTGCCAAAACATTATAATGCCGTTTATCAATAGTTTTATTTCCGTGTTAGGTATTGGGGCACAGAAAATGTTAGGTCGACATTTGAACTAGAAAGTTATTTTTTGTAAGGTTTTGTGTTTTACGGCATACTACCTGTCATTGGGGCATTTAATGCCGACACCGTAAATCATATGTCCTGTGTCTGATTAATTTTTACATTCATTTGTTTTGTAGACAAATAGTCCGTAACAGATAGTTTCTATTAAACCCAGAGTTAACCGGGGAGTAGTGAGAATGAAGGGATACCTCCATACTTTCCCCAAATCATAAATTGGGGGCCCACAACTAGATTCACGTTAAAGTCATACCCAGGACAGTTAGGATTACAGCTTGAATAGTTCATAGGGTTGGAAAATAGGGTAGACAAACAAAAAGGTAGAAGGGACTAAAAAAGATGGATTTCGCTAAGTGATGTGGGTAAAGGGTGTCCAAGGCAATTTAGTAACGTTCCCGGGAGAAAATCTATTTAACCCATAGATGGGACTCTGACAGATACTATCACTTCGGGTAAGAGTGGACCTGGGAGTAATGCTAACTAAGGGAGGTAACGCCACACTCTCTAAACCCTAACCCTAATCCTGGATACACTTTAAAATCATACTCAGGACGTATCTTTTTGTTAGTATTACGTATTGAGATCCATGAAATGAGAGCTTGGATGTGATATTTTTGTTACGTATTGAGATCCATGAAATGAGAGCTTGGATGTGATATTTTTGTTACGTATTGAGATCCATGAAATGAGAGCTTGGATGTGATATTTTTGTTACGTATCACAACAAAAATATCACATCCATTTCACATAATAATATTAGATCGATATTTGAACTGGGAAGTGATCTTGATTGTGTTACTAATTATGACCGAAGAAATATGAGGTCAACATTTGAATTAAGGGAGCTCTCTTTCTGTTAGTGTTACGACATTCTGACTTGGAATTATCATTTTCTTATCGTTAGCCTGCGTTATTATTAGCGCAGGAAATGTAGTACTTAATTTTAGATCGGAAGTTATCTTTTGTTAGTGTTGCATATTGGGCCTCATGAAATGTGATGCCGAGTTATCTTTTTGTAAGTGTTAAATACTGAGTCTATCCCTAGAATATGAAGTCAACATTTGAACTCAAAAGTGATATTTTTGTCAGTGTAAAGAATTAATACCCATGAAATATAAAATTATCTTGTTACGCGCAGGTAGACATTTGAAAGCGGAAGAGATATGTTACACCCTGTTGCGTACTGAGCATCAGAAAATGGGAGCTGGTATTTTAACTCTGCATTTATCATTTCTTTACTGTTATTTATTGTAACATGAAATGTAAGATGGCATTTAAATTCTGAAGTGATTTTACATATTGTGACGCGTCCATGAAATGAGAGATCAACATTAGAACTGGGATGATATCATTTTGTTTTTAGTGTTACGTATTTAACGGAAGTGTGAAGCTGACATTTGTATCTCTGACGTTATATTTATGTTAGCGTTTGGGGCACATGAAATTTGAAGTCGATATTTGAACCAAGAATTGATCTTTTAGATAATTTTACGTTTTCAGGTCCAGGATATGTGAGGTCGAATTTTGAGCTCAGAAGGGTCTTTTTTTTTATCTTTTACCTATTGAGACCAATGAAATGTGAGGTCGATATTAGAAATAAGAAGTGCTTTTATAATAGTTTTACAGATTGAAGAGCAGAATATATGAAATCGACTGTTGACATCGGAAGTTATGGTTTTGTTTATCGTATATAGTAAATATTAGGTTGATATTTTACATCTGGCGATCCAGTACATGTATGGCCGACATTTGAACTCAACAGTAATATTTTTGCTACTAATACGAATTGAAGTCCATAAAATGTTAGGTTCATATTTAAACTCGGAATTGTGTTCATGTTATGTGTTGCAGCACATAAATTGTGAGGTCGACGTGTGTTAGTGTTACGTATTGTGCGCAGAAAACTCTAGACCGATATTTGAACTTGGAAATTATCTTTTTGTTCGTTATAACACGGTTCTTGACCTCACTGCTCGAGACTGGTATGACGAATGCACATAGCTCGCTCGGAACGCTGATCACTTTGTGGTACTGATTGATATCACCCTAAAATCTCGTCCCAAAGCTGATGAGCTCAAAACGACGAGATACTACAAGAGGGCTGATTATGAATCCATCAGAGATTACATGAAGTGAAACCCTTTCTCTCCTTGCTGATCAATGCACAAATGAGGTAACCGAATGGGGCAAAGCAGGCATTGAAGGATATGTCCCCATGCGAAAATTCTACAGCAAGCCCCATTCTCTACAATGGTTCACCTCAAACTGTGCAGCTGCTATTTCTCAGAAGCAGCAAGGATTCCGTCAATTCAACCGCCACAAATCAACTACAACTAGAAATGAACTAATAGCGTCAATAAATCATTGTGAGACTGTAATAGATGAAGCAAAGAGAAAGTCTACAGAGATGACCAGAAAACGCATTCAGTAGGTACTCGCGATTTCTGGAAAATCTTCAATAGTGTGGTGAATAATGGGAAATCAACAATTCCCACGCTATCCAACCGCAATGATTTCGTTTGCACGGCTAAACTATCTGCCTAGTTTTTCGCCTTAAGCTCCATTTTGGTATCCGCAAACCACTCCTTCCCAAATTTACCATTGTGGACTGAAGCTACACTTGATGACCTGACCATCACTCCATCTCATGTATGGGATATCATAGAAAACCTTGATACCTTTAAAGCATGTAAGCCTAATATTATACCAGTAATAATAATAAAGAAATGCTCTGTTTAACTGGCCCCTGTCCTCTCCAACCCTTACAACAAATGCCTTGCTGAATCTTGCTTCCCTGATAGCTGGAAAATTGCCTATATTATACCAGTTTTGAAGAATTTCTGGAGATAGAACTGCCCCACAAAATTATTACCCCATCAGTCTGCCCCCCGCTCTTCGCTAAAAATTTGGAATCCTTAATCAATCTAGGGATAGTCCATCACCTCGTTAATGCTAAATTTTTTTTTTACCATCAGTATGGATTTAGGCAAGCACAGTTTACTGCAGATATCCTAACGGTCATCTCTGAACGCATATACCATAAACTGGACAAGGCAGGTGAAGCTGGGGCAGTAGTGCTTGATATATTCTAAGCTTTGGACAAGGTCTGGCATGAAGGTCTTCTACTAAAAATCAATTCCTATAGTATTATTGGATGAATATTTAATATAATTAGATCCTTCATAATCAAAAGAAACATCCATGTTGTCCTTGATAGCCGTTCATCCAAACAACATGACATAAATTCAGGTGTACCCCAGGGATCGATCCTTGGACTTTTATTGTTCCTGATTTTAATAAACGACCTCCCTGATGACATTGTGTCTGAGATGGGTATATTTGCTGACGACACTACGCTCTACTCTCGTCATGTAGGTAAAACTGACGCGCACATATCCAAGGCAATGGCTGAATCTTTAGAAAGTGGCCTCCAGTCTGTAGCAGGATGGGGTCATAAATGGATGGTAACATTTAATGTTGCCAATATAAAGCTTATTTCCTTCAACAACTACAAGAAACCTGTTCAACCACCGATTGCCATACCAAATAACACCCTACCTGAGAATCCAACGTTCAAACTCCTCAGCCTAACATTCACAGGTTACATGAATTGGAACAAATACATAGAAAACATTGCCAAAGCTGCTGCAAAGTTAGTGGGCTTCTTTTACCATGCTAGAAAACTTCTCACACCTGACAGTATCTTATATCCCTACAAAACCACCTTAAGGGCTGGTGCACCATCCACTAATCTCTCCCTCTTAGACAAGGTCCAAAAAAGAGTCTCAAATCTAATTGGCCCCTCAACAATCGCTGCAATGTTGCATCTCCGTGCTTGTTTTACAAGTACTTGAATGAAATGTACTCCGATGAACTTGCTGCTCTGGTGCCCCCGCCACGTAAATACACTCGACCAACCCGACAATCAGCTAACTCCCATTCATTAACTGTGGAGGTCCCCAGATGCCGAAGAATCTACTACTCCAATAGCTTCTTTCCTCGAGCTGCCAGCTTTTAGAACTCCCTCTCTGTTTCCCCGACTGTATCGACATGTAGTAATGTGAACCAGCATCGCTGCACAGCTCCCAATTTAGGAGACCCCCCCCCCAACTTTCACCCTAATTCTCAGTAGCCCTTTACGTGTACAGTGGCAACTTGCCTTGTTTAGGGTGAACTAAGTTAAAAAAAAAAAAAGACTCCGACAGCAGCGATGATGACACCGTAGACGAAACCCCAAAAAGTACAGCGCGCGGCAAAAAATATGAATTTATTTAAAAAAAATGATGTGGAAATGGAACTACTCCACCGACATAGGCGATGTAATGTTATATAATGTTATATAATGTTATATTGCAACGAAAACCGAAAAAAAAATCGATATGAAATTACGTAGGGAAATATCTTTTGAACAGTACAAAGTTACACAGGGCACTACGAGATTATTTCAACCAAGATAAAAACCGCACTGGAACATATTCGAAGAGTAGTGCAACTACCACCAATTTAACATGTTAGAATTTAGCGAACAGACTGGAAGTGTACTACAAAATAAGGCTGAAAATAAATGCGTTACACATCACTGGGAAATCGTATATACTGCGCAGCATAAGAAACGGGCTCATGATAGATGAGGTATCAAGCAAGCTACAACTTCACGTTTTGTACTTGCGTAGAACAAACTCTAATATAACACGGACGAGATGTAGTTCACGCAACAGAATATCTAGCTACAACTTCACGTTTGGTGCTTGCGTGCATAAATCTAGAGATGTGACCTAGGTTTTTTTAAAAGGAGAGAGTTGTGAAAGAAAAAGTGTATCCAAAATGCACTTTTAAATCTCTATCTCACATATAGCCGTTCATCCAAACAACATGACATAAATGCCCTACACATATCAAAAACTCTGGAAACCTTCCCGACAAACACACAAAATTACCATGACATTACACCCCAATTATACACAAAGATACCCCTCAAAATGCCTTAACTTTCTTGCTAAACATATAAACAAAATAAATTTCTCTACCCCCATTCTCATTACTTAAGAACCATCAACATATTACAACAACAAATATTATAAACAAAGATACTGCCTACCCATGTCTTTCTTATTTCTAGAATTTATTGAACCTTGACCTTTTAAAACACTACATACATTAGACGACATGCTTATTTTTCTCTCTAAGCAAGACAAAAATAGAAAACCTAGCACCCACCATGCAGTTTACATTTGAAACCGAACACAACTCTATACTATTCTATATTTTTAGCATCAGGCTATCATACCAAGTTTACCGTAAACACACTAACCAACCAACCAACCAACAATAACGACTATATTCACTATTACTGGCACCACCACCACACCATAAAAACTAGCCATATTCTTAGAGAAAGAATATGTAGCCTTCAATACATCACAATCGAATATAATGTCATTGAATCCTTCATAAAGTCTTTATAATACACTTCAAGTAAAAAAAAAGCAATTACATTTTCACAATAAGACCAACCACTCGCCCTTCCCACTAACACACAACAACTAGCTTTATACTACGGCATTCAAGCATCACTTTAGAACCATACAATCACTCACTATCAAAAATATATTCAACAAACGCAAAAACACTGATTTCATTCCGTCAATACACACTGTCATCTACACAATCCTATGTCATGGTTATAACAAAGTATACATAAGTAAAACTCGACGCCCACTGAAAAAAAGTATCCGTAAGCAAAACAAGGACAAGTTGGACGACATCAAAAGTGCACTTGTCACACACATGCTGTCCCTAAATCATAAGTTTAACACACAAAAATCTGCAATAAGTAAAACACGCACACAATATCAGACTTAGACGCCTCATCGAGTCCAGTCTCATCTCACAAGTGAAAGAAAAACGAATATTAAGGACATTTTTTTAAAATATTCTCCAAACATCGCTAAGAAATGTAAACGAACAAAAACTGATCACTATTAATACTGGATGACCCAAATTCAGTACATTGCTTTCTCTTTTTATTTCTTCCTCTTTTCTGTATGTTTTATATCTAACTTCGTTCTTCTCCCCCTCTCTTCGCACAACCCGCCCTCATACTATCACAAATACCAAATGAGTAACATCTCAACCCCAAAAACTTTCCATTCTCCCATAACCATTCATCATTCCTGTAGTATAAATACATAAGTACAGATACATGTAGGGTAGACATATTGGGAGGAAAAATAAAATGAAATAATGGCCCCTACATTTTATTTTTCCTCCCAATATGTCTACCCTACATATATCTGTACTTGCATGACATTTTTTCTCTATTTTATCATCCTGATGAAGTCTTATAAATAAAGACGAAACGTTGATGTACACATAAAAAACATCCATTTTTTGGTTTTCCTTTTTCATTTTCCCATCACGTCGGATTACCTTCATCCTTCTCTTCCCATATATATATATATATATATATATATATATATATATATATATATATATATATATATATATATATATATATATATAGAGAGAGAGAGAGAGAGAGAGAGAGAGAGAGAGAGAGAGAGACAGGCACAGGGATAGACAAAGGGACAGAGAAGAAAATGTGACCCGTTAGATCACCTGTTGAGCTCAGAAATCGAAAATTAGTAATTTCTGTGTTATATCCACCCTCACGATAGTTATGAGCTAAATATAATTACTATTACTGGGTCATAATAGACTATCCGAAAAAAGTACAAAAACAATACTTGAAATCCGAAAAAGAGTACAAAAACAATACTTTAAATCTTAAAACGAGTACAAAACAACACTTTTAAGAAGAGTAAAAAATATATAGAAAATTTGAAATGCGAAACTAAATCTGGATTACTGTTACTTCGTAAAACTTCGAAATTACAAAGAGATTCGGAAGCATTTAAATTGTCGAATAGAAAATAATTACAATTGGTTTTAAAATCCGTTGCAAATCTTAATTGACAGTTTTCGGAAGCTTTTAGCATCCAATAATGAAATAATGCTTGGGCGTGCCAAGTTCGAATCCAGTTCGCTCCACACAAACACTTTCATAAAACCCGCACTTGACCGTGTGTCTAATCTTATGAGATGTTAATAAAATGGAGGTTAATAAAATGAAATAATGCTTTCTCTTACGGACAGATCTTATGAAGGCATAATCATCATGCCACCCAAACGCGACGCTCTGCCGGAAGTATTGTCCATTTTTTCCATAAAGTCAATTAAAAAGTATTTGTTTATAAGTCTTTACAAATGCTATCTGACCCGGAAGTTGGTGATCATTACAGCCCGTTAGTATGGAAATGGGTGATTACTGAACGTTTAATTTATATTTAAGTTATACACTATAGACTTTTAAGTCTAGATTATTGTGTATTTTTGCCGCCGACTTCGTTTAGAAAACTTACGTGTTTATCAAATAAACTGAATTTTCACAGGAATTTTAAACATTCTCGCGGACAGTTTCGAGCGTAATTTTGCGAATACGTCCAATACACTTACAAATATTACTAATAACAATAATACTGCTATTTTGTTGTGAGACAACGTGACTTCTAATATATATATATATATATATATATATATATATATATATATTATTATTATTATTATTACATATGATGTAAGTTACTACTCGTTATTTCATTATTCTCGTGTTAATGTTCGTCCATATTTGAAAAAAATATTTAGACCTTTGCCCACAAGATATCCTGATGATGACTAATGCAAATTTGCACCTTGGAAAATAAAAGAAATAAAACAACACGTGATACATTTTAAATATTTCCTTTATTCTTTATCTCAAGAATTGATAAAAATTGCTAGATCATTGGAAAAGATGATAAAAAAATGCAACAGCTATGAAGCGCCCATTTCTTTCAACAACCTTTGTTTAAATAAATATGTATATATATATTTTTAATAATATATACAGGTCACATAACAATTCATATAACTAAATTCGGCTTTATTTTTCGTTTATTCACCATCGAAGAAGCTAAACAAGAATTATTATGGCGCTTGTACAATGAAATCGCCTGTTTTTCAGTCAGTTCATTCGCCCCCCCCCCTTTTTTTACTTCCCCCCCCCCACACACACTTTATGGTCATCAATAATTAAGTTGATATGCATGTATTTAACCGGCCCCCCCCACTCTTTAGGAGAAGCCCCCCCCACTTTCATAACTGTCCCGCCGGCCCTGTATAGTGCAAAGAGTACGTTATGGATGAGCAAAAACATTGTAGCTAACAGTGTCGACTAGGTGTAGAAAGTAATGATAAAAGAGAAAAGATGGAAGAGAAGGAGAGCGAGATCGCGCGTTCGTGAGAGAGGGGGGGGGTAAAAATAACAAAACGATAAGCAAGAGATTAAAAGCACTGTAACTGACATTAGATAATTCAGTGTAAAAATATAAGAGAGAATAAAAAAGAGGGAAAGAAAGGGGTATATATAATCAAGTTATAATCAATCAAAAGCACTGTAGCTGACAGAGTGTTCAAGTTGAATAATTCAGTGTATAAAGCGACAAGAGAGAATAGAGAAACGAGTATGCGAACGCACGAGAGAGAAGAAAGATATTCAATACAAGAGAGATAAAAAAGAGATAAAAAAATACACATCGTGGCATTTTTTCAACCATAGTTGAAGTCGCAGTTTCAAATAAAAATGTATTTTTGCTTGCATAAATAATAAACGATTATTATAATTATTTTTTATATTGTTAAAATACTTATTTTATCGAAACGATTAATTGTGTAGGAAAAAGATTGTATTTTTTTTACTTGAAATTGTATTTGTTAATTTCCTGTGAAAATTGTGTTTTCTAGCTGAATCCCGTGGGAATTCCATGATGTTTTCTAGATGCATCTGTATGTAATAATTCATTTTGAAATAATAAATGTCTGTCAGTATATTAAGAAAAAATACTCTTTCTTCGTCCGTAAAAATAATTGTCATTATTAAATTAAATATTCTTTAAATAAATAAAACTAAGCTGTCTCTTCTTTCCTTATTTATTTAAAAGTGTAGCAATTGTCAAATCAATAAATATTATCTGTCTTCTTACCATAAAATACTTGCTGCTGAATATTTTACATATAAATGAAACTAATGTGACTTTTTGAAATACATTTTTTTTAAATTATACTCATAATTTTATTTTGGAACCATTTATTTTAAAATTGGTAAAGTTGGAATTGGTAATCTTAGCGACATCAGATTAATCACGACCATTATCGGACGATCTCATTTTTTTAGTGTTGTGAAAGGTGATAACGTATGTACGAACATGAAATGCTTTAGCGTATTATTATATAGATTTTATTTTTTCATTATAATTATATTTACATGAAAAAAAAAATGATTTTTATCTTTATATTAATAGAAGTATGGAGCAAGTTCACGTGTGTGCGTATTTCTCGTGTCAACGAAACTTTGATAATCGAAACAGACTGAATTATTAGTTTTACATACTAGTGATAGAATATTTAATAAAATCACTACTGCAATAGCGTAAATAAAATGAAATTTTTAAATTTCATTTTAAGAATAACTTAATTACGAAATTAAATCCATCGTAAAACATTTAGGTTTCTTCTGTATTCAAGTCAGTCATAGAATTCCTCTAAATTCCTTCAAAATTTATAAGTTTTTCATTTTTTTTTTTTCAAATTCCATCCTTCGTTGTTGTCACCAACCACAAAGATATTGAAAACCTCAAGTAACTTCTTTCTTGATATAATTTACATGAATTTAGGAAAACTCGTCACAGGAAAATTCGTAAACGGAAAATTCGTAAACGGAAAATTCGTAAACGGAAAATTCGTCACTTTTGGCCAAGTAGGAAAATTCGGCAATTATCGAATAAATATCGATTGAAAATAGATTTTAGAACCGTTTTTACAGGAGATATACTTGTACATACGAGGCTACCCACCTCACCAGTGGAGAACATTTTTTCATATTATTTTTTGATACTTGTGCAGTTTACGAACCGGGCTATTTTTTACATAAGATTTTCAAGTTAAATTAAATTTTTACTTCAAAATCACTGAGAAAAAGTGGTTAATCCATCGTTTCACAACTAAAATGGCAGACAATGAATTGGCTGTATTTTTCTGATTTTTTTGTTCCGACCATACAACGATTTATTTGAAAGAAGAATTTCTTTTTTAAAGTATTAAATAAAGTTGTTAGTTAAAACAAGTTTTAGGCAAGATGAAATAAAAACACTGAATTAGTTAGAAAACAATTTTGCTTTTTTAAATACATGGAAATTTTCTAAGAATTTAAAGCCAGTTACTCGATAGTTTATAAATTCCTTTCAAGTTTTGCACACACACGAAGTAATTGATGTTTTGTCAATTAAAATGGCTGACTTGTTTACGAATAAATCTAAATGAATTATGATGGATTTCATCTCGTAACTTAATTACGAACCAGGCTTGAAATAATAACATTATTTAGACAACGATTTTTTACATGAGGAGAATGGTGGGGGGGTGCTTTGTTAACTATTCTGTACTTTTACCTAACAATTTAATAAACAAAAGATATCGTAAAAATTTAATTTAACTTGAAAATCTTATGTAAAAAATAGCCCGATTAGTAAACTGCACAAGTACCAAAAAAATAATATGAAAAAATGTTCTCCAGTGGGGAGGTGGGTAGCCTCGTATGTACAAGTATATCTCCTGTAAAAACGGTTCTAAAATCTATTTTCAATCGATATTTATTCGATAATTGCCGAATTTTCCTACTTGGCCAAAAGTGACGAATTTTCCGTTTACGAATTTTCCATTTACGAATTTTCCGTTTACGAATTTTCCGTTTACGAATTTTCCTGTGACGAGTTTTCCGGGCACCAATTTACATATTTTGTATTTCCTCTGATTAAAATAGATTTGATAGAAAAACATTTTCTTACCAAAAGAATATATGCCAACGGTGGGCAAATAATAATGCCATGAAGATCACATAAATATTTGGGCTTTTGTTTGTTTTTTGTTGTAATAAAATACTTATAAAAATATCTTTTAGGAAATATGTTTCGGCTCACGGAATAAAAATGACAGAAGACAACCTGAAATTAAAGAAGAACAGTCGTTAGAAAAGTAAAACAATGATAATATTAATAATTGTTCATAATAATGTTAATAATGATAACTCAACAATAATTCTGATAATTCATAATAATAACACAGCAATTATAATAATTCAAAATAATGTTAATAATGATAAAGGTAAAAGTTGCATAGCCTGGACGCGCACGAGTGTCGTTGCCGACATCGCACACTGCCCATGGCCGTAGCGGCGGTGATTTGTTAAGAATCACCGTGTCTAGGGCACAGCATATGGAAGGGTACCTTCCTTGAGTTTTAGTAAGGTACCCATTTACTGCTGGGTGGACAGAAAATTCGCATGCCGTGAGTGGGATCTGTAATGTCCTTAACAAATAAAGGGAGATTACCGCAGGTGTCACAGGAATTACGGCCCCTGGCGACATCCGGTTTTTCTCAGTCTGATATTCACCGAGCACCATCTTTGTTCGTTCGTCTCTCTCTCTCTCTCTCGTTAATATCCGTCCATCTTGCAACCTTGCCATAGTAATAACCGATATCTAGCAAGTATCGGTTACTTACTACTTGGACCATCACATTGGCGACGAGGACAGAGCTATTTACAAAAAAATAGACACAAGAAAACACAAGAGAAAAAAAAAACAACAACAAACAGTCCCACGTGTTGCAAAACAAACATGGCCGCTTTACCTGGAATTCGACTGTGAGTCAGAAGCCAAAGCAGCAAGATGGACGAAATACATTAGCAGATTGAGAAACTATTTTATCGCCTACGATATAGAGAGTGATAAAAAGACAAAAAGCAATTTTGCTAACGTTTGTTGGTGAGGCGATGAACGACCTCATTGACGAATTGCCAGCCGAACAGACCACACCAGTAGAAAACGAAACCCACTTCGACAAACTCGCCTCGGCCGTACAGGCTCATTTCAACCCCCAAAATAACACGGAATACAACCGGTTTGCATTCCGTAACATCAAACAAACAACGCCGAATGTAGAGGATTTCTACCGAAAATTGAAAGAAGCAGCAGCTACGTGCCACTTTGCAGACGCAAACGCTGAGATAAAATCTCAACTGATAACAGGCTGTTCATCAGATAAGGTCCGGCAAAAGGGCTTAATAAACTCTAACATGCCACTACACGACCTGATAAATTATGCCAGGACGACGGAAACAATAACAGCACACCTACAACAAATGCGTTTAGAGGACGCGACAATACGGACGACTACTGCAGTAGTAAACAAAGTCACGTACGAGCGACAGACACGCGACAGCCCCCGGCAAATTCAGTGCAGGAATTGCAACGGAAAATACCCACATGAACGAGGACCAACGTCTTGCCCAGCATTCCAGAGCCAATGCACTTATTGCCGGAGATGGGGGCACTTCACCTCTGTCTGTTTTAGTAAAATGAACAACGAGAACAGACAACGTGGAGCAAATCGCCCTCCACGCCCAGAAGCCCAAACCAGTCACCGACCGGTGAACTGCATCGAGGACAACCAGCAAGACTCAACCAGCGGCAGTGACACAGAATATGTGTTCCATACAGGTAAGATGAAAAACCTTCCCTGTTTTGATGTATCTTTTGGCAGTAGCCACCAAATATTCAATGTGTTAGCTGACTCAGGAGCCACTATTAACATTTTGTCTGAGGCAGATTTCAAGTGTTTAAAACCGACACCCTGTCTCCGACCGACAAAAACTGTGATATCTGAATTTGGTGTCAAGCAAACTACTCCAGTTCTAGGTCAATTTAGGACTCTATATATATATATATATATATATGTGTGTGTGTGTGTGTGTGTGTGTGTGTGTGTGTGTGTGTGGAATAAATGTACACGTCACCTCCCAGAGATATTAAAAAACACAAAAATAGGTTGCCCTCTCATAGTAAGAATAAGACAGGTGTGGGGGTGTAACCTTCATATGTTTGGGCAGCCATTTAATCATAGAAAATAATACATTCAGTAGCATAACAAGTTAAAATTAATAATAAATAATAGTCATATGTAAAGCATTCACGTAACTTAGCTGAAAATCCGTGGATAACTTATCTTATGATGACTTCTTCGCCGCATCGAACTTTTAAAGTGATCTGGTCACCGTGTAGTGAGTTCTTTATATTCGCAGTACGAATAGAGGGAGGTAGGGGTGATGGCGTTTTTTTTTGCAACAAGTGTTCTTCGAAGACCATCTTTCACTTTTATGCATTAATTAAAACAGTTCAGATTATTGCTGTCTTTCACTTTAAATTTGTTGATGTGTCTCCATTTAGCTAACAATTCTTCTTTTTATTTAATGAATCAATTTGTGTTGTGAAGTTTATGATTTGTTATTTTTCCTCTAAATACAATGCATACAGTTTATACTATTAATATTGCAAGAACCAACTAATTGTAAGATTTCCCAACTTATATTAGAGATAATAATTTCATTTTCATACCCAGATATATTAAGACAATGTAGAGCTATTTCGTATTCTTCACTTCTCAATGTCCCCATGTGATAATTATACACTTGAAATTATGTTTCCTGTCTTCTATGTATCCTTTTAGTTCATTGTTGATATCATTATTATTTACACAATTATTTTTTTTATTCTGCAATTATGTAATTGGAATTATTATTATTAACACTAACAATTTTAGTACATCTATTACTATTACTATTATTATTAATTACTTTTAATTGTGTTTATTTGTTATTCATGTTATTCATGCAAAAATAACCAAGTTTAATGCTATTGCTATTGATAATATTAAATATTTTCATGGCATTTAAGGAAATGTCTTTCTATTATCCTAAAAAAGACTTTTCCTATTTGCGTTTTACCTAACCCTAACTCTAACCCTAACCTCTCTGTTATAAGACGAGTCGAACCAGATTATATTTAGTTTTCTATTATTTTGTTTTGGTTTTATTTTTATTAAATATTAATTTATTGTCTTTTATGCTGTTTCATATTAGTGTTAGTGTTGATTGAATATATTACATTGCTTGAATTAGAAGCTATAATTTGAAGTGTTTGTTTAGAAACTAAGCGGATGGTTAGAGTGTTTATTAATATATAATGAGATATTGTTTGGTTTACCATTAGGCGATGTGTTTTATTGTTTAAAGGGGAAGGCTTGTATGTTATGTCTAAAAATTTGACTCATTCTAAATTATATTTTTCCCTGTCAAACCTAAATCTTTAGAAATTTTCATTATTACTTCTCTTTTATTATCTAAATTTCTTCTAGATGAAATGTTATGAGACCACATCTTTGTAAATACCAATACTTATATAATAGTTTTCACAGTTCGTATAATGTTTCAGGCGAAAAATTATTTCTATTTTTATCATAGACATGTTCCGAATATTAAAGATATCTAAAACAGAATGATAGATTTTATTTTTAAAGCATTCCATCTTTTTTAAATATTAATCAAATAATGTATTTTATTTTTAGTTGTCTAAATTTCTCTCATTAGGATTATCGTGTTATATGAATTTATTTCTAGAATATAGATGGAAGTAGAAATGTCTTACCAATAAAGCCAATTCCAGCAGCAACAAAGAAAAGTCCGTGATAGCCGACATGTTGGTAAAGGAATTGTGACAAAAATGAAGCTGACATATTCGAAGCCGCCTGCAAAAAGAAAAGGAAAAAAAAGAATGGAAATCAATGAAATCGTTTGGAGTTTACTTGTGTGACACCGGTGATTCTAAATGACCTATTAGTAAAATTGCTAACACTTCGCAGAACTAGTTCTTTCACT